>SJYX01000741.1:42555-52592 GCA_006410675.1 Oreotragus oreotragus | reverse complement strand
CAGGATACAGGATGCTTGGGGCTGGTGCACAAGGATGATCCAGAGAGATGATATGGGGTGGGAAGTGGGAGGGGGGTTCAGGATTGGGAACTCATGTACACCCATGGCTGATTCATGTCAATGTATGGCAAAATCAATACAGTATTGTAAAGCAAAATAAAGTAAAAATAAAAATTAAAAAAAAAAAAACTGAGATAATGCATTCAGTCCCATCACTTCATGGCAAATAGATGGGGAAACAATGACAGACTTTTTTCTTGGGCTCAAAAATCACTGCCGATGGTGGCTTCAGCCATTAAATTAGAAAACACTTGCTCCTTGGAAGAAAAACTATGACCAACCCAGACAACATATTACTTTACCAACAAAATTCTGCCTGGTCAAATCTGTGGTTTCTCCAGTAGTCATGTATGGACGGGAAAGTTGGGCCATAAAGAAAGCTGAGAACTGAAGAATTGATGCTTTTAACCTGTGGTGTTGGAGAAGACTCTTGAGAGTTCCTTGGACTGCAAGGAGATCAAACCAGTATACCCTAAAGGAAATCGGTCCTGAATATTCATTGGAAAGACTGATCTGAGGCTGAAGCTCCAATACTCTGGTCACATGATTTGAAGAACTGAGTCATTGGAAATGACCCTAATATTGGCAAAGATTAAAGGCAGGAGGAGAAGGGGATGACAGAGGATGAGATGGTGGGATGGCATCACTAACTGGATGGACATAAGCTTGTGCAAGCTCTGGGGGTTGGTGATGGACAGGGAACCTGGTGTGCTGCTATCAATGGGCTCGCAAAGAGTTGGAGATGACTGAGCCACTGAACTGACTGAAGTTGAAAGTAGAAATATAGATAAAAATATATCAGGTAAATATTAAGCTAAAATATGTGGACAATACTAGTGATACCAAATCAGCAACATACATTTTTAAAAAGTAAAATTATATTTCTAAATAATTTACAATGCCTTTTCATTCACAAATACAACATTTTCAACATGCTAAAATAAGTACCATTAAACCTAGATAAAGACACAATTATTTCTTAACATATATTAATATTTATTAACCTACCTCTTTCTTCCTAAAATGACTTCATAATTTCCCTTTCTAATTCTCCTTTACTTGATGAAACAGAATTAAAATATATTCACATGCAAAATAAAAACAGACAAACAAAAACATAATAGCTAATATTCTGTGCTAAAAGAAATTCCTTTTGAAACAGGTATCCTTGGAAATAAAAGAAAGTACTTCATTTCACTGTCCTAATTATGCAAATTGAAGTTCTTAAGCTCTCTTGCCAAAGAGGAAGATGAAACTTTCCTACAGTGGGAGTAGACCAGTTGCTCAAACCAACCCTCAGTTCAGTTCAGTTCAGTCGCTCAGTTGTGTCCAACTCTTTGCGACCCCATGAATCGCAGCACGCCAGGCCTCCCTGTTCATTACCATCTCCCGGAGTTCACTCAGACTCACATCCATCAAGTCCGTGATGCCATCCAGCCATCTCATCCTCTGTCGTCCCCTTCTCCTCCTGCCCCCAGTCCCTCCCAGCATCAGAGTCTTCTCCAATGAGTCAACCCTTCTCATGAGGTGACCAAAGTACTGGAGTTTCAGCTTTAGCATCATTCCTTCCAAAGAAATCCCAGGGTTAATCTCCTTCAGAATGGACTGGTTGGATCTCCTTGCAGTCCAAGGGACTCTCAAGAGTCTTCTCCAACACCACAGTTCAAAAGCATCAACTCTTTGGTGCTCAGCCCTACTCCACCTCAAATAAAGTTTGAAATCCTTTTGTAGTGGACCGATTCATTCTCTTTCAAGTTGAGATGATAAAAGTCTCCATATCATATCTCTCAGACCAGAGTTATGGGAGAAAAAACAAAACTTCTAATCAAATAGACACTAATGACACATGAATTAATAACACTAGAATAATATAACTCCCATCCACTAGGTTGGCATGGGTGGAAAAAAAAATCTAATGTGTGTAAAATAAGCTTTACCCTTATTCTCCTTTTATTTATTTATTTATTTTTTTTGTTTACTATAAAATTTTTATTTTATTTTTTTTGTATTTATTTATTTTTTTAATCCTCCTTTTAACAGCATATCATTTAATTAGAATATAAAAATAATACTATTGAGCACATAAATAAATGTTTTAATAAATATTGATGATAATTATTTTCATTGCTATAATTTTGGTTCTGGTATATTGACTGGCAAATAAATATCTTCTTAACTACACAGATAAGTTAATTTAAAACATTTAGAACTTTCTTTGCTTGTTTACTGGGACTCCTCATCCTGTCCTTGAAGTTAAAAATGAGATGTTGCATATTTCTTGTGTGTGGTTGAGTTTGTATGCTTTACTTCCCCATCTTCATCCTTTCAGAGTAGTGTATGTGCAAGTGTTCTTTAAATTAATGTGTAATCATTTAAAACTGAGGACTAGGAACCGATAGCTTATTCTGTTGCAGGAGATGGGACAGATTTCCAGGGCCTGGAGTAGGTTCTTGCTTACTACTCAAAAATGAATTATTGGGGAGACACTTATGCTGGCAAAGCAAGAGGCTTTTATTTGGAAGGGGCGCCCAAGCAGAGAGCAGCAGGGTGAGGGAACCGAGGAGAACCGCTCTGCTACATGGCTCCCAGTCTCTGGACTTATAGTAATGGGATTAATTTCCTGGTTGTCTGTGGCCAATCATTCTGAATTAGAGTCCTTCCTGATGGCGTGTTCATCACCCAACCAAGATGAATTTCATTGAGAAGGATTCTGGGAGGTTGTTGGGACATACAGAGTAGCGTCCAAACTTCTTCCAGCTGTGAGTTTCAATTTAGCTTGTTAGTTCTGCATTTCTTACCAGAACTTCCTGTTGTCTACCTGGCCAGGGCAGGCAGTTTCTGTCAGCGGTTTCCCTAGCAACTCTTTATTACCACACTGGGGAGAAATGTGCTTGGCTCCTCAGTTACCAAGTGGGTGTAACTTTATTAGTAAATTAAATTATCTTTACAAAAAAATGCCCACAAGCTAAAATTCAAAAGTAAGATTGCATTCTGCAGCTTTGTGTATTGCTTATAACTATCAGAGCAACTTCCTGCTTTATTATTGTGAAACAAGAGAAATTTTATAATACTACTGGAGGAAAAACTGATACACAGTATCTCTGAAAGAAAGGAGATCGGTTATTAATTGAATTGATGTTTGGCTTGTCTCAGTAGCTTTATTCTCTAGGAACACTTTGGCTATGACTGTGAGCCGAGTTTAACCTCTATTAAATGCAGACAGGAAAACAGCAGGAATTCGTAAGAGACAGAGGAATGTTGTATGAGTTATACACAGTATCTCTGAAAGAAAGGAGATCGGTTATTAATTGAATTGATGTTTGGCTTGTCTCAGTAGCTTTATTCTCTAGGAACACTTTGGCTATGATTGTGAGCCGAGTTTAACCTCTATTAAATGCAGACAGGAAAACAGCAGGAATTCGTAAGAGACAGAGGAATGTTGTATGAGTGACAAGGTTTGATTTGTTCGGAGGAAGTACTTGCCCCAGAAGATGATGCTGCAATTGATATTATTGAGTAGAGCGGTTCTACCGTGTGTTCCCTCAGGACAGTTTCATCCAAGAATTTTAGTTGCAGAGGCACCACTAGGAGAGCTAATTATTTCAGTTCTATGATTTTCAGGTATTAAGTTAGATTTTTATAAGATGATTTATTTAAGCCACACACAGCTTATTTATGTATCCACATTTTACAATGAGAAGATGGAAAAATAGTGACAAAACACTTGGCTGTGGTCCTTCAGGTGGACATCAGTCAAACTAGTGTTGCCTTCATCTAATAATCTCTTTCCACATAAAACGTTCCAAAAATGACTTATAAAGTTAATTAGGAAAAGAAAACTGACCCAACATATAAAATATACTCCATATATGAATAGGTAAATGAACTTCTCAGGTGGCTCAGTGATAAAGAATCTGCCTGCCAAGCTGAAGATGCGGGTTCAATCGCTGGGTTGGGAAAAACCCCTGGAGAAGGAAATGGTAGCCCATTCTAGTATTCTTGCTTGGAAAATCCCAGGGACAGAGGTGCCTGGCAAGTTATAGTCCGCAGGGTCACAAAAGGGTTGGACACCACTTAGCAACTAAATTACCACCATGAATAGCCAAAGATTTCAGTTTTCAGTAATGCATGGATAAGTTATTTGAACTACACCTTTCACTGAAAACAGTCCAAAATACCACTTACCCGTACATTTTTGAACATCTTTTGCACATCATTGAGAGTTTCGTTGTTGTTTTTCAGTCACTCAGTTGTGTCTGACTCCTTGAGACCCATGGACTGCAGCTTGCCAGGCTCCCCTGTCCCTCACCATCTCCTGGAAATTGCTCAAAC
Organism: Oreotragus oreotragus; assembly: GCA_006410675.1. NCBI lineage: Eukaryota > Metazoa > Chordata > Mammalia > Artiodactyla > Bovidae > Oreotragus > Oreotragus oreotragus. The sequence continues at coordinate 48,200 of SJYX01000741.1, read as the reverse complement.
TCATGTCCATCGAATTGGTGATGCCACCTAACCATCTCATCCTCTCTCTTCCCCCTTTCCTCTTGCCTTCAGTCTTTCCCAGCATCACGTTTTTTTCAAATGAGTCCATTCTTCACATCAGGAGGCCAAAGTATTGGAGCTTCAACTTCAGCATCAGTCCTTTCAGTGAATATCTAGGACTGATTTCCTTAAGGATAGACTGGCTTGATCTCCTTGCAGTCCAAAGGACTCACAAGAGTTTTCTCCAACACCACAGTTCAAAAGCATTAGTTCTTCAGCATTCAGCCTTTTTTTTTTTATGGTCCAGTTCTCACATCCATACATGACTACTGGAAAAACCATAGCTTTGACCATACGGACCTTTGTTGGCAAAGTAATGTCTCTGCTTTTTAATACCCTGTCTCGGATTGTCATAGCTTTTCTCCCAAGGAGCAAGCGTCTTTTAATTTCATGGCTGCAGTCACCATCTGCAGTGATTTTGGAGCCCAAGAAAATAAACAGTTTACAAGATTTCAAAGCATTATCGCACAAATTTAAAGAGAAAAGAGGAATCCAGAGACATGAGGCTATTCTTTTTCCATTAGTACATTTCTATCCCTACAAAAATATGGATTTATTTGACAGTCTCAGGGTGAAGGAAAAAAACAAAAGCCTAAGTCTGACATGTGCTAAGAATTGTATCAAGAGTGCTCCTCAAAAGGATTAATATCTCCAGAGCCTACACCTCAGAGACAGATGAACCCCAAATAAATCTGTTCTATCTTGGATCTATGACCTGGGCTTGTGTGCAGCTCATCTTAAGTCTTGACGTTATATAAGGTAGCCCTACTTATGCACTGACCAGGTAGAAGCAAACTCAAATACTTTCTTAAGAAATCTTCAATCTAAACCTTACAATATTCTTGGGGAACACAGTAAAACTAAAGGCAAAGTAGAATTAACAGAAACATAAAATAAAACTAAACCCGTTAAAAACTTCAAACATTTGGTCAATATTGGATGATGATAATACATATTTTACTTATAAATTTTTTTTAAAATTCCAAAATTACAGAAGAAAAGTGATAAAAATATTATGTGGTAGATTAAATATAAATGTAAAATTTTCAAAAAAAAATCAGGATATATTTCCAGGGAGATTAGACAAAATCAAAGTTCATAGAAAATAAAGCTTTTAAAAAAATGGACATACAATGTACTGACTTAAAAATAAATTGATGATAGACACATCAGTGTATTTCTCTACTCCGGATTCTATACCACTAGTTTATATAGATATATTATTATACAGTGTCAGTACTACAGCTTTTCAAGAAATAAGATTTTATATATATTCATGATTGACTGATTGACTAATTATGATTCATGACTGACAGTCCAAGACCTCACAATGCTAATATTTTTTAATAAATAATTACCTAGCCTTGAGATTGGCAAATTACTTGGCTCAAATAATCCGACTACCTATTAAGACTTACTCTATATCAGTAGTGAACTTTTATAAAGTCACCTTCTATCTACTATGTTTAGGATGAAATTTATATGATAAAAATAAGTCACAGTTTCTTATCTGACTGTGATTTTTAAAAATCAAAATCTCAAAATAAAATACATTGTACAAAAACTGTATTGACTTAATAAACTGGAAATGTTGCCATTTTTAAAGTAATAAGCCTTGGTCATTCAACGAGATTCTATTAAATAGTTGCTTTTAATGCTCAATTTATGGGCTTCTCTGATAACTCAGTTGGCAAAGAATCTGCCTGCAATGCAGGAGACCTCAGTTCAATTCATGGGTTGGGAAGATCCACTGGAGAAGTGATAGGCTACCCACTCCAGTATTCTTGGGCTTTCCTTGTGGCTCAGCTGATAGAGAATCCACCTGAAATGTGGGAGACCAAGGTTCGATCCCTAGGCTGGGAAGATCCCCTGGAGAAGGGAAAGGTTACCCACTCTAGTATTCTGGCCTGGAGAATTCTGTATAGTCCATGGGGTCGCAAAGAGTCGGACATGACTGAGTGACATTCACTTTCACTTTCACTTTAGATGTTTAGATTCTGGAATACGCTTTTTTTTCTTTTTTGGCAGAGTGGTTTTCAGGATAGCTCCCCAACCAGGGATTGAACGCTCAGTGAAAGCACTGAGTCCTAACCACTAGACAACCAGAGAACTCCTTGAAATAGTCTTTTGATACCAGCTTTTTTTTTTCTACTATTTAGCATATTAGCTACATTTTGCCAATGACATTTTCCATTTCTGACATAGCTGATTCTTGTTTGCAACAGGCATTTTATTTTGTTCTCTATGTTAGTGAGTTATCTCTCTGAGGATATAATACTACTTAATGTTTAATTATTTTCTTTTGTTAATTCTACTTCCTTAATATTTGTTTTGTTTTCCTATATGTTATACATTTATGTTATTGCTTTTATTCAAACATTTTATGAGTGTTAGTTTTCTCTTCATATCTGGAGTTGAGGGCCTGGATTAAGTATTACAATTAGATAAAGAGTATTTTCTCTGCTCACATGAGCATACTTATTTGAGTCAAGTAATTGTATGTTCTAGTTATTAAAACTCTGGTCATGCTACTTATGTGAAATCAGAAGGAGATGTTGGCAGGTTTGGAAGTTCTTTTCAGTGTTCAATAGTTAAGTTTCTGAAAGTGGGGTCATCTCCATCTCTTATGCTTATGTGCAGGGCTCTACTTTTTTTAATGAACAAAGGCTTGGTTGGGAGCATCTGTCTTTGAACTCGTAATTTAGAGAGATGAACCAAGCATTTCTTTTAAGAGCAAAATATAAGACACACATTGACTATGAATGAGGAGGATGATTATGTGTAATAAATTCCCTGAAGGACTCACAGTGTGCATCAAATTCCATTCACTGTACTTCTGATTTAAGGATTCTTTTTTATTCAAACACACAATAACATTGATAGAAAGTCTTCGTTTTTGACAGTATGGGATATGTGACTACTCACATCTATTGGGATTGACTGCTACAATTTTTATGCATGACTGATTAACTGGCTCAGTGACTTGATTGCAGTTTTAAAACTTACCTATTTGCTTATTTGTTTACCTATTAGAATTTAGATGCAGTAAAATGCAGAGAAAGTAAGTGTTCAACTTACTGAGCTTTCACAAATGTATACATCCATGTAACCAGTATTCTAAATGATGTAAAGACCACTGATTGCTCTACCTCAGAGGAGACTTTAATCTCATACAATTTATATAATTTTATGGCCTAAAGTGCACAGTCTTTCTTCACAAATGTTCCAGGTAAATTTGATAATATTATGTTATTTTGTGAGTAATGTTCTAAACTGTTAGATTACATTGGTTGATAGTATTTTTGAAGTCTCTCATATTTATATATCAATTATTGAGAATTGAGTGTCAGCATATCCAACCATGAGTAAAGTTTTATTGTTGTTGTTGTTCTATTTGGCTCTATTAGTTTTTACTCTATGCATTTTGAAGCTTCTAAAGAATTTATCCTTCTTATATCTTATTTTATTTCTAGTAACTCATCTTGTATTAAATACCACTTTGGTGTTAAGTCACTTGAGTCATGTCCTACTCTTTTTGACCACATAGACTCTAGCCTGCCTGTCCATAAGAAGAGTTCCCACAAGAGACATCAGCTTTCTTCTCAGTTCAGTTCAGTTCACTTCAGTCACTCAGTTGTGTCCGACTCTTTGTGACCCCATGAATTGCAGCATGCCAGGCCTCCCTGTTCATTACCATCTCTTGGAGTTCACTCAGACGCACATCCATCGAGTCCGTGATGCCATCCAGCCATCTCATCCTCAGCCGTCCCCTTCTCCTCCTGCCCCCAATCCCTCCCAGCATCAGAGTCTTTTCCAATGAGTCAACTCTTCCCATGAGGTGGCCAAAGTACTGGAGTCTCAGCTTTAGCATCATTCCTTCCAAAAATATCCCAGGGCTGATCTCCTTCAGAATGGACTGGTTGGATCTCCTTGCAGTCCAAGGGACTCTCAAGAGGCTTCTCCAACACCACAGTTCAAAAGCGTCAATTCTTCGGCGCCCAGCCTTCTTCACAGTCCAACTCTCACATCCATACATGACCAAGATGTGTATAAGAGACAGTTCTGCAGCTTTGTGTATTGCTTATAACTATCAGAGCAACTTCCTGCTTTATTATTGTGAAACAAGAGAAATTTTATAATACTACTGGAGGAAAAACTGATACACAGTATCTCTGAAAGAAAGGAGATCGGTTATTAATTGAATTGATGTTTGGCTTGTCTCAGTAGCTTTATTCTCTAGGAACACTTTGGCTATGACTGTGAGCCGAGTTTAACCTCTATTAAATGCAGACAGGAAAACAGCAGGAATTCGTAAGAGACAGAGGAATGTTGTATGAGTGACAAGGTTTGATTTGTTCGGAGGAAGTACTTGCCCCAGAAGATGATGCTGCAATTGATATTATTGAGTAGAGCGGTTCTACCGTGTGTTCCCTCAGGACAGTTTCATCCAAGAATTTTAGTTGCAGAGGCACCACTAGGAGAGCTAATTATTTCAGTTCTATGATTTTCAGGTATTAAGTTAGATTTTTATAAGATGATTTATTTAAGCCACACACAGCTTATTTATGTATCCACATTTTACAATGAGAAGATGGAAAAATAGTGACAAAACACTTGGCTGTGGTCCTTCAGGTGGACATCAGTCAAACTAGTGTTGCCTTCATCTAATAATCTCTTTCCACATAAAACGTTCCAAAAATGACTTATAAAGTTAATTAGGAAAAGAAAACTGACCCAACATATAAAATATACTCCATATATGAATAGGTAAATGAACTTCTCAGGTGGCTCAGTGATAAAGAATCTGCCTGCCAAGCTGAAGATGCGGGTTCAATCGCTGGGTTGGGAAAAACCCCTGGAGAAGGAAATGGTAGCCCATTCTAGTATTCTTGCTTGGAAAATCCCAGGGACAGAGGTGCCTGGCAAGTTATAGTCCGCAGGGTCACAAAAGGGTTGGACACCACTTAGCAACTAAATTACCACCATGAATAGCCAAAGATTTCAGTTTTCAGTAATGCATGGATAAGTTATTTGAACTACACCTTTCACTGAAAACAGTCCAAAATACCACTTACCCGTACATTTTTGAACATCTTTTGCACATCATTGAGAGTTTCGTTGTTTTTCAGTCACTCAGTTGTGTCTGACTCCTTGAGACCCCATGGACTGCAGCTTGCCAGGCTCCCCTGTCCCTCACCATCTCCTGGAAATTGCTCAAACTCATGTCCATCGAATTGGTGATGCCACCTAACCATCTCATCCTCTCTCTTCCCCCTTTCCTCTTGCCTTCAGTCTTTCCCAGCATCACGTTTTTTTCAAATGAGTCCATTCTTCACATCAGGAGGCCAAAGTATTGGAGCTTCAACTTCAGCATCAGTCCTTTCAATGAATATCTAGGACTGATTTCCTTAAGGATAGACTGGCTTGATCTCCTTGCAGTCCAAAGGACTCACAAGAGTTTTCTCCAACACCACAGTTCAAAAGCATTAGTTCTTCAGAATTCAGCCTTTTTTTTTTTAGGTCCAGTTCTCACATCCATACATGACTACTGGAAAAACCATAGCTTAGACTATACGGACCTTTGT
>SJYX01000741.1:12155-41819 GCA_006410675.1 Oreotragus oreotragus | reverse complement strand
TGCTTGGTGGAATGAAAGCTCTGGGTACTGTTTTGTTGGAAATCAGGTCATATATTAAAACAAGGAAAGACAGGGAGCAGCTGGCTGGAGTATATTTGGTCTCACTTTTCTGCTCCCATTGGTTTGCCTCTCAGGAGATGCCCCGCTTTGCTGCACACACAGAACCCACCCTGTGTCCTGGTGCAGCCATGCTTTCTTTCTTTGGGGACACACATCAAATACTAAAAACACAATATGGTGTCTCACTGCAATTGTGTTTATTTACAATGATGGCCTCCCTGAACCCTCCAAACATTCATCAGCATCCCAGAGGCCTCGTGGGTATCTCCAACATCAGAAGGTGTTCTTTTCACTGAGTGAAACTGTTAGTCGCTCAGTCATGTCTGACTCTTTGCAGCCTCATGGACTGCAGCCCCTCCAGGCTCCTTTGTCCATGGGATTCTCCAGGCAAGAATCCTGGAGTGAGTAGCCATTCCCTTCTCCAGGAGATCTTCCCAACCCAGGGATGGAACCTGCATCTCCTGTGTCTCCTGCATTGGCAGGAAGGTTCTTTACTGTCTGAGCCAGCAGGGAAACCTACTGGGGGAGTACAATTTTGTCACTGAACCTGCATCAGATCATTGGGTAAAGATTCCTGAAATTATAAACTTCGGTGATTGGAATGTTGCCTTAAATCATTACCATTCTTCCGAAGTTTTAAATTTTGTTTGTGTTTTTTAATGTGAGGTTTTCACTGGGTTTAAACTTTGTGGAACCAAATATTATTAAATCTCCAAAAGCCATTTTTAAGTACCCACAGTTGCTTTCAGCCTACCAGAGACCAGGATTGTCAAAAGAATCATTTTTCCCTATAGTAATAATCTATAAGGTCAGCGGAAGTCTAATACATTTTTAGTAGGATTTGCTTTTTTAGAGACTAACAAGTTGATTCTAAAATTCAACTGAAAAAAATTAATTAATGACAATAGCCAAAGGAGTTTTGTAGAAAGAATAAAAAGGGGAAGTTTGTTCTATAATAAAACTCCCCAACACCCCACAATAATAAAAGTGGAACGGTCTTATAACAGGATCATGTATTAGTTCAGTAGAGTCCAGAAACAGATACATGTATTTATAAAGTAATCCATCTATTTCTAAGGCTCCATATGACCCAGTGTATCTGTAGAATTCTACTCAATGACAACTAAAATCTGATTACAGAAGCCTTGAGCATGAAGACCTTTAGTTTTTTTTAAGGAATATATTCAAGGATTTTACCCAGTACACCCCTAAAATGTTTTTCAGAAATCCTCTCAAAGTAGTTTTCACTCTCCCCAAAGTGCAGACTCTTGGCAACCCCCTCAAAATCTGCCCCTTTGTGATCCACCTGGTTTCCTAACTCTAGCCTCCNGAATATATTCAAGGATTTTACCCAGTACACCCCTAAAATGTTTTTCAGAAATCCTCTCAAAGTAGTTTTCACTCTCCCCAAAGTGCAGACTCTTGGCAGCCCTCTCAAAATCTGCCCCTTTGTGATCCACCTGGTTTCCTAACTCTAGCCTCCGCAACCCCACCTCCTCCTGCACACCCACCGCCCTCATGTAGCAGCTCTACACCTGTCGATAACCATACTAATAGAGGGCAGCCCTTGAAAAGGGTGGTTCTTGTCTTAGTTTGGCTGCTTTTCTACAAAGCAGGAAGTTCTCATACTTATGGTGACTAAAATTCCCCAGTAGACTCTCAGAATTCTGATAAACAGAAATTCCCAACTTCATTTCTTTAAGAACTTAATGTCTCAAAGCTGATATTTTAAGTAATGGACTAGTCAGATTTGGGGAATTGTTGGCTATCTGTTTAGAAAAAATAAAGTGACATGTCTACATTTTACCAAATAAACACTTTGTAACTATGGGTTTCAGTAGATTAGAATATACATTATTAGATTTAGAACTTATGTATATTTGTGAATATGTGTGTGCTAAGTCGCTTCAGTCATGACTGACTCTGTGCAGCCCTAGCTATGGACTGTAGCCTGCCAGGCTTCTCTGTCCATGGAATTCTCCAGGCAAGAATAGTGGAGTGGGCAAGAATAGTGGAATGCCAGACCTTCCTTCATGGGCTCTTCCTGACTCAGGTGTGGAACCCGTGTCTCTTAAGTAGTGTGTGCTAAGTCGCTTCAGTCATGACTGACTCTGTGCAGCCCTAGCTATGGACTGTAGCCTGCCAGGCTTCTCTGTCCATGGAATTCTCCAGGCAAGAATAGTGGAGTGGGCAAGAATAGTGGAATGCCAGACCTTCCTTCATGGGCTCTTCCTGACTCAGGTGTGGAACCCGTGTCTCTTAAGTATCCTGCATTGGCAGGCAGGTTGTTGCCACCAGCGCCGCCTGGGAAGTCCATCTTTGTATACACACAGGGGCAGTTATGGAAGTTTACCTCCAAGATTTGGGGTTGAAAACTGAGAGGGGAGACTTCTATTTTATATATTTCCGATTATTTTAAAGTTCTTTATAACAAATTGTGTTACATTGGTAATGAGAAATAAAGTAGTGGATTTTGCTGGTGGTCCAGTGGTTAAGAATCCTCTTGCCAATGCAAGGGACACAGGTTTGATCCCTGGTCCAGGAAGATTCCACATGCCTCGAAGCAGCTAAGCCCATGTGCCACAGCTGTTGAAGCCCATGCATCTAGAGCTTTTGCATAGCAATAGGAGGAGCCACTGCAATGAGAAGCCTGCCCGCGACCAGGAAAAGTAGTCCCTGCTCACTGCAACGAGAAAGTCTTCACAGTAACAAAGACTCAGTGCAGCCATAAATAAATAAATAAACAATTTTTNAGAAGGGAATTTATTGGTCAGGAGAATCATTAGCGTTATTCTTTATTTGAATTATCACCTATGTTTGACATTTTAAATAGCCTTCCAAAAATAAACTATACCCAAGGGTATGACCATGTCTCAAGAGTCACTTGCGCGTATCTGTGTCAGCGTGTGTTTGGGACTAACTCTTTCTAAAAAGCATTTCACTAAGATAAGCTGCAAGGCAATCATTTTTTAAGTGTATCTGTTTGAGCTCTTTGAGATTTGAATTACATAATTTTGTTGAAATTTTTGAGCATAAATTAACTAGATCATGGAATAATACATGAGTGCCTTAGAGAATAGGTAATATTGTATGAAGGGAAACATAAGAAAGGACATCAAGTAAATGGGGAGGAAATTTGAAGCAGGTTGGAATGAGTGTTGGATCTTATATCCAAGAATAATGTCTTATAGAAAATTGTACAGAAAACTTTATGTAAAATCTATAAAACCCCTGGACTTTTATTAAATAAAATGTTGAAAGGCTTTATGTGGGATCTGGAACATGGTGGGGGTATTTTGATCTGATTTTGTTTTATATTCTAATTGGAATGAGTGTGTATCTCTATATGGCACCTATATCTTCTAAAATATTTGTTCATCAACAGCAAGCACATAACGACTTCTTTCTGACTTACATCAAAAGTAATTTTCCATCTGGAGATAAGGATCAAAGCTTGAAACCAGTAGCCAAGGAAAACAGCAGTGAATATTTAAAAATATATAAAGTGATCTGTTAGCTGAAATGTCGTTATTCAAAAACTGTCTCTTTAGCTTCTACTAATTAGAGCTGCAAAAACATGGAATTATTCTGACCCATAACTCTCCACTCTCTTCTCTTCTGTAGTGGGATTGGAAGGAACTGGCCCTGGGCCTCAGGAGGAAGCAGTATTTTGGCAGAATTTGGAACTCTGCACTTGGAGTTTATGCACTTGAGCTACTTATCAGGAAACCCCATCTTTGCTGATAAGGTGAGATTCTCCAGTCGACCCTGCATTGCAAAAGAGTACTTGTAGGAAAATATCCTCTCTGGGGAGATTTAGGCATATGGAATGTGGAAAAGAACAACCAAGTCTAATGGAGCCCTTCGTGAAATTTTGTTACATGCAGCATTGCTTGTAACCAAACTATAAAGCACTATTTCATGGCACTATTGCACCTCACCGCAAGAGGGCCTGAATTAGATGTCTGATTGTCTGCACCTCCAGTAAGTAACTTTACTTCTCTGAATTTTTTCCCTTTTCTCAAAAACATAGTGTTTTGTGGACTACGTGAACCACACATGTGAAAGACTTTTTTAAGCTCAGTTTTACAAATGCAAGGTGGCAGTTGAATTGACTTTTAATTTTCAAGAAACACACCCACCACGCCACCACTCTGCCCTCGTCTAGCTTTCACCCCGCTTTGTCGGCTCCCCTTTACAGCCGAGTCCCTTGGACCCATTGTCTGTGTCTGTTGTCTTTTCTGCCTGATTCCCACTTCCTGGAGCGCTTTCCCGCCGGGCTTTTCTCCCAGCCACACTGTTGCCACATCCAGGGGCCTTTCTCGTCTCTCCGTCTTCCTTGCCCACCGTTGATACCCTGGATCACTTCCTTCTCCAGGAGGCTTTTCTGGCCCTGAATGCAGACACACAGTACTCCCCTAGGTTGCTTCCTTCTTACTCTCTTCTGTTGGATCCTCCTTATCACCCCAACCTCTAAACACTGGAAAAGCCCAGAACTCAAACTGGGGGCTCTTCTCTTACTTTCACTTTCTCCGTTATTCTCCCCAGTCTCATGACTTACGTATTATCTGTATGTTGACTGCCTCCACGTTTGTAAGTCCAATGCCAAGCTGCCCCTGAACTCCAAGCTCTATAGTCAAGTACCTATTCATCGTTTTCACTGTGAGGTCACTTAGACAAGTCCCACTTAAAATGCCTCACCTCACAGCTGCTTCTGCTGCTGCTGCTGCTAAGTCGCTTCAGTCGTGTCCGACTCTGAGCGACCCCATAGACGGCCTCCTACCAGGCTCCCCTGTCCCTGGGATTCTCCAGGCAAGAACACTGGAGTGGGTTGCCATTTCCTTCTCCAACGCGTGAAAGTGAAGTCGCTCAGTCGTGTCTGACTCTTAGCGACCCCATGGACTGCAGCCCCCCAGGCTTCTCCGTCCATGGATTTTCCAGGCCAGAGTACTGGAGTGGGGTGCCATTGCCTTCTCCACACCTGCTTCTACTCTAGTCTTTACTGTCTGGGAAGAGACACCTCAGTTTGCCCAAGGGCTCAGACCAAGACTCTTGAAGTTATCATGGTTCTTCTCTTTCTATAAACCTCAGGTCCAAACCATCAAGAAATCTGCTGTATCCCATCCCCTGTGCATTACCCTGGCTCAGGGGCCCATCATCTCTCACCTGGACTGTGCAGTAGCTGTCTGACTACCACTTCCTCTCATACCCTCAGTCACACTGATCCTGTAAAAATACGAGTTTTCAATGGCTTTGCATCTTACTCAGATTAAGATATGGTTTGAGGACAGATCAACTAACCAGAAAATTAACAAAGAAACGCAAACTTTAAATGATACAATAGACCAGTTAGACCTAATTGATATCTATAGGACATTTCACCCCAAAACAATGAATTTCACCTTTTTCTCAAGTGCTCACGGAACCTTCTCCAGGATAGATCACATCCTGGGACATAAATCTAACCTTGATAAATTCAAAAAAATCGAAATCATTCCAAGCATCTTTTCTGACCATAATGCATTAAGATTAGATCTCAATTACAGGAGAAAAACTATTAAAAATTCCAACATTTGGAGGCTGAACAATACGCTTCTGAATAACCAACAAATCACAGAAGAAATCAAAAAAGAAATCAAAATGTGCATAGAAATGAATGAAAATGAAAACACAACAACCCAAAACCTGTGGGACACTATAAAAGCAGTGCTAAGAGGAAAGTTCATAGCAATACAGGCATACCTCAGGAAACAAGAAAAAAGTCAAATAAATAACCTAACTCTACACCTAAAGCAACTAGAAAAGGAAGAAATGGAGAACCCCAGAGTTAGTAGAAGGAAAGAAATCTTAAAAATTAGGGCAGAAATAAATGCAAAAGAAACAAAAGAGACCATAGCAAAAATCAACAAAGCCAAAAGCTGGTTTTTTGAAAAGATAAATAAAATTGACAAACCATTAGCCAGACTCATCAAGAAACAAAGGGAGAAAAATCAAATCAATAAAATCAGAAATGAAAATGGAGAGATCACAACAGACAACACAGAAATACAAAGAATCATAAGAGACTACTATCAGCAATTATATGCCAATAAATTGGACAACGTGGAAGAAATGGACAAATTCTTAGAAAAATACAACTTTCCAAAACTGAACCAGGAAGAAATAGAAAATCTTAACAGACCCATCACAAGCACGGAAATTGAAACTGTAATCAGAAATCTTCCAGCAAACAAAAGCCCAGGTCCAGACGGCTTCACAGCTGAATTCTACCAAAAATTTCGAGAAGAGCTAACACCTATCCTACTCAAACTCTTCCAGAAAATTGCAGAGGAAGGTAAACTTCCAAACTCATTCTATGAGGCCACCATCACCCTAATACCAAAACCTGACAAAGATGCCACAAAAAAAGAAAACTACAGGCCAATATCACTGATGAACATAGATGCAAAAATCCTCAACAAAATTCTAGCAATCAGAATCCAACAACACATTAAAAAGATCATACACCATGACCAAGTAGGCTTTATCCCAGGAATGCAAGGATTCTTCAATATTCGCAAATCAATCAATGTAATTCACCACATTAACAAATTGAAAAATAAATGCCATATGATTATCTCAATAGATGCAGAGAAGGCCTTTGATAAAATTCAACATCCATTTATGATAAAAACTCTCCAGAAAGCAGGAATAGAAGGAACATACCTCAACATAATAAAAGCTATATATGACAAACCCACAGCAAACATTATCCTCAATGGTGAAAAATTGAAAGCATTTCCCCTAAAGTCAGGAACAAGACAAGGATGTCCACTTTCACCGCTACTATTCAACATAGTTCTGGAAGTTTTGGCCACAGCAATCAGAGCAGAAAAAGAAATAAAAGGAATCCAAATTGGAAAAGAAGAAGTAAAACTCTCACTGTTTGCAGATGACATGATCCTCTACATAGAAAACCCTAAAGACTCCACCAGAAAATTACTAGAGCTAATCAATGAATATAGTAAAGTTGCAGGATATAAAATCAACACACAGAAATCCCTTGCATTCCTATACACTAATAATGAGAAAGTAGAAAACGAAATTAAGGAAACAATTCCATTCACCATTGCAACGAAAAGAATAAAATACTTAGGAATATATCTACCTAAAGAAACTAAAGACTTATATATAGAAAACTATAAAACACTGATGAAAGAAATCAAAGAGGACACTAATAGATGGAGAAATATACCATGTTCATGGATTGGAAGAATCAATATAGTGAAAATGAATATATTACCCAAAGCAATCTACAGATTCAATGCAATCCCTATCAAGCTACCAGCGGTATTTTTCACAGAACTAGAACAAATAATTTCAAGATTTGTATGGAAATACAAAAAACCTCGAATAGCCAAAGCAATTTTGAGAAAGAAGAATGGAACTGGAGGAATCAACTTACCTGACTTCAGGCTCTACTACAAAGCCACAGTCATCAAGACAGTGTGGTACTGGCACAAAGACAGAAATATAGATCAATGGAACAAAATAGAAAGCCCAGAGATAAATCCACACACATATGGACACCTTATCTTTGACAAAGGAGGCAAGAATATACAATGGAGTAAAGACAATCTCTTTAACAAGTGGTGCTGGGAAAACTGGTCAACCACTTGTAAAAGAATGAAACTAGATCACTTTCTAACACCACACACAAAAATAAACTCAAAATGGATTAAAGATCTAAATGTAAGACCAGAAACTATAAAACTCCTAGAGGAGAACATAGGCAAAACACTCTCCGACATAAATCACAGCAGGATCCTCAATGATCCGCCTCCCAGAATACTGGAAATAAAAGCAAATATAAACAAATGGGATCTAATTAAAATTAAAAGCTTCTGCACAACAAAGGAAACTATAAGCAAGGTGAAAAGACAACCCTCTGAATGGGAGAAAATAATAGCAAATGAAGCAACTGACAAACAACTAATCTCAAAAATATACAAGCAACTTATACAGCTCAATTCCAGAAAAATAAACGACCCAATCAAAAAATGGGCCAAAGAACTAAATAGACATTTCTCCAAAGAAGACATACGGATGGCTAACAAACACATGAAAAGATGCTCAACGTCACTCATTATCAGAGAAATGCAAATCAAGACCACAATGAGATACCACTTCACACCAGTCAGAATGGCTGCGATCCAAAAGTCTGCAAGCAATAAATGCTGGAGAGGGTGTGGAGAAAAGGGAACCCTTTTACACTGTTGGTGGGAATGCAAACTAGTACAGCCACTATGGAGAACAGTGTGGAGATTCCTTAAGAAATTGCAAATAGAACTGCCTTATGACCCAGCAATCCCACTGCTGGGCATACACACCGAGGAAACCAGAATAGAAAGAGACACATGTACCCCAATGTTCATTGCAGCACTGTTTATAATAGCCAGGACATGGAAACAACCTAGATGTCCATCAGCGGATGAATGGATAAGAAAGCTGTGGTATATATACACAATGGAGTATTACTCAGCCATTAAAAAGAATACATTTGAATCAGTTCTAATAAGATGGATGAAACTGGAACCAATTATACAGAGTGAAGTAAGCCAGAAAGAAAAACACCAATACAGTATACTAACACATATATATGGAATTTAGAAAGATGGTAATGAGGACCCTGTATGCAAGACAGCAAAAGAGATACAGATGTGTAGAGCGGACTTATGGACTCTGAGGGAGAAGGAGAGGGAGAGGGAGAGGGAGGGATGATTTGGGAGAATAGCATTGAAATATGTATACTATCATGTAAGAAATGAATTGCCAGTCTATGTTCAATGCAGGATGCAGGATGCTTGCGGCTGGTGTATGGGGATGATCTGGAGGGAAGATGTGGGGTGGGAGGTGGGAGGGGGGTTCATGTTTGGGAGTTCGTGTAAAAACATAAATAAATACAAAAAATAAATAAATAAATAAATAAATACCAAAAAAAATGTAAAAAAATAAAAAAAATTAAAAAAAAATAAGATATGGTTTGAGAGGCCTGCTCGGTGTGGGCCCTGGCTGCCTTTGCTTCCTCACCTCCAGCCTCGGTGGTCTTGCCAAACCCACTGTCTTCTCAGGGCTTCTGTGTACTTGCTCCTCCATTGCTCTGCACTGCTTCCTCTTTCATTCCTTTAAATTTGTGCTGAAACACTCTCCCAGTACCCTCCCTGGCGCACCCTAAACGAATGCAGCCTCACCACCTCCTATCACTCTGTCCCATTACCCTTTTGTATTTTTTATAGTTTTTATTACCACTTGACATATTTATTTGTTTCTTAGCTGTCTCACTCCACTGGATGCAAACTCCAAAACAGTAATGACTTTGTTTATCCAGTGTATCCACTGACACATTCTACTTCTTTATATGGTATCTCGCGTATGGTAATCAGTGTGACTATATTCACTTACTGTAATTATTTGTAAGCTGGTGGCAACTATCTTTGTTCTAATACTGCATCATTTAAATCGACTTTTATTCTAATATGGAAAAAATGTAATCAAGAAAGAGAAGAATGGCATCAAACTTTTTTCTTTAGATTTTCGTAGTAACATTTCATTTTCTATTGTAGGTAATGAATATTCGAACAGTACTGAACAACCTGGAAAAACCAGAAGGCCTTTACCCTAACTATCTGAATCCCAATAGTGGACAGTGGGCTCAATGTAAGTCAAGAGTTAAGCCTTGTTTTAGCTCTTTATAGTACCCAGCACTGTTCTAGTAACAGAGAGAAGGAACACCAAAATAGCCCAAATCTTGTTGGAGAATCCTTAGAAAAGAGGAAAGTTCCCTTCATAAATAAGCTTCCGTCATAAGGCAGACTATAAATGTTCCCAGGCGAGCTAGATTGTTTTATTTTTCATGTGTAACTGTGAGCCTGATTATCTGTAAGCACATTTAAAGGTGTTAATCAGAAAGGCACGATCTGGTCAGGGTCGTGTGGGGATGATAGCCTCTAACAAACTGATTATGCACATAAGAAAATTGTTCCTTTGTGCTAATGACTAGCAGGATTTGCCCAGAGTAGTTAGAGCATTCTATTTCATAACATTTTCTCTTTCTGCTTGGCTACAGGATGAAAGCGGAGCCTGAATCTTTAAGGGCTGAGAAATTGAAGGAGCAAACAGGGTACTTTTCTTTAGTCAGTTTTAAGGTGGCAGATAAAGGCTTCTCGCCAGGAAAGCTGCCTTTACCACAGGAGAAAGTATTGTGCTAGAAGCCCTCACTTAAGATCCTTAGGGACTTTGACCAAGGCTATAAAGACTCAGAGTAGCTGAAAGAAATGCTCTCAGGCTGATTGGGGAAAACAGTGGTAGATTAAGCAGCACCTGAGAGCAAATGAAGAATCCTAAGTGAGATGTCTGACAGTGCCAAGGATGTTAGCAACGCCTTGAGATTTTACTCAAGAGTTTTTTCTTTATATTTAAATAGGGTATTAGATGAGTATGCTTCACTGTTACTTCACAAGTATTTTTCTTAAAGAATAATTTAGTAGGAAAAAATGTGCTAAAATCAGTATCTGCGTTAGTAATGTCTGTGAAAGGCTTGGCATTGACATCATAACTCCATAATCAAGGTTGCCTCTTAACCTAAGCATGGTCTGCTAGGTCATTAAATGTTCTTTGGACCTCTCAGGGGATCTCCACAATCAAAGCTATTTTTATAATAACACTTTTCACCATGTTGACATTTGCAGTTATGTTGCAAAAGCAGTAGTGGTTTGTAAAACTGCTGGACCCATGGTGAGAATCATGCCAGAGACACCAGATATTAATAGGCAAACCTCAGAAACATTGCAGGCTCAGTTTCAGGCCACTGCAATAAATCAAATATCACAATAAAGCAAGTGACACAAATTTTTTGATTTCCCAGTACATATAAAAGTCATGTTTATACTGCAGTCCATTAAGCATGCAGTAGTACAATATTATATCTGAAAAGCAATATACATTCCTTAATGTAAAAACGCTTTATTGCTAAAAAGTGCTAGCCATTTTCTGAGTCTTTAGCAAGTCATATTAGCATCAAAGGTCACTGATCACAGTTGACTATAAACAATATAATAGTAGTAAAAGACTTAGAAATATTGGAAAATTACCAAACTATGATCCAGAGACAGGAAGTGAGCAAGTGGTGTTGGAATAATGATAATGATACCGGACTTGCTGAATGCAGGGTTTTCATAAACTTCCAACTTCTAATAAACTCGGGCAATCAAATGAAGGGCAGTAACTTGAGATTTGCCTGTGGTTATGTCCTTCACTACAGATAACCACAACAAATAAAAAGATGCCACTTTCACTCATGAATTCTGTTAATGAAGCAAACATTTACTGATTCTAGTAAATCTCAATCACTGAGTAGATCACATCCTTGTAATATTCTGTATGATTAAATGAAAAAGACACAACACGCTTCTGCTGCATAATGAAAAACCTCATAGAAAAGTACTTGGGTTGTGATTTGAGTTGCAGGCTGAGGTAGCTGCCATGCTGTTTCATGAGTCATCATTTTTACTTGAAAGAAGTGCTGAAGACAAACTGATTATTCAGACTTGGGTAATTGGTACATGTCACAAAAATGAGCATGTTGCTTCAAGGGAAATGAAGAGTGTCTCTACCAAAGATAAAACTTGAGCTTATAATTAGAATTTTGAAAAATTTGCCCGTGCCACCATAAGCTTAATGCCTTTCACCAACACTAAAAGATTCTTCGGCTAAGACTGGCGATGATATAACAAATATGGTTTTTTTGATGCTATATAATCAAATGTATCATCATCTGGAAGATGTGCATAATTCAGGGAACCAGGATGTCCCAAATGACCATGCATGATGTTGCAAAATCATGTGTGAGAAAAAGTGCAAAGTGCAAGATGGACCAGTGGGTTTTAATGTAATAGTGCAAAAATTCATTGATGTGATTTCTAACTCCACGTTGTAACTGTTAAAAACTTTAACCCTTTGTCAGTTTTGTTGTGGTACCAAAAAAATTATCTGCAATTATCTGGAAAGACTATCAAAATACTCTTTGCTTTCCAACTATGTAAATGGGTGAGGGTACATTTTCTTCATATGTTCCAGCCAGAACAACACATAGCAACAGATTGAATGTACCGCAGATATGGAAATCCAATTGTCTTCTAGTACAGCAAACATTCAAGAGATTTGCAAAAATGTTAAACGGTGTCTGTCTTCCCACTAAGGTTTTGTTTTTTTGTTTTTTTGGTAAAATATAGCATATTCTTCTGAAAAGCCTATATATTAACATAATGGGTATATTATTACTTTACTAAAATATTTTCAGTCCTGTTTTAATTTGCAATACGGTAAATATTGATACGCGTGCATGCTAAGTTGCTTCAGTCCTATCCGACTCTACTGCGTGAACTGTAGCCCGCCACGCTCTTCTCTCCATGGGATTCTGCAGGCAAGAATACTGGAGCGGGTTGCCCTCCAGGGGATCTTCCCAACCTATGCCTCTTATGTCTCCTGCATTGGCAGGTGGATTCTTTACCACTAGCACCACCTGGGAAGCCCAAATATTGATAGATATTACATAAATGAATTCTTCAGCGTGCATATTCATTCATTTTTAAGAATGTTAAAGCATACTGAGGTTAAAAATGTGAGGGCCACCATAATATTTGGGAAAAACAGAACTTGAGTAACTTTCTCAATTCAAGATAACTAGATATGATTCTCTGAAAGGAAAAGTATTTTTAAAGTTATCCTCATGGAAGATTTCAAAAGTGAAAGAAAAGTCTCTGTGAGTTGCTGTCTCCTTCCTGTGTTATAGGATTTAGAGATCACTGTGAAGAAGGACAAAAAGAGTCAGTTGTTCTGAACCATCTCAGTTTCACCTTCTGGGTCACCAGTGTACTATGTATTTGTCCATGCTTCCTGGTACAGAGGGCCCTTTGTAATTGAATTGCTTATGGGCCAGTTTCCTGATGGAAAAACAAATAGAGTTCATGCATCTCCTGCCTCTCTTCCCCCATCCCCATCCAATGTTCCAGCCACAAGGAAGATGCACTTTTTTTTTNTGGTACAGAGGGCCCTTTGTAATTGAATTGCTTATGGGCCAGTTTCCTGATGGAAAAACAAATAGAGTTCATGCATCTCCTGCCTCTCTTCCCCCATCCCCATCCAATGTTCCAGCCACAAGGAAGATGCACTTTTTTTTTTATTCATTAGTCAAGTTCCGCTTGGCCCTATCTGGGTCTTGGCTTTTGTGCCTTTTCCCTCAAGCCCTTTTCCTGTTTTTCTAACTCTACCAAGAGCCAACTCAATCACCCTTTCTTCTACGTGGCCTTCTTCAAGACACTGTTTGGAAATTGTTCACCTACTCCTCCTCTGCTTGCCCCCGCCTTCCTCCCCCATCCCAGCACTTTCGGTACTTTCCTATCACAGTCCTTTTCCTAATGGTTCATACACATATCCATCTTCCTAGGGATCCAGAACTTTTGAGGACAGTGACCTCATCATATTTGTTAACCCAGCACATAGTGTCTTACAGCTAGTAGACGTTTACTTGAATTTTGTGAATACTCATGCAGTATGTATCCAATCTAACTCCTTCCCTCTGCTTTTAGTAATGGTTCTGTTTTTCCTCTCTGAACCATTTGTCTCCTGCTCCTCAATTGTGGTTGAGAGGCAGCATCTAGTCCTGATCATTAACAATATGTCATGACTGTTGAGGCCAAAGATGGGGTTCCATGTCTATAAACAGAACAACTGTCCCCCTTCTTCAATTAATAGAGACAACATTGTGTGTGTTTAGTAACACCATATTATATATACATATAGTAACACAGTATTATATATATGTATAAAATATGGTGTAAGGAGCATCATTGGGGGATTGCTTTGAAGATAGAAGTTCACATTCAGATGAAGTCTATAAAACTAAAGGGTTAAGATATTGAGTATATAATGCTTTTTGTCTTGATTCTTTTGATTTTTTTTTTTTTTTCTCTTTTAAAGTAGCAGACATCCTTTTCTGGGACCTATTCCCATTGAAAAGAATAAGTTACCCCTTTTATAGAAGAGCATAATATTTGAGTGGCTGTCATACATATTATGTTTAGAGCATTTGGGAATAAGAATACCATATATGTTCCTTCTAGTAGACAGTCCTTTCCTGCTGATAAAATGAGGCATGTTCTCTGTTACAGCCACTAAGATGTTTACACAGGACATTGTTGCCAACACAAATAGTCATCCAGACATGGGGGGGAGCTTAGTGAGTGAAATACTAAATTATTAAAAAAAGAATTTTTCATGTTTCTCCTCCATATTCCTTTATGTTCCTTTATTTTGATTCTTTCCAAATATAAAAATTTTATAGGTGAAAAAAATAGAAAACTAACTGGCATTAAAGCAAATATGTAAACCCTTTTCCTTTTTTAAAAAATCACCAAATGTCCAAGCTTGTGTCTTCCTCCATTATAGAATCATAACCCAAGGGGGAAGAAAATGAAGCTGCTTCTGGCTGTTCATTTTCAACTCTCATTGCTGTAACTCTAAAGGGCATGTCTGAATCATGGCCATCATTTCCTATTACTTCATTTAGTCCCTGTTATTTTGAAAGTAACTGAACAGAGATTTGCTTTACCATGCATCACTTGCATTTGTCTCCTGTGATCATGTTTATAACAACAGGCTTCTTATTGATGAGATAGTACTTAGTCCGTTTAGTTTGTAAATGTCAGAGGTTTCTGTGGTGGTCTGTTTAGGAAATTGTAAAGGTCATGTCAAACTGCTATTTTAAGAATCAGCCTTAGAATTATAAAAATACTAATTTTACAATAAAACTTAAACTAATTCTGGGCTTTCTGCAAAAGAAAATCACACATTAAAAATACATCCCTTAAAAAAAAAAAATACATCCCTTCTAGGTTTCATAGATGTAGTCCTTAATAAAATTAACTTAAAAGAATTTGGCTTCGTTTATCAGTTATTTACTGAGTACCTACTATGTGCAAGTTACTTCTTAGGGGGTTGACGTGGACTGGAAAACATAACAGGTCTAGTCCCTGCCTTCCTGAACCATAATCTCATGGAGAAGACACACACAAAAAAAATTTCACCATTTTATGAAAGTGCAGATGTGGCAAACATGTGCTGTGAGAAAGTGCGTGGAGAGCCTAGTGCGCAGTCTGATACATGAAATGTGAGTAAGGATTACTGAAGAAGGGGAGAGGAGTCGGGGGCACACTTCAGGCAGAGAGAACAATACCTTGAGAGACCCTGAGGTGGGAAGGAGTCTGATTGTTTTGAAAACCCAAAAGAAGGTCAGTATATCTAGAGGATAGAGAGCAGGATTGATGACATAGTGAAGGCTGAGATCATGCAGGGCCTCCCTGGTCTCCAAACACCCAGGATTTGAGTCTTTAACATTGAAGGCATCAAGAAAGGGATGATCCGATTCACATGTTAAAAGGGTTGCTCTGGCATTAATGTGGAGGATAGATTGGAGTGGCACTGGCATTGGAACTTTGTGTGATGGTGGAAATGTTCCGTATCTTCCTTCCAGTGCCGTAACCAAGGCCTTATGTAGCTCTTGAGCACTAGTATGGCGGAGGAACTGATTTTTTTAATTAGTTTAAATAGCAAATGCTGTCACAGTGCAGGAGACAAGATAATTTGCCATTGCAGACTCAGGCATAGTGGTAGCTCAGGCCAAAATTGTATTAGTGAAGACAGGAAGGAGTGGATGGACTCAAGAGATACCTTGGGGGTAAAATTAGTAGAGTTCAGTAACTCAGTGAATATGGGAGTGAGGGAGAGAAGTAAAGAATAACCATCTGATGTCTGACTTATGCAGATCTGGCAGTATGAAGGTGCCACATAGTGAGATAGGGATCAAGGCTGATAAGGTTGAGGAGGGAAAGATAATATGTTCATTCTTATCACCTCTTCAATTTTAGGTCCCAATGTCCAAGTGTCATTGTTGGGTGGGACTCAGGAGAAAACTGTTTGGATAGCGGTATAAAAATCAGTTTACTTTTTTGTAACTAAGTCAACAAATAAAGAGTTTTTTTAATAGATACATAAAATTAGTTTTAAGGTTTGAAACTTCAAATGCAAATTTCCCAAATAAGACCATCTTATTAATGCTCAAATTGTCTGTGAACTCTAGGAATGATCTTTCAAAGAGAGTGTATCTCTGTTTTTATAGGTAAATATGCTTGGAAAATGTATTAATTCAAGTAGTAAGCAAAAGAATATGTATGGTTGGTGTATATGTTGGAGAGCAATTGATTACAAATTTGAGACCCTATGGGAGCTGGAGAGTCACCTGGCACCTACCAGTGTTAAAATCTCATTTAGCTCCTCTAAGCCTCTTATCTCACTTTTAAAGAGGATTACCTACCTACAAGTTACAAGATTGTTTATAACATACATAGTGGATCTAGCATAATAAATGACAGTGGAGGGGGATTTTTGTAGGAATGAAGTACATTCCATCCTTCCTATCTAGAGTATAGCTTCCAGGACTCCACAATACCAAAATTCACGGATGCTCATTCCCTTGTATAAAATGCATATTATATGTAAGTAACCTGTGCATATCCTCCAGATACTTTAAATCATCTCTGCTGCTGCTAAGTCACTTCAGTTGTGTACAGCTCTGTGTGACACCGTAGAGAGTACGTTTAATACCGGTGTGCATGTGCCTGCTTAGTTGCTCAGTCATGTCTGCCTCTTTGTGATCCCGTGGACTCTAGCCCACGAGGCTCCTCTGTCCACAAGAGTTTTCCAGCCAGAATACTGGAGTGGTTTGTCACTTCCTCCTGCAGGAGATCATCCCAACCCAGGGATCAAATCCGTGTCTCCTGCACTGGCAGGAAGATTTTTTACAACTGTGCTGAGAAGGCAATGGCACCCCAATCCAGGACTCTTGCCTGGAAAAACCCATGGACAGGGGAGCCTGGTGGGCTGCAGTCCATGGGGTCGCTAAGAGTCGGATACTACTGAGCAACTTCACTTTCACTTTACCTTTAATATGTAACACAATGTAAATGCTATGTAAATACAGTATAAATGCTATTAAAGTAATATTTGGCTGTGCGTGGCAAGTTCAAGTTTTGCTCTTTGGAACTTCCTCGAATTTTTTTTCCACATATTCAACCCACAGTTGATTGGATCTACTTACAGGGAGCCCACAGATACAGAGGAGTGAGTGTATTAGGGAGAAAAACTTCTGCCCTGTCTTCTTTCTTACTGGCCTCCCCTGAAGAATTTTGAGCCTTCAGATTGATAATACTACAAAGGCTATCAAATAATAATAATTAGAAGAAACTGAGGAGTTTCTGGCTATAGTTCAGGCCAGGTTTTTGTTTTTTTTTTTTTTGTAAGATATGATACTCATAGCTTTGACATGGTTTATTATCTTACTGAGAGATAAAGCAATTAAAATTTCTGTATATATATATAGTGAAACATTTTAATTTAGTTTTTTTCTAATGAAACAGAATTTTAGAATTAGGGTTGATTATTTTTTATCTGCATCTTTATAAAACTACACTGGTTATTATTTAAAATATATCACCTTAATTAACAGCACATCTGCTCATTTCAGAATATCTTTCTGCAAACAGGAGATTTGTTGGAATTTAAATATAACATTGACTTGCTGTTGACTTAGGGTTTTGCATCCTACTTACTGATGTGATTTTACTGCATTATCTGAATTAAAGTCTGAATCAGTCTAAAATTCATTTCCTTCTCGTTGCAGATCATGTATCAGTTGGAGGACTTGGAGACAGTTTTTATGAATATTTGCTAAAGGCATGGTTAATGTCTGACAAGACAGATCTCCAGGCTAAGAAAATGTATTTTGATGCTATTAAGGTGAACACAAATTTAAATCATTATTGGCACTCAGCTAACTTATAACTTGCATATTAATCAAGCTTTAATGAAAAAATGAAATACTACATGAGTGGGTTACAAAATATTTTCAGTTAGGTAGAATTCAATATGTGCTAGTATAATTATAACAATAATAATCATACTTGATATGGTTTACTTCTAATAGGGCAGTTAAAATTTTTTTCATGGTTCAAACCTCAGTTAAAATTCACACATCTGAAAATGAGGTATTTTTCTTCAACAAGTGTGAGTTCCCTGTTAAAGTCACAGTTAAAATTATTGTAAAATTCTGAATTTATATTCTAAAAATTAAGTAAGTTAAAATTACCCATGGTTACAGACAGTCCTAATGGCTACTTCCATTTAATTATGGACAGTACTTTGAAATAAAAACCTGAACTAACCAAACTAATCTGTAAGGGACGATTATTAATAGTTTTCAAAGGTCCTTGTGATAAAAGAGGAATAAGGGGGAACAAATATTTGTTGATTTACTGTGTAATAAGTAGTGTGTTAGGTAAATATATAATATGTTTCCTTAAATAGTTTTTTGTTTTTATTTTCTATTGGAGTATAGTTGATTAACAATGTTGTGTTTAGTTTTTTAAGTGAAATGTAGTTATGTATGATGATATATTAGTCTCAAATGTACTATATAGTGATTTGACATTTGTGTATGTTATGAAATTATCACGCACAGTGAGTCTAGTAACCATCTGTCCCCATACAAAGTTATTACAGTATTATCAACCATATTCTGTTCATATCCTCATCAACATTTGCTATTTGTTGTCTTTTTGGTGATTGCCGTTCTGACAGGTGTGAGGTGGTAGCTCGTTTTGGTTTTAACTTGCATTTCCCTGATAATGAGTGTGATGTTGAGCATCTTTTCATGTGATTGTTGGCCATCTCTCTGTATTCTCTCTTCTTTGGAAAAATGTCTTTTCAGGTTTTCTGTCCATTTTAATTGGGTTGTTTGTTGAGTTGTATGAGTTCTTTGTGGATTTTGTGTAATCCTTTATCAGATATGTTTTCAAATATCTTCGCCCAGTTAGTAGGTGGCCTTTCTTTTGTTGTTGTTGTTCGTGTCCTTCACTGTGCAAAAGCTCTTTAGTTTGATGTAGTCTCCCTTGTTTTTATTTTCCTTCCCTAAGGTGACAGATCGAAAAACGATATATGGAATTCTCCAGGCCAGAATACTGGAGTGGATAGCCATTCCCTTCTCAGGGGATATTCCCAACCCACAGATTGAACCCAGGTTTCCTGCATCACAGGCAGATTCTTTACCATTTGAGCCACCAAGGAATTCACATAAATATATATATAGTTCTAGGACCAGTGTCAAAGAATGCACTGCCAATATTTTCTTCTAGGAGCTTTATAGTTTCAGATCTTACTCTTAACTCTTTAATCTATTTTGAATTTATGTTTATATACGGTGTGAAAAAGTAGTCCAGTCTTAGTCTCTTGCATGTAGCTGTCCAGTTTTCCCATCACCACTTTTTAATTGGAATATAATTCTTTTACTGTGTTGTGTCAATTTCTGCTGTACAATGAAGTGAATCGGCCATATGCGTACATACATCCCCCCGCTCTAGCTTTAATGTTACATTGGTTCCCTCCAAGGTCAGTAGTGAACTCTACTACACAGAGCAGACACAGCTCTTTAACACTTCGGATACTGGAACCAGACACCTTAGTTAGAACTGCGGCCTTCATTTTGCACAGCCTTTAAGACACATGATAAACGTTAAAAGCAGACTAGGATATGGTCCATATGCCCTCTTCCAGGTTTATTTTTTCTTCATTCCCGTGAGGTTTCAGGTTTTAACTCAGGGAGTTCTCCATACAGTATGGTTTCCATTATATCATTTTTAATTACTGTCCTGGCAGACATTTTAATTATTCTAATCTTAAAATGGCCCCCTAAGATCTTGATGTTCCAGGAAAGACAGCTTTAAAATACTCTTTCAAACACTTTTCCCTTGGTTTGTAGATCTATACCCACCCAGCTTTTAACATATTGTATTTAGACAAACCATTGACAGGAAAATCCATTAAGAGCAAATGAAGTCAAAGTGTTTCCTCTTTCTCTTAATAGTAAAAACACTTTCAATCCATACTGTGTTTTTCAACTTAGAAAGCAAAGTTAGAACAATTGCACTTTTGACTTGAAGAAGTAGTCATGTCTTACATGGTAAAGTTTCTTTGTGCTGGTTATATCTGGCTGCTTGCATGCATGCTAAGTTGCTTCAGTCGTGTCTGACTCTTAGCCACTATGGACTGTAGCCCTCCAGGCTCCTCTGGCCGTGGGATTCTCCAGGCAAGAGTACTGGCGTGGCTTGCTATGCCCTCCTCCAGGGGATCATCCCAACCCAGGGATCGAACCTGGGTCTCACGTCTCCTGCGTTGGCAAGCGAGTCCTTTAGCACTATCACCACCTGGCTGCGCTCTAAAAGATCTTTGTTATGAAGCAGAGGATCCCTTGCAATGTTGTTCTGGACGGTTGATTTACTGGACAGGTAGCCCCTCAGCTTTGGCTTCTAGTGCCTTTTGAAGATCATTTAATCCCAGAGCGGCATGTTTTTTTTGGATTGTGTTGATAACAGATACTTTTGAGTTTCTACCTGGCTGTTATGTGGCCTCATCTGAAAGCCATACTAAGACTCCATGGTGGTAGGCTCTCACACAGCCAGAGCGTCCACTGGCGTGGTCTGGACAGGTGATGTATTAGGCCTTTAGGATTCTAGAGGCTCATCCAGCTAACTTTTTTCAAATATAGAAGGATGAAGTCACAACATATACAAGTTTTTTTTTTCCTAATCAATTCTCTATAGGCTTGACACAACATATTTTAAAACCACTGAAGACTAATTTTTCCTCCTTTATATTTATTTACTTTTTCCCATTGCCACACAAACATTGTTTCAAACGTCTTGGAACTTCACTGTAGTTTGTTTTGAGAGATAGTGACTTGGTCAGAATCATGCCAAAAATAATACAGTACTTTATTCAGGATCCATAACAGGGTAATAATGTTTCTCTAATGCATGCTCAAAGCTATTACTCTTGCCATGTAGAAAGAATAATTTCTTGGGCGATGAACAAGTATCTGCTTGAAGGACTTTATTGCAATTTGTGCTATGAGAAGTGTAAATAACTAAGATGTTCAGTTGCATTAAATAAGAATGAAATATTAATGTAATAACTAGACCATCAATAAAATTAGCTTAACCACAGTTAATGAGCACAGTAGTGTGTTCATTTATTTCCTACCATCTTGGTTTCATTTGTTTATTTCCAATAAAGGTAAAAGAGGTTTTATCTACCTGTGCATTCATTTTCATTCATTCTTCTCTATCACAATTTTGTCTGTATCTACTACGGGCATGCCTCAGAGATATATTGTGGGTTCAGTTCCAGACCACTGCAATAAAGCAAGTAACACAGTAAAGCAACTCACATGAAATTTTTGGTTGTCCCATGCATATAAAGTTATATTTACACTACACTCTAGGCTATTAAGTGTACAATAACTATATATAAGGCAAACAATGTATGTACTCTGGTTAAAAATACTAACCATCATCTGAGTCTTCAGTGAGTCATAATAGTAACGTTAACGATCACGGATACAAATCACCATAATGAATATAATAATATTGAAAAAGTCTGAAGTGTTGCGAATTATCAAAATGTGACCCAGAGACATGAAAAGAGCAAATGCTCTTGGAAAAACAGTGCTGACAGACTTTCTTAACACCGGGTCACAGCAAAATTTCAGTTTGTGGAAAATACAGTATCTGCAAAGTGTAATAAAGCAAAGCACAATAAAAACAGGTATGCCTGTATTCTCAAATGTGCTTCCTAAAATCTCTTTTTTGATGATACTATAACAGTTATAGACACAGTCATAGCCCTTCTCCTTCCAAGAAGTGTTAATAATTGAGGGTGTGGGGGGTATTTCCTATTTAAGTAATAAAAATAGTAATGCCAAGCCCTTACACCACAACTTTGTTTTTTTCTAATAAGGCTTATTTAGTTTATATACTCAGAAGAATAGCAACTGTTCTGGGGCAGAAATAACCAAAGATGTTTAGTCATTTTTGTAAAATCATTTCTTCCAAATTTAAAGACCATTTTTCTTTAAAAAAAAAAAACTTATTCATCATATATTAATATCCTTTTTAATAGAATTATTAGGGAGGGATTTAATTCATGTGTTACCACAGTGGTGATGTGATGATAATAAATGGCTATTATCAAGTGCTAATCACTGTACTGACTGCTTTATAAATAAAATGTTGCCATTTTCTCAATGGATACTACTATTCCTATTTCATGGATAAGGATACTGAGATTTAAAGATACAGTAAGCAAATTACCCACAAAGTTTACAGATAATAAATGTCAGTGCTGGAATTTGAAGCCAAGCAATTGGGGCTTCCCAGAGCAAGCAGTGGTAAAGATCTACCTGCCAGTCCAGGAGATGCAACAGGCACTGGTTTGATACCTGGATCAGGAAGATCTCCTGGAGTAGGAAATGACAACCCACTATAGTATTCTTGCCTGCAAAATTCCATGAATAGAAGAGCCTGGCGTGCTACAGTCCATGGCGTCGCAAAGAGTCTGACACGACTGAGCAGCTAAGCACATACATACACAGAATCTGACTGGCTGAAGAACAGCTCCTTTTTCTCCACTCTGTTTTGCCACCCTTTCAAGCCTAGCCTGGGTTTTATACATAAATATGCTCCGTTCATTATTCAGAGCTGAGCCTGTGCTTTGTGTTATTTTTGAAAATGGAAATGCATCAAAGCGGCTCTCAACACTATACCAGTGGCCTGTCTTTGAAAAGGAGACAGGTTTTCTGGTCTGAGGACGACAAGTGTTTGATCATGGAACCAAGAAAAACCTACGAGGCTGGCCCAACAGCATTAATTCTAACGAACCAAACTAACAAAGCCTAGATTAGAGGAGATATACAAGAGCAATAAGTGAAATTTCAAGTTGAATTGTATTTATGGAACCAAATTCAAATTGTGAGTGATGTTTTATTCTTTTATATATATATGTGTATATGTATATATGTATATATATGTGTGTGTATATATATATATGTGTATATATATATATATGTTGTGGTGAAAGTGAATGTTAGTTGCTCAGTTGTGTCCAACTGTTTGTGACCCAATGGACAGTAGCCCACCAGGCTCCTGTGTCCATGGGATTTTCCAGGCAAGAATACTGGAGTAGGTTGCCATTCCCTTCTCCAGGGGGCATTCCCGACCCAGGGACTGAACCCTGGTCTCCTGCATTGCAGTCGGACTCTTTACCATCTAAGCCACAATGTGTTTTTAGTATAAATCTGAGAAAAGATTACAA
Source organism: Oreotragus oreotragus (assembly GCA_006410675.1). NCBI lineage: Eukaryota > Metazoa > Chordata > Mammalia > Artiodactyla > Bovidae > Oreotragus > Oreotragus oreotragus. Next base: position 18,464 of record SJYX01000741.1, on the reverse strand, counting down.
AATGTTGAAAATAAGTATTATTTTCAGGCTATTGAGACTCACTTGATCCGGAAGTCCCGTAATGGACTGACTTACATCGCAGAGTGGAAAGGGGGCCTCCTGGAACACAAGATGGGCCACCTGACCTGCTTTGCTGGAGGCATGTTTGCACTCGGGGCAGACGACGCTCCTGAAGGAATGACCCAACACTACCTTCAACTTGGGGCTGAAATTGCCCGGACCTGTCATGAATCTTACAATCGCACCTGTGAGTCCCTGTTACTGTTCATATATAATCTTTGTGCTTTTTATTTCATTCAGTAAGTAACTTTGTCCATTTGTTGCCATCAAAAGAACATCTAATGTGCCTGATGAATATTTGATGATTATGATTAATATCTTAAAGGAATTTACATTTTTACTTTAAGAGGCATTGCTTTTCTACATAAAAATATTTACCTTTAGTTTACCAATAAACAAAAATCCAGGCCATAAAAGGTCAGGTTTAACTTATTGACCCTGCTTTATGTAAATAACATTGGGCAAGAGTCCTTGTCCTAATACAGAAGAAATTTGGTATGTTATAAACCATTACTACTCTTCCCAGAATCTCCATGAAATATACAATGAATCTACATGCGTGCTAAGTTCCTTCATTTGTATCTGACTCTGCAACCCTATGGACTATAACCCACCAGGCTCCCCTGTCCATGAGATTCTCCAGGCAAGAATACTGGAGGGGGTTGCCATGCCCTCCTCCAGGGAACCTTTCAGACTCAGGGATCAAACCCATGTCTCTTAGGTCTCCCACACTGGCAGGCAGGTTCTTTACCACTAGCACCACCTGGGAAGCCCCATATGATGAGTCTGCCTTCTTATGAAAGTTTGATGCACAAATACTGTGTAACCCTCATGCCATCTAATGACTTAGAATTCTCAAACACTAATTTTTTAGCTCACTAATCAGGTGGTGCTTTGCACTGACCCAACGAGTACTCAGTAAATGGTGGTAAAATGAAAGAAAATAAAGGATTATTACCACTTTCTTAAATGTACTCTTTTCAGTAAATAAATTTAAAATGTATATTGAATATTGCTTATTATACAATGTTTACAGCTATTCCTTAAAATGATCATTTTGGCACCCCTCTTGAATGTTTTAAAGTATCTTTCAATTTCATTTAAGTTATAGACACTAAGCATTGTCAGAGACAATAACCCTTGTCCCCCACTGCATGTCTTTTAGTTGTGAAACTGGGACCAGAAGCTTTCAGATTCGATGGTGGTGTTGAAGCCATTGCTACGAGGCAAAATGAGAAATACTACATCTTACGGCCAGAAGTTGTTGAGACTTACATGTACATGTGGCGACTGACTCATGATCCAAAGTACAGGAAATGGGCCTGGGAAGCTGTGGAGGTGACGTTTTTGTTTGCTTGTGTTTCTTAAGGGAATATGTGTGCGGAAAAAATACGCAGTGATCCCTGTCAACCTAGTATATTAACTCTCCCATGATGCTTAAAGCTTTGACCAGCCATCTTTCCGTTCAAGACTTTTCAGTTAAGTCATCCCACATCCCTGCCTTCAGCTCTGTTTTTTGTATATAAATATACCTCCTCTGGTATTGAAGGAGAATCTAGAAAGACCTATTATAAAATTAAGTTCTCATGTTTATAAAAACGTTGACCAGTTAATCCCACAAACGGTACCTGGCAACTTGGGAATAGTCACCCTTACCTGTTGTGTGTTTCAAGAAACCACTATATGATGTTTCTTTTAGTCTTTGAGCGTCATAGTGGTAATATATGCTTTTAATTAGAGCAAATGAGCTACTTAGATATAACTTCTAGACAGTACCTATAGAAGAACTACTTTGTACACAAATATTCAACACGGGTCTCAGGATCCTCAGAACAGCTGTAAGCTTTCTGTCTGTCCGGTGTGTTATTTGGATTATCTTGGCGTTTCATGGATCTCTTCCTGCTGAATATGATGTATCATCTTCCTGAACGAATCTGTTGCACACTTTGTATGCTGAATGCCAGAGGAGGTACACTTTAGGATATGCATCAAACAACGTCTAATTTTAAGAGCTATTATTTCAAAAGGAGTGGGGGGAAATTCAGGGGATAAGAACAGGCAAACCCTTTAATTATCAATACATTCTCTTATTGTCTAGCACTCTTTGTTAGAAAGTTAGCTGTCTTTTAAAACCATTAGGAATAACTTATTTTAGGAAATCTAAAATGAGCATTGCCTGTGTTTAAAATTTGACTAATATCTTAGGAAGCTGTTGATGAATCTTGCTTATTACTCTTTTCATTTGGTATGTATCTTATCACCAGTTGTCAGTTATTTTAAGTAATAGCAATTCTTTATGCCTCTTTTTTTTTTTTTGCAAAATTTTCTAATTATGGTTAGTCAGTTGTAATTCCAGTTTCTTTATATTTTTTCCTCTGAATAAAAAGTATATTAAACTTGACGTTCAGCTAAGCTTTGGTAATTGGGAATTATTTTAGTCTTCAATAGGCCAGCAAGGAAATTAAGGTTAACACTCCCTTGCAAGTATCAGTGGAAATTAAAAATTTCAGTAATAACATTTCATCAAATATGAAACACTATAATTGATAAGAAACCATTATTTTATATACTGTTAAGAAAATACAACAATACCAATTAAATTATGACATGCCAATTTTAGAGATGTTAAAGTGTGAAAAAAAAAAAGTATGACGGTAGTTTGTCGTGTGGGCAGAAAGCTTTGATTTGCTTGGTTCTTGGGGAGGGGGTTGTCTGTAGGGTATGAAGGTTGGTTTGATGTGTTGGGGTTTTTATCTGATGACTCCTTTTATTGTAGCATGTGATGTCGGATTGTTTGCTTGTGTCACAACACAGGAATTCCCCTGTTTTTGCCTGTGGTAACTTCTGTTAGAACTTGAAATGTAGTGGGGGGTGATAGTGCTGGGGCCTCTTGCCTTCCATGAGAAACCACGAAGATCGTAGACTCAGAAGGTACGGCGGCAACTTTTGTTCCTCTTCTGCTGTGTCCTGTCCCATCAGCCCTCCCTGCGTCCTGGCTGCAGCTCCAGTGGACAGCACCCTCTGCGGGCCCCGTCATGTCCAGCGCCAGTGCCTCTCAGCTGTTCTGACTCAGAGCCTCTTCCGAGGCAGCTGGCCCAGGTCTGGGATGTGTGGGAGGCTGCAGCCCCAAGGGCCGCCCTCGGCCACCGAGGTTTTGGAGTTTATACATCACTATCCCAGAATAGTTATTCCAAAGAATCATCCTGAGAGGCATTCTGTTTGGCTCTTTAGAGGGTTTCAGGCGGGAGTGAGCCCCATGCACACAGCTGTGACCTGCCCCATGTGTATTTCACTGGCCCTCCTCCCTTCCTTCACTTTTCCCACCAGCTTGATCACTTCCTGATGTCACCTCTGTAAAAAGCAAAGCTCCCTGCATCCAGCCCATGTCTCATGCTCTGTTTCTGGAGGAACCCATGTCCAGAGGCTGAGAGTCCCAAAGATGGTAGTGAAATGATGTTCTGATCAGACTGAGCGTCCTGGGTATGTGGCCTCTTCCACTGTCGAGAAACGGTAAAGCCAGGGACTGTCATGGGGGCCCAGGAGAGCTGCTTGTCCCCAGCTTCACATCCCTGAAGTCTTAAAATTTAGACTTGACATGAAGGCTTTTTTTATTTTTTGAAAGTTAAAAATGCCTCTTTGGCACTTCTCCCTGCCTTGTTTTTCAATTTGCCAAAAACCTCAAAATATTAAGGTAGCTAGGCCTCTCTCTCTAAGCTTCCCTGGTGGCCCTAGCAGTGAAGAACCCAGCTGCCAATGCCTGAGACATAAGAGGCGTGGGTTTGATCCCCAGGTTGGAAAGATCCCTGGAGGAGGACGTGACAAGCCACTCCAGTATTCTTGCCAGGAGAATCCCCATGGACAGAGGAGCCTGATACAGTCCATAGGGCCCCAAGGAGTCAGACACAACTAACGTGACCTAGCACACAGGCAGGCCTCTCTAAACTTCTGAAAGGCCCGCGCTGTGCTAATAATAGTAAGTGTGTCATCTTCCTGTTCTGTTCTCAGGACAGCTCAGGATGCTCCCTGGACCCAGAAAACTGAGGCCACAGTGAGGAAGTCTAGAGCTGGGACTTGGCCCCCGTGTTCTTGACTACTCCGGTCACCACATTAGGCATGGGAGAGAGAAGAATGAGTGGAAGGGAACCGAAAGATGAAAAATGTTTGGGCAGCACCTGCCCCCAAACAACTCTTTTTTTCTACAACAAAAGAAGGAGCTTATAGAAATTTCGGATCCCTGGGTCGGGAAGATGCCCTGGAGAAGGAAATGGCAACCCACTCCAGTATTCTTGCCTGGAAANGGAACCGAAAGATGAAAAATGTTTGGGCAGCACCTGCCCCCAAACAACTCTTTTTTTCTACAACAAAAGAAGGAGCTTATAGAAATTTCGGATCCCTGGGTCGGGAAGATGCCCTGGAGAAGGAAATGGCAACCCACTCCAGTATTCTTGCCTGGAAAATCCCATGGGAAGAACAGTCCATGGGGTCGCAAAGAGTTGGACACAACTGAGCAACCAATACATTATCACATACAAATTTCTATAGGAAGGAGGGTTAGCTGTTTATCATGCCTGGCCCTCTCTTTATTACAGTACCAAAGAACTTCAAGGGGAAAAAAATCAAGAAAAATGCTTGTGAATAAATTCTTCTTTTAAGGAAATGTCTGGAAATAGGATTTCATTACATTCAATAACAACAAATTTACCCACTTCTTCTGAATCTTTATTTTTTTACCCTTTTTTACAAATAATTTTTGGCCTACTCCATGTATCTGGCATTTGACTTGTTATCAAACAGAACAGTTATCAAAAAAGGAAGGAAGGAAAAATATAATAGAACCTGAAAGTCCCTTTCTTCAGGCTTTCCTTCCATTTAGTTCTTTGTCTGAAACCAAGAGTATAATCGAAACTGCTTTTTTGTAAGTTGATTGTTCTTATGTTCCCTAGGGCTTTTAAAAAGTTCTACACTAGGAGACATGTTCACGTAGCCTGCCACTTAGATTTTCTTTCACCTGGTAATTAAATGCTTTTTCTCCCGACCAATGCTGTCTCCTTTCTGCCCTCCAGCCCTAGGGTGTGGAATCAATATCCTCATTATCAATGTCTGCAGATGGAAGTGGATCACTCAGCACCACATTCCTGCTCCCTGCCTTTGCCTTCTACCTCACCTTTTCCAGGCTCCGCATTCTTAGAGCCATACTTTCCTCCTAAACCCTTTTCTCGCTGATGAAGATTTTTCTCAATTAATATGGCAAGACCTATGCCATATCTTCTTGGTAGTAGAACTGAATAGGAGGAAAATGCAATATAATTATACAAAAAAATTTTTTTAAAAAGAGACATGGTTGTGATCTGTAGAATAAAACTGAAAAATAATCTGAAAAATAACTTTATCTTATTCATGTTTCCTTTATCTCATTAAACACTGTAAGGGACTTAGTCTTACACTTTATTATTTTTGTCCACATTCTATGAATTAGAACCAGATTTCCAATAAGAGTTTGTATACAGTGGGAATCTTTATTTGACCATATAGTTATTAAAATTAATAGGATATAGTGAGTAGAAAATAACTTCCTGGAGATGATTGTGCCTGGTAACCAGTAGGGCAAACCAGTGTAATATCCAGATATCCACTACAAAGAGCAGTCAGGTTAGTAGTAACTGACACGATGGAAAGCAAATCATTTTAAAATTTGGTTACCTAAATTTTCACTCCCACGCTGCCCATCCCTTGCCGTTTCCCATCTCTGACTATAATAGGCACTTGTAGTCAGTCAGCGGTAAGAATGTAGGGTCCTTTCTCTCTGGGTAGTTAACCAGTGGTTTAATCCCTTCTTCTTCCATCTCAGTCTAGAAAGGAAAAACATATTTCAGAAATAGATGCCACCCATGTTTTTTTCACTGGTTTTCTTTTCTCCTTTTGTATCTGTCAGTCACCAATATCACTCATTAGTACTCTATCAATTTTTTAAAGAAAAGATGTTCTGATGCCCGCAACAGTCCAGCACACTCTCTCAACCAGTGGTTTAGAATCCCAGTTGACGTTAACAGTCTTTCCAGACCAGGTGTCAACAAGCTTTCTGTAAGAGCCAAAGAGAATTAGGCTTGGGGGCCATAAGCATTTACTCAGCTGTGCCACTGTAGTGAAAAAACAGCCATATATAATATATAAATGAGTGTGTCTGCGGGCTTCCCTGGTGGCTCAGAGGGTAAAGCGTCTGCCTGGAATCCGGGAGACCCAGGTTCGATC
>SJYX01000740.1:0-11691 GCA_006410675.1 Oreotragus oreotragus | reverse complement strand
GTGTGTGTGTGTGTGTGTGCACGCGAGTGTGTGTATGGTCTTCTAAAAAAAAGTGTGCGTGTGTGTGCGTGTGTGTGTGTGTTTAGAGTGCAGGAGGGCTCAAGAATTCAACAGACCTGATCGAGAAGCCTAACAGTGATTAGTAAATAACACAGCCAAAAAGTACCTGGCTGTGTCTCAGTTATTTAACCTGCCTTCAAACTCCCTTACGTCTGAGCTATAGCAAACACCTCCCACAAGGCTGCCAGGGGAACAGTTAACTGACACATTTGGCCAAGAAGGAGCTCTCAATATCAAATTAACACTGAATAAATCCTGACTTCTTAGACCTTCGAGAATGACATTTGCAACAATTACAAGGATCGCTCCAAAAATCTGGAATGCTATGAGGAGGAAGAACCGTGAAAGAACACATGTCCACACGCTTCCCAGCCTGCCTGTCAGAGACCCAGAGCGCCGGCACTCCGAATCAACGCCTCCGTCCCAGTTTACTCAGCAAACTGTCCTTCACGTGGATGTCTGGCCTACCTGGCCATCGATTTCCGACGCCTGAAAGTGTGTGCTAAGATAAGGAAGGAGACCCAGATGTGGCCAGCAATGGCCCGACGCTAGGAAACCAACACAGACTGAGTCAAGTGCGGGGCGGGATGAGGACGGGAAAGCAGGTCCCCCTCAGGGAGCGATGACTTCACGTCTGCACGCGCAGCTGTCACCAAGGGCCACCCGGCCCCACTCCCTCTGAGCAGGTTCTAACCAAAGTTGCCTTTGAAAAGAAAGATAAATATACCGCACAGAACTCCCTTCTGAAAGAATGCCTGGCAACCAGCAAGAAACGGTAGGCAAGGACGTCGCCCGTGGTCCAGCNGCAGCTGTCACCAAGGGCCACCCGGCCCCACTCCCTCTGAGCAGGTTCTAACCAAAGTTGCCTTTGAAAAGAAAGATAAATATACCGCACAGAACTCCCTTCTGAAAGAATGCCTGGCAACCAGCAAGAAACGGTAGGCAAGGACGTCGCCCGTGGTCCAGCGGCTAAGACTTTGCGCTCCCTAGGCAGGGGGCCCACACACCACAACTAACACAGCCAAACAAATAAATAAATGTGCCTTTAAAAAAAAAAAAGAAACTGCAAGCACAACTTTTAAAACTGTACAAGCCTCCATAATCGTGTACACACTGCCACACTTCAACTCGGGCCTGCTGTTACCTGGCAAGGACGCACTAACCCCTCAGAACAAGACTGAATGGCGGGATAACGTCGCGCAGGTATGGAAGGAGGCGCCCATCACGGGGCAGAGCAACGGCTGGAGACACAGCTTGGCTCCAGGGCTACCCTGAGCAGGCATCAGGGTCAAAGGCAAACTCGCCTCTCTGGCCCTGTTTCTGACTCATCCAGACGGGAAAGGCTGGACGCGGTGACCTCTGTGCTATCTAGCTCCGCCATCCCAGCTACTGGCCCAGGTTTCAGTACTCACCTCCCAGCTGGTACACAGAAGCATCTCCTTTGTAGCAAGAGCAAATGTCTGTGTTAAATGCAGTCTGACGCCTACTCTACAAGCACAAACACAGTCATGTAACACTATACACTTTCGAGGCAAATTCACAAGCGAGATGTGAGAGGGAGCCATCTGTCCGAGTCTGCCTTGTGGGAGATGGAAGAGGGGCTCGTGTAGTGCAGCTGAGGCACCTGTTACTGGAACCTTCTCTGTTCTCATGCACATCCCTGACTTCCTTCCGACATCCAGTTTCAGGCAACACCGACGTTTCCAAGGCTTTCTGCCACAATTAAAATACCCAGCACAAGGGACGAAGAGGTCCCTGTTCCCACCACCTTCATCTCTCCTTTTGCGGAATGATACAATTCCCAGGCTACAGGAGGACCACACCGTGGCAGCAGCAAAGCTGACCTCTGCTGGGTCAGCAGGAGCCGCAGCAACACCGCGCCTCAGGCTGCAGTCCTGCCGGGCCTCGGGGCCGTCACCCCAATGGGAGAGCAGAGGGGGAAGGAGGAGGGAAGGGAAGGCGGGCAGGACAGCTGGGCAGGCGGGTGGGGGGGGGGGCCTCCAATGACTAAGCCGTCCAACCTCGGGAGAGAGGCAGGGAACGTGCACGCTCCTTCTGGTTGAATGGCGTAGCTGTAGTTCACACTGAAGTAAACTCTTAACTCAAGACAAAACAGAAGGAGATCTCTTTAATAAACGATTGTCTCTGGTGTACAGGGCTGTGTCTGGGTAATCATTTAGAAAAATCCAATCTATGCTGGAAGTGTCACGCTTCCGTGTAAACAAAGTCCCAGGGCCTCTGCAGCAGGGTGAACGCACCTCTCATTCACATCAATAATACACATGATGGACGATGAAAGACTGCTTGTGTCTGCTTCTGTAATTAAACAAAAACATCACCCAGATTTGAAGGGCAACAGAGAAGACAGCCTTTCAACAGCTCGGCTTCAGAATCTGGGTGGTGCAAATAAACTTTGATGCTTCCAAAACAATCAGCAACCTGACCTTACCCACTGCTACAGGAGCAACCCCTCTGGACCCAGGAGGAGGTGAGACAGAGCTCAGCTGTTGCCGGGGGAGTCTCAGATCCCAGTGCAATGTGAGCAAGTCAACGCTATAGACGGCCAAACGCCTCAATGCACACCCACCTCACCATCTGCTCCCCCGTCATTCCAATTCAAAATTAATAAGCCCGCTGTTAGAGGGCAGGGTCGCCGCTCCATCTGTTATTCTAAAATGGTGTATAACGCCCAGCCACACAGAGCAGCTCCTCACCAGCTCCGAGCCGTACCTGACACAGGAGCCTGAAGTTCTGGATGGAGAATATAAAAGGGAAACTGTCACTCTCTGGATTGATTGACTTTTTTTTTTCCCTTTTTCTAAAGTTACTGTTCTTCCAACGTCTTCTCTGGTCTTACTTGATTTACAAAATTCAGGAGAAAATGACAGGCACTGTGAAATATAAAAGCATTGTGGAAAATGGCCACCCTCTCGGGACACAGGACTTTAATCTGCTGGGTTGTTTGCTTTCCCCTGCGCCTGTGACAGCAGAGAACGGTCTCCCCCTTGCTGTTACATATTCAGAGTCGAGGCAGATGGCTTCAGCAGCAATCAGGACGCGTGGTGAGCGGTTGAACAGGCTCTGGGAAGGCAGGCTCTACCTGGGTGTGTGTGCGTGTGTGCTGAGCCGTGTCCGACTCTGGCACCCCATGGACTGTAGCCCACCAGGCTCCTCTGTCCATGGGATTCTCCAGGCAAGAATACTGCAGTGGGNCTTCAGCAGCAATCAGGACGCGTGGTGAGCGGTTGAACAGGCTCTGGGAAGGCAGGCTCTACCTGGGTGTGTGTGCGTGTGTGCTGAGCCGTGTCCGACTCTGGCACCCCATGGACTGTAGCCCACCAGGCTCCTCTGTCCATGGGATTCTCCAGGCAAGAATACTGCAGTGGGCTGCCATTTCCTTCTCCAGGGGAATCTTCCCAACCCAGGGATGGAGCCCACATCTCTGCCATCTCATGCAATGGCAGGCAGATTCTTTACCGCTGCGCCACCTGGGACGGCCCGGTGATGCTACCTGAGTGACCTTGCGCAATCACACTCTTGTGCCCTGAGCTTTGCTCCTATCTGCCCGGGAATTTATCAGCCTGGGATTCTAGGCTCCAGCAGCTCTTCACATAACACACAGGGCAGCACCACACCCCTCCGTGAGAAGCTGGGACACTCAGCTGGCTTCCTGCAGGGCCCATCTCCGTGACTGCACTCCAGCCGCACGCCTTCCTCCAGGTGACAGAGCTGGGATGAAAAGCCGCTGGCAGCCACCTGCACAACTGGAACTGCTGACGCTCTTCCCCACTCCCTTCCAGACAGCTTTGCCCAGAAGCATTGTTCACGGCAGAAGGAAGAAGAGGAAAAGGTTTTTCAGCCCATCCATTCAACAAGTATTGATTAATCCACGTGCTGGGCCCTGGTGACAGAGTGAGCGAATGCGAGAGACAGTCATCTCGGCCTTGGGGGAGGTGGGGAGAAGGAGACAGACAAACCAAATGACACCTTAGAGAGGGAGAAGGGAAGTGCAGCAGGAAAGAGGAGAAGGGATGTGTCCACCGCACGGGAAGGCTCACGTCGTGAAATATACAGAGGGAACAGGCACGGGGGAAGGACAGACAGACTGAAATCAAAGCCTCTGCAAGGTGACACTCTCCTCCCCTCCACCCTTCCCTCCTCAAAACGGTGGGGAAAGTGTGTGTCTGCTGAGCAGGGACGGGACCCATCACGTTAGGGCAAGGTTCTAAGATGGCTGCGGATTTCAGGTGTCTTAGAGCCCAAGTTGTGCATTTCAAGGCAAAGTCTCTAAGCCATATGGCCAATGGCTGAATGCCTTTTTTTTTTTTTAATGAGCAACATTTAAATATGGGTTAATGTGTTTGTTTGTGTGACTGCTTTGTGCCTGCGCCATGCAGACGGGGCTAACAGACGGTCCGGGTTTTGCTGCATTTGCCAGCTTGCAGTAAAGAGGCTTCCACGCCTGTTCTAATTGTTTATAAATAGCACAAACACCCAAATGTGCAGATTAAGCCAAGCTGTGCTTTCAGCCACTGCTGCCGTGATGGCAGCAAATGCCAATGGGCAAATGAGACGGCACGAGCGGGGCCCGTCTCTCCGGGACACGTGAGGAACAGGAGGCAGCACTCGAGGAACCCACGGCCTGCAGCTTGCCCCGGGGGACACCCTGCTTCCTGCGTGTCCTTGCTCCATCGGCTCGGACGGCGCTCACGTCGGTTGCTGAAGGTGCCGTGCCTTCTATCATATCCAGAGCCCACTTCCTCAGCACCGGCCGCGGTCTGCAGGCCTGCAGCAGACACAGCAGAGGGCGGGCGCAGGGCCTTCCATCTCGGAGATCCCCGCCACAGCCCAGACTAAGAGTCAGAAAACAGCTGAGCAGAAGGTGGAAGAGCCCACCACTCTCCATCCCAAAGGTCCACACAGACAAGTCAGAAAAAGGAGCCACAGACACACGACGAACCACTCAGCCTCGCTGACGCTCAAAAACGCAACGTAAAACACCCCGTCTCCCGTGTCAGATCGACTAGCCACGGCTTCAAATGATCAGACGGTATCAGTGAGGACGCGGGAAGAGGGCCGCCCCTGTGCACTACTCCCGAGCATGTGGGCAGAGACCACCTTTGCGATGAACAGTGTGGCTGTCGATCAGACCACACGTGCAGTCACGTCCCGTCATCTTCTCACTCCCAGAACCATGTTCCAGGAAAATAATCAGAGATGCACACCCAGTTCTACAAACAAGCATTTTCATGACCTATAACGGCACTGTGAATTGTAAACGTCACATTTCTAACGTTGCATAAACCTTTAAGTCACGATTTGAGACAATTATAAATCATGTTCTGAAAGAATGTTTTAGTGACATGATAAAAATGCTCACTGGTATTTGTTGAATAAAAGAGATCTCAAAAATATACATCTATTTTATTTAAAAATATATATACATACTTACAAAAGCTCAGAAAAGGACCTCTTGTCAGGGGTCCCCACAAACACCCCCAGGCCCGATGGTCAGCTAGGAGGACTCACAGGACAGCAGACAGACACACTCAAGAGCTGTGGGGGTTTTGCTTTGTTCTCTTTTAAATCGGTCCTGCTGTGCAGCACGTGGGGCCTTAGTTCTCCAACCGGGGATCGAACCGGTGCCCCCTTCCCGTGGAAGCGCTGAGTCTCAGTCACTGCTCCACCAGAGGCGTCCCCCAGAGCTGTGGTTTATCACAGCAGGAAGGTACAAGGCAGCGTGGGCAAGCCACAGGGCGCAGAGGGTGAGACCCAGGGGAGGCCAGGCATGAGCTCCCAGGAGCCCCCCTGTGGAGCCGCACAGCGACAACACACGTGACGCTCGCCCCCTGACCCCGGGAAGCCTGTGGAGACGCAGCGCCAGGGGTCTGACTGGGGGCTGGCACACCGGGCCGCTCTGCCTGGCACATCGCACCCGGGCTCCCAGAAGGAAAGCAGGTGCTCAGGGCTTCCCCGGTGGCTCAGTGGTAAAGCATCCGCCTGCCAGTGCAGGAGATGTGGCTTTGATCCCAGGGTCGGGAAGATCCCCTGGAGGAGGGCATGGCGACCCACTGCGTATTCTTGCCTGGAGAGCCCCGTGGACAGAGGAGCCTGCCGGGTACCGTCCATGGGGCCGCAGAGAGTCGGCCACGACTGAGCGCAGCACACAGCACGTGCCATCTGCACCCCGGCCAAGGCCCAGGAGGGCACTGCCGCCAGCCGGACGGAGGGCCGGCCTGAGACCCACGTTCCCAGAGCCCGGCCAACTCCATCTGCTTCAGTAACACACAGGCTTGAGAGCTTCCAAAACGGAGAAGCACACAGCGCAGGGAACTGGAGCCAGTATCTTGTAGTAAGTTTTCGCGAAGTGTCATCTATAAACATACTGAATCACGACACTGCACATCTGAAACTGATATATCATCCGATACTTCAATTTTTTTTTTAAAAAAAAGGACAAAGCACTTTCACAGGGGTTACCTCATCGGCTCTCGCAAATACCCTTCAAGGGAAGCATAACAGAAAAGGAAGGTAGTCCCAAGACTCCGGGTGACTTATCCAAAGTCCGAGAGCTGGGTGGGGGAAGACAGGCTCTGGCGGCATGTTACCTAGGACACCTGACTCCTCACTGTGCACACAGCCCACTCAGCGCCTAAAAGCGAGAACAGATGCCGACCTAGGGACGCGAAACGAGAAAGGAGCAGGATGAAGACACGTGTTATTTTTCAGTTCAAAAAGTGACTCTCTCCCTCAGGCAGTAGAGTGGGAACCCAAACCCAGTTCTCAGAGCCGAAAAGCTGTGAGTCTGCTTCTTGGCAGGTCATGCTTCGGGTTGAACGAGCGGGAGATCAGGCACAGGGGTCCCTCCTGGAGGACAGTCCATTCAGAAAGTTCAAAACCACCACAAACACACACACAAGGTCAGCCTAGGGTTTCAAGAATGCCCATACCTTGGGGAGAAAGGAGGCAGAAGACAGGCCATCTCACAGCTCCGAAATGAACTAAAATTCCCCAGATGTAAGGGGTCCAGAGAAAGCTACCCCGAACGTGTCCCGAGCACCACCATGTCAGCAAGGGAGGAACGGGGTCACCAGAGGCCCAAGATCTACTCCCAGCCAGCTGCTAGCTCAACCCATGACCTTGCTCAAGGCGCTCAGCTTCCGCAAGCCACAGTGAAGTCATCGGAAAACAGAAGGCACGAGCTTGCCTTTTTCACAGAACAGCCGAGCGGATAAAATGAACTAATGGATTTAAAAATTCCTAGTGAACTATGAAGCAAAACATACACTTAAGGAACCACGATTACAGTTAAAAACAACCATGTAAAATTGAGTTAGAGGATGACAGCCTTTTCCTCCCACCTTCACCCCCGACCGAAAGCAACACGGCCTGCAGCTGGGGGCTCGGGCCGGAAGCCCACCGTGCACACTGCGTCATTCCCTCCGAGTTCTCCAAGAGAGAAGCAAGCGGATATGTAAGACCGAGTTTCATCTCCTCCAAGGGTCTCAAGTCACCCAAACTTAGAGCAGGGCTGAGCAGGGAAGGGAACTGCCACCGCTAGGCTCGACAACTATCATCTGCTCACTCCTGGAGCGAAGGTGAGAGAGCATCCGGATGTCAAGTGACAACCCTCCACTCCCTGTGCTGAGAGCAGGGTCGCCATGCAGGGCGGGATCCTGAAGACGGACTCTCGGAAGACGGGCCCGGGGCTCCCCGTCACCACGCTCAGCACCACCTTCGGCCCTCAGGGTGCTCCGTCCTCGCAGCTGCCTCCACTCACGCCAGGGAAGGTTAACACACACTGCGGGCCCCCCACAGAGCACCGAGCAGCCGATCGGCTGACACCAGCCTCTCCCTGAGCTCACCGACAGCCGCCACCCCCCACAATCAAGCTGTAAAGTACCAGGAACACAGGTACACGCCTCTCCCTGAGCTCACCGACAGCCGCCGTCCCCCACAATCAGGCTGCAAAGTCCCAGGAACGCAGGTAGACGCCTCTCCCTGAGCTCACTGACAGCCGCTGTCCCCCACAATCAGGCTGCAAAGTCCCAGGAACGCAGGTAGACGCCTCTCCCTGAGCTCACTGACAGCCGCTGTCCCCCACAATCAGGCTGCAAAGTCCCAGGAACGCAGGTAGACGCCTCTCCCTGAGCTCACTGACAGCCGCTGTCCCCCACAATCAGGCTGCAAAGTCCCAGGAACGCAGGTAGACGCCTCTCCCTGAGCTCACTGACAGCCGCTGTCCCCCACAATCAGGCTGCAAAGTCCCAGGAACGCAGGTAGACGCCTCTCCCTGAGCTCACTGACAGCCGCTGTCCCCCACAATCAGGCTGCAAAGTCCCAGGAACGCAGGTAGACGCCTCTCCCTGAGCTCACTGACAGCCGCTGTCCCCCACAATCAGGCTGCAAAGTCCCAGGAACGCAGGTAGACGCCTCTCCCTGAGCTCACTGACAGCCGCTGTCCCCCACAATCAGGCTGCAAAGTCCCAGGAACGCAGGTAGACGCCTCTCCCTGAGCTCACTGACAGCCGCTGTCCCCCACAATCAGGCTGCAAAGTCCCAGGAACGCAGGTAGACGCCTCTCCCTGAGCTCACTGACAGCCGCTGTCCCCCACAATCAGGCTGCAAAGTCCCAGGAACGCAGGTAGACGCCTCTCCCTGAGCTCACTGACAGCCGCTGTCCCCCACAATCAGGCTGCAAAGTCCCAGGAACGCAGGTAGACGCCTCTCCCTGAGCTCACTGACAGCCGCTGTCCCCCACAATCAGGCTGCAAAGTCCCAGGAACGCAGGTAGACGCCTCTCCCTGAGCTCACTGACAGCCGCCGTCCCCCACAATCAGGCTGCAAAGTTCCAGGAACGCAGGTAGACGATTCCCAAACTGCTTTGTTCTTTCTCCGCTCCCGAGGAAGACGGATTGAAATGGTCAGTCTCCGAGTCAGAACTCAAAGAGCCTGCGACATCACCTGGCCCGACCCTCCTGGTTCGGCTGTGGGATGTGGCGCCCAGGAAAAGGAAGTAAATAGTCTGGGTTAGTGACAGAGCCGGAACCAAGACCTCCTCGCCGAGCCTCTGGGCCAAGCTCCTGCAGCAACGCCGGCCTGGGGGGTTTTTTTCCCTAATGAAGGAAAAGAAAATGAGGCCTGGGCAAAAGCCATGCGATCCATACTAAAGCCATGTGAGAGCTTATTTAGCACAGACTCCAAGGGAGGTGCTTCCTATCACATATACAAGCATGAATACGTAACAACTTTGGACTTCTTAACCTGTGTTAATAAAGCGCAAACTCTACCCTCTGTTTGGAGAAGGAAAGGGCAACCCACTCCAGTATTCTTGCCTGGAGAATCCTGTGGACAGCGGAGCCTGGTGGGCTGCCGGCTATGGGGTCACACAGAGTCGGACATGACTGAAGCAACTTAGCAGCAGCAGCAGCTACCCTCTGTTCCAAGGGCCCAAGGTGTATGCCCCATTATCTTAACACTGACCATCTTCTATCAAGGCCATGTGTCCATCCACCCCACCAGGCTGCTGTCCACGATGGGAGGGATCAGATACTGTCCTTCGAGCCCCAATGCCCATATAACACTCAATAAATGATTACTGAACTACGTTAGCTACTAAAACATTTTCAACTGGCATCGACAAAACTGATGTACTGAACTGAGTTGACGCAGATTTCATACCACGTAGCTTAATGTTACCATGTGGATTTAGTGGGTGCAGTCCATGGGGTCGCTAACAGTTGGACAGACTGAGCGACTTCACTTTCCCTTTTCTCTTTCATGCACTGGAGAAGGAAATGGCAACCCACTCCAGTATTCTTGCCTGGAGAATCCCAGGGATGGGGGAGCCTGGTGGGCTGCCGTCTATGGGGTCACACAGAGTCGGGCACGACTGAAGTGACTTAGCAGCAGCAGCAGCAGCAGCTGCTGTATTATCATTCGTTCAGTACTTGGTGAGCACTTCCGAGGAGCTAGATGCTGCTAAGCGAGGAGGATGGGCATTGACAGCGACAGCCAGAGCCCCGGTTCAGACAGAACTTCGAGTCTAATGGGGAAAGGGTGGGGACGCCCTGGAGGCCCAGTGGTAAAGAATCCGCCTGCCAAGGCAAGGGACACTGGAGACGCGGACTCGATCCCTGGGTTGGGAAGATCCCCTGAAGGAGGAAATGGCAGCCCACTCCAGTATTCCTGCACAGAAAATCCCATGGACAGAAGAGCCGGGGGGGCTACAGTCCGTGGGGTTGAAAAGAGTAGGACAGGATTGAGTGACCGAGCACAGACGAGGAACAGATGAAAACAGTATCAGTTCGATGGGAGACAGCTAAGAGGGAGGGGCACAGGGGCCACAGGAAGCACTAACCCGTGAACAACAGCGCCTCAGCGCTCCCTCCCGGGGAAGGCAATGGCAGCCCGCTGCAGCGCTCTCGCCTGGAAAGTCCCATGGACGGGGGAGCCTGGGAGGCGGCAGTCCATGGGGTCGCGAAGAGTCGACAAGACGGCGCGACTTCACTTTCGCTTTTCACTTTCATGCACTGGAGAAGGAAATGGCAACCTGCTCCAGTGTTCTTGCCTGGAGAATCCCAGNGACGGGGGAGCCTGGGAGGCGGCAGTCCATGGGGTCGCGAAGAGTCGACAAGACGGCGCGACTTCACTTTCGCTTTTCACTTTCATGCACTGGAGAAGGAAATGGCAACCTGCTCCAGTGTTCTTGCCTGGAGAATCCCAGGGACGGAGGAGCCTAGTGGGCTTCCGTCTATGGGGTCACACAGAATCGGACACGACTGAAGCGACTTAGCAGCAGCAGCAGCGCTCCCTCTAGCGTAAGCTCATATCCCCTAAGGCTACTAATGAGGCCGCAGTGAAACCACCCCTGGGTACAGGAACTCACCACAGAGGAGAGTCCAGGAAGAAACCAAAGAGGCAAATGGAGCTCCAGGACCCATCAAGCAAACAGATTAAAATCAGCTTTCCGAGGAGGGCTCCAGTTGTGAAATCCCTTTGGCTACACTCACTGGAAACAAGGTGCTCACGGGGGTGATACCTAAGTACCCTCCACAAGTTAAAGCTAAAGAAACCTTTGGTTCCAAGGCTAAGGATGAACTATCTCTGACAAATGAATTAGCTCTGAATACGTACATTGAAAATCTAAATGATTAAAAAAAAAAAGAAAAACTCTATGATGCGATTAGTTGCTGGCAACGTTCCTAAACATTTGCTGCGTGCTGGCAGAGGCGCTAAACTGCTCGCTTTATATCTGTGTTTGCACTTGAACCTCAGACCCTCCTGTGAGATGACAGTGGCTGTCTGAAAGTGAACTGTAGACAAGTCTTACAACCTTCCCCAAATCTCACGGCTCGTCAGCAAGAGCCAGGCAGCCTGACTCTACAGGCCTTGCTCAGAGGTAACGTTTATCAGCTGCTGGGCACAGAGCTAGAGCAGACAGGGGGGCAACGAATACCCACAGGGCGCTAGACACCCCAAGTCCTTCGAGGCCAATCAGACTAGACTTGCTCTGGCTCTGCGTAAGCCGCTGTCATCGCATTATTCCACGAATAGAAAGAAGCGTGGGTAGACGACCCCCAGCATAAACTGAGGGGCTGACAGGCACACTCACGGTAAATGTCACAGGAC
>SJYX01000738.1:102582-129883 GCA_006410675.1 Oreotragus oreotragus | reverse complement strand
CACACACCTGAGCACAGGAGGGAGAGCATCACAAAGACACCTGAGCACAGGAGGGAAGGCATCTCACACACCTCAGCACAGGAGGGAGAGCGTCACACACACCTCAGCACAGGAGGGAGAGCATCACACACGCCTGAGCACAGGAGGGAGAGCATCACAGAGACACCTGAGCACAGGAGGGAGAGCATCACACAGGCACCTGAGCACAGGAGGGAGAGCATCACACACACACCTGAGCACAGGAGGGAGAGCGTCACACACACACCTGAGCACAGGAGGGAGAGCATCACAAAGACACCTGAGCACAGGAGGGAGAACATCACACACACCTGAGCACAGGAGGGAGAGCATCACAAAGACACCTGAGCACAGGAGAGAGAGCATCACACAGACCCCTGAGCACAGGAGGGAGAGCATCTCAGACACCTGAGCACAGGAGGGCGAGGGAGGTCTCCTCTGGTGCTATGAGCAGGGCCCCACAGGGCGATGAGAGGGGCGATTCAGTTTGCGCTGGTGTTGGCAGCAAATTATGCCTGATGTGTTTGGCATCATGCAGTTGTTTTTGTTTTTACCGCCAGTGTTCTTGAAGGATTTTAATTTTTTTAGTTTTTAGCAGTTTTGTTGAGATATCATCCCCATACCGTACTCTCTGTCCATATAAAGTATACATTTCAATGATGTCTAGCCTGTCCCCAGGATTGCCTGGCCATCCCTACAATCTACCTTGAGAACATCTTCATTCTCCCCCAGAGAAGCCCCAGCCCCATCCCTAGGAACATGGATCTACTGTCTCTCTCTGTGGATCTGTCTGCTCCAGACATTAGTGTTAATGGGATCATCACTGTGCTGGCTTCTGTGACTGGCTTCTTTCAATGAGCATTGTGTTGTCAAAGTCAAGACTTTTATTTTCTCCTCCCCATTTACTTGGGCAAACCTACCTGCATGTTCCTCCTTACCCTGGAGGCCTAGGGGCTTCTCAGAAAGCGAAACGTTTCTTCTGTGAAACTTGTTACTTCTATTGCATGAATCCGGCTTCTCCTTGAGGAAGCATGCCGTGCAGGCATTGTCGCTCGTTTTCTGCCTCCGCATCTGCTGTCTTGCTTTGCTTTTCTTTGCCTTATTGCCGTGGGCACTGGATGTCCGGTCTCTTCTGCTGCTACTGTTGTTACACCTCAGACACTTTTCTGTCTTTGCCTCTGTTTAGAAGAAAACAAATCTTGTCCGTGCATTTGAAAATGGTGAGCAAAGTTTTCCTGAGCTGCTTGCTTTTATTTCCTGCGTTTGGCACTTGCAGGCATTTGCTCTTCCATTACGTCTTCCTGGTGAAGTTCCATCCTTTCAAATCATCATTTCCACCTTCTCACCCTCATCCTGGAGCGGAACTGGCCCTGACTGGATCTGGTGCGCAGCAGCAGTGCCTAGGTGGCCTTGGGCCCACACGCTGTCCACGGGCCACTCACAGTCTCACGCCAGTCGGCGACCTGCAGACCCTGCAGAGACGTGAGGCCCAGGTCCCGCCTCTGGCCGACCAGGACTGTTCTCTTCCCAATGTCCTCCCTGCTCTCAAGATGGAGCAAGAGCAGCACAGGCTACCACGGGTCACGTGACCCAGGACTGGCCCCACGTGCAGGCCCTCTACATCAGCCATGAGGCGTGTGGGGCTGGAGTCACTGCCTGGGGACAGAAGGAAGGCTGAGAGGTGGGCGGGGATGAAAAGGGGAACCGGACCGACCAGACGGGAGGGGCACGGCCCGTTTCCCCCATGTGGTCCTCTTGGTGTGGGGTGCGGGCCCCCGCCCCCCTGTCCAAGGCTGGTGGGCTGCTCCCCTCCAGAGGGGGGCCACTGATGGTCCCTAGATCCATAGTTCGAGGATAGTTTTCCAAGACTCTAGCCAGAAGCTGACTATCACGCTTCATTTTCTACACTAAAGGGGAACCGGACCGACCAGACGGGAGGGGCACGGCCCGTTTCCCCCATGTGGTCCTCTTGGTGTGGGGTGCGGGCCCCCGCCCCCCTGTCCAAGGCTGGTGGGCTGCTCCCCTCCAGAGGGGGGCCACTGATGGTCCCTAGATCCATAGTTCGAGGATAGTTTTCCAAGACTCTAGCCAGAAGCTGACTATCACGCTTCATTTTCTACACAGCTGCTGCTGCTGCTAAGTCACTTCAGTCGTGTTCGACTCTGTGTGACCCCATAGACGGCAGCCCACCAGGCTCCCCCATCCCTGGGATTCTCCAGGCAAGAATACTGGAGTGGGTTGCCATTTCCTACTCCAATGCATGAAAGAGAAAAGTGAAAGTGAAGTCGCTCAGTCTGTCCGACTGTTAGCGACCCCATGGACTGCAGCCCACCAGGCTACTCCGTCCATTGGATTTTCCAGGCAAGAGTACTGGGATGGGGTGCCATTGCCTTCCCCTTCTACACAGCAGTTGCCTACATAGGAAGGAGTTCCATTCCGAGGATGCATTCACTGAGTTTAGTCTGTATGTAGGTTTAGTGAAATTAGCCTAGGCACGCAACTAACACAGTCGGCTATAGAGTACTGTACTGTAATAGGTTTGTAACTTTTCATACAAATATTACATTAAAAAATAAACAAAAAATAGAGGAAACATTTTTAATCTCACAGTACAGTACCTTGAATAGCACAGTAGGACCAGCTGTAGCATCATTGCTTTTATGCTTGCTTCCAGACTTCCTGGGCACAAAACAAAGAGACCTCCCTACTGCACTCTGATCCCCTGGAGAAGGGAAAGGCTACCTGCTCCAGTATTCTGGCCTGGAGAGTTCCATGGGCTGTATAGTCCATGGGGTCGCAAAGAGTCGGACACGAGTGAGCGGCCTTCACTTTGCTCACCTACTGCACTGTACCCACAACTGTGCAGCAAAGGACCCAAGAGCACAGCCTGCAGAGCATGCAGGCACCTGACAGGGTGCACCGGACACGCTAACGTGAGTGGACGTGAGAACGCACACTCTCAGCTTGGAAATTTCACAGCTTCAGGGTTCGTGTGCAGGACACTTACTGTACTGTGAGATTTCTTCTGTGTGTCTCCATTCCCTGGTGCCATTATACAGTGGTGCTATTTAAGCTCATCAGTTCAGTTCAGTTCAGTTCAGTTGCTCAGTCGTGTTCGACTCTTTGCACCCCATGAGCCACAGCACGCCAGGCCTCCCCGCCCATCACCAACTCCCAGAGTCCACCCAAACCCATGTCCATTGAGTCGGTGATGCCATCCAACCATCTCATCCTCTGTCGTCCCCTTTTCCTCCTGCCCTCGATCTTCCCCAGCATCAGGGTCTTTTCAAATGAGTCAGCTCTTTGCAGGTGGCCAAAGTATTGCAGTTTCAGCTTCAACATCAGTCCTTCCAATGAACACCCAGGACTGATCTCCTTCAGAATGGACTGGTTGGATCTCCTTGCTGTCCAAGGGACTCTCAAGAGTCTTGCCCAACACCACAGTTCAAAAGCATCAATTATTTGGCACTCGTCTTTCTTTACAGTCCAACTCTCACATCCATACATGACCACTGGAAAAACCATAGCCTTGACTAGATGGACCTTTGTTGGCAAAGTAATGTCTCTGCTTTTTAGTATGCTGTCTAGGTTGGTCATAACTTTCCTTCTAAGGCGTAAGCGTCTTTTAATTCCATGGCTGCAGTCACCATCTGCAGTGATCTTAGAGCCCCCCCAAAATAAAGTCAGCCACTGTTTCCCCATGTATTTGCCATGAAGTGATGGGACCGGATGCCATGATCTTCGTTTTCTGAATGTTGAGCTTTCATTCTCCTCTTTCACTTTCATCAACTTTCTGCCATAAGGATGGTGCCCTCTGCATATCTGAGGTTATTGATAAACTTATCAACTTACAGGTGACATGTCTAGGAAGCTTTGTTTTTTCTCTGTAATCCTGGGTCACAGAAGGCTCAGCTTTTGGCAGCACTGGAACAGGAGGAACTGTGCAGGGAAGGGAGCCCTCTCTTGGGCCCACGTCACGGTTACTTAGTTGAATTTTTTATGACTGCAAATGAAAGGCCTGTGGTGAGGTGGTTCTCCCACTGACCTGGGACTGTATCACCCAGCACCTACCTGGCTTCGTGTTGCACGTTTGAGCGTCCAAAGATTTGAGTACTGCCTTTCTCAATCTGCAGGGTTCCAACAAACTGAATGAAGCTCTTCTGGAAAGCATAAACAGTGCCAAAAAAATCCACTTGGTCCCTTGTTCCCTGAGAGACCGGTTCGTGCTGCGCTTTGCCATCTGCTCACGCACAGTGGAGCTGGCCCATGTGCAGCTGGCCTGGGAGCACATCCAGGAGATGGCAGCCACGGTGTTGAGAGCACAGGGGGAGGAAAAGGCAGGTAAGCCACCCTGTGGGGCCGAATTCCCTCCACCCTAGAGAGAGGGAGAGAGAACCAGCCCTGTCTGGTCTGGAGAAGTGGAGGGAACATACCACATAGGGAGTCTTTAGAAACTTCGATAGATTTCTACTTTGTACTATTTTATTTGAGACTACCAGTCATACATCTCTGTAATATCCCCTCAGCTTTCTTTAGTGTTCCCCTTAACTTACAATCATAGCAACTTATAAACTGGAGAATGGTAGATAAATGAAAATGGGTGAAAACACTCAAAAAGGAGTTTGACATGACTGCTGGTTTGCTGTCCGGAAGGACCAAGTTCACATTGATTTAGAGAAAGAAAATGTTAAACTATTGTGCATTAGTTATAGAAACCCTGAAGACGGTGGGCAGGTGGCTTGTAAGAAAAGCATCTGCACAAACGCAGCATTGACAACAAGTTGGAGTGATGTCTGTTGAACTGCAGGGATCTTGAGAGCCTTGGCATTAGGTTATTTTCTGGAAGTCATTCCTTTGGTGCTTTTCCACCACCTTGATTTCTTTCTTTTACCTTTTGCCCCACTTGGGGGAGGTAGGTGGTAAGAGCTTCTGCTTTTCTTTCTTTTTTATGTTAAACAAGTAAGAGATTTATATCTCTCTGAAAAGAGCAATTCATGGGATTGCAAATAGTCAGACACAACTGAGCAACTGAACTGAAAAAGAGTTTAAAGAAAGGCAATCAAGGGGCAAGAGTGGGGTTTCAAGAATCATCAGGATCCCAGGATCCTTCTTTCTTGCTTCCCTGCTATTTTTAGCATCAGCATAGAACATCTGTCTTATGGCCCAAAATGGTTGTTCATGCTCCAGGCATTGCATCCTCATTCCAACTTTTCTTTCTTTCTTTTTCTGCTTTATGCCCATCTGTCATCATCTACGGGGGATGCAAAACCTAAGTGTGTGGTGGAATTAGTTTGCTGAGCACATACAACTTGATCTTCTGGGCTCTTAATTTTAACTATGAGTACCTGAGATATTAATACTATATTGCAGTGGTCCTCAACCTCTAGGATCTAATGCCTGATGATCTGAGGTGGAGCTAATATAATAATTATACAAATAAGGTGCACAATAAATGAAACACATTTGAATCATCCTTAAACCATCCCCCACAAATGGTTGGTGGAAAAGTTGTCCTCGACAAAACCAGTTCCCAGTGCTGAAAAGGTTGGGGACTACTGTGTAGTGCTCAAAAACTCAGAAGTTAAATATTGCATTTAATTTATGTGACAGCTCCATCCCAGGCTTCTGGCCCAAGAGGTCAGAGACCTCTCTGTCAGGGTGTGTCCTGAAATATCAGGTCCTTTTCCTGGCTCGGCAAACCCCTTTCCTAAAAGGCTGCTGCTCATAAGCTGAGGGATCACCCTTCAGGGAGCAACACCCCAGTTAGAGCTTGAGCATCTCGGGAAGGTGTTGGGAAGAGGCCTATAGTTCCAGATTATTCCACTGCTCCACAATAAGCGTCTCTGTGTGTGGTGGTGGTGGAGGGAATAAGATAAATTCAAAACAAAACCACACAGGCAAACACTCTAGAGGAACATTTCTGCGACTCTATGTTTGTGTATCTTATTCCCCTATGCCTGGAACAACACAGGAGACTGTAGCTCAGAAAACTCATCTGAAGCAGAGGCAGGTCTCTGATAGAAGTAACACTTACTCTGGAGTTATTATGCATGTGTGCTTCAGTCATGTCCAACTCTTTGTGACCCCGTGGACTGTAGCCCACCAGACTCCTCTGTCCACGGGGATTCTTCAGGCAAGAATACTGGAGTGGGTTGCCACGCCCTCCTCCAGGGGATCTTTCCTGCGGGGATTGAACCCAGGTCTCCCGTCTCTTGCACAGGCAAGCGGAATCTTTATCACTAGCGCCACCTGGGAAACCCATGTGAAGTCATTTGTTGTTTAGTCACTAAATCATGTCTGGCTCTGTGAGCCCCTGGACTGCATCTTCCCTGTCCTTCACTATACTTGCCATCAATTCCAAAGGTAACAGAAAGGAAAAATTTTAAAATGGAGGCTACAGTAGTAAATCACAGTGCATATATGTTTTAGTCAGATTAATTAGAGTGATGAAAATCTTAATACCTTGGTTTTACTTGTGCTTACGTTAACGTGCTCAGCCGTGTCTTTTTGTGATCCCCATGGGCTTCAGTGCATCAGGCTCCCCCGTCCACGGGATTCTCTAGGCAAGAACACTGGAATGGGCTGCCATGCCCTCCTCCAGGGGATCTTCCCAACCCAAGGATCAATCCCCTGTCTCCCGCACTGCAGGCAGGTTCTTTTCCACTGAGTCACGGCGGAAGCCCCTTGTGCTTATGTAAGTTTATATCAAATACAACGGTCACAGTTCTGAAGGAAAGAAGGAACTACCCTATTTTACATAAGGTAGGAAATGGGGTTGACATTAATAAAATGTATCATAGAGAAGGGGCTTCCCAGGTGACTCAGTGGTAAAAATCCGCTTGTCAGTGCAGGAGACACAGGTTCGATCCCTGGGTCAAGAAGATCCCTTGGAGAAGGAAATGGCAACCCACTCCAGGATTCTTGCCCAGGGAATCCAATGGACAGAGAAACCTGGTGGGCTACGGTCCATGGGGTTGCAAAAGAGTCAGACATAACTTTGCAACAAAACAACAACAATCATAGAGAAGCCAGATTGGCAAGAAAAGCTAATTCCCTCCATTTCAAACTCTTTTCTGTTTCACAGATGAAGAAAGTATACTCTGTCTCTGTGTTCCAGGGAGGAGTACACAAAATTCTTTCACATTTTTAAAACATAGCCATATGTTCCTGTTCTTTTTTTCCCCCTGTAGAGATCAAAAATTGAAATTATCTGAAGACTGGGATGAGAGGAAACTGTATCAGCCCAGCTCCTTGGAACCCAGCCTGTATGTGGCACATGCTTCTCCAGTTCAGTTCAGTTCAGTGGCTGCGTCGTATCTGACTCTTTGTGACCCCGTGGACTGCAGCACGCCAGGCTTTATCATCCATCACCAACTCCTGGAGTTTACTCAAACTCATGTCCATCAAGCCAGTGATGCCATCCAACCATCTCATCCTCTGTCATCCCCTTTTCCTCCCACCTTCAATCTTTTCCCAGAGTTATCCAGAAAGAATCCCATGATTGCACCTTTTCAGCCACTCGTCAATGAAGAAATATTATTTGCTACAAATTGACCTCAGTGAATATAGCTTTTATTCATTATTTGGCTCTGACTTCTGTTGATTAAAAAATCATATGTTTCTATACCTTTGAAACTGTCAGCGGGGTAAAGCCTTATTGAAATATCGTCCAGGGTGATCTATGATTATGGCATTTATGCCTGTGGTATTTAAACTGTTCTGTCACGTGGCTTAATGCTTAATAAACAATGTGAAGTGTTATGTGTATTGTGTCTGATGAGCATCTTGTTCTATACCATAGAAAATCGATTGTTATATCATGGACTGATCCTTTCAAAACAGCTAAAGATATGATGTTCCTGGATGTTTTCAAATGGCATTCATTTAGTCAGCAAGCATTTAGGGAGTGCCTAGTACATGTCTGGCGGGCTTCCCTGGAGGTGCTGGTGGTAAAGAGCCTGCCCGCCAATGCGGGAGATGCAGGAGACGCAGGTTCCATCCCTGGGTCAGAAAGATCCCCTGCAGGAGGGCATGGCAACCCACTCCAGCATTCTTGCCTGGAGAATCCCCTGGACAGAGGAGCCTGGCGGGCTACGGTCCATAGCGTCTGAAAGAGTCGGACACGACCAAAGCGACTTAGCGCATATGCATGCAGTATATGTCAGCCACTGTCTAGGTGTAATAGCAACATATGCGTTTTATTTGGAAATGACTTCAGCTTCTAAAGAAACATCAGTAAATTTAGAATCAAGGCTCAGCCAGAGACCGCATTCTGCGGGCGTGGTGAGAAAGGCTTCCAGGGCCTTGCTCTCCTCATCTGGTTAGGCCCCTGCCCTGGGGCATCACGACTAATAAACACCTGAAGATTCTCTTTACACAGAAATATCAGGAAGATGGAAAAGTGAAAGAAAGTGAAGTCGCTCAGTCGTGTCCGACTCTTTGCGACCCCATGGACTGTAGCCTACCAGGCTTCTCTGTCCATGGGATTCTCTAGGCAAGAATACTGGAGTGGGTTGCCATTTCCTTCTCCAGGGGACAGGAAGATGGAGGTTTTGTCCAAATCACTGATCTTTCTTTGAAACTATCTTTATTCTTCAAAACACATATATTTTAATCCCAAGACAAATTTTTATTCTTTGGAGATTATAGTATTGTCAACAACACTCTGAGAATGGGACCTTGAAGCATTATCAGGGCTATCTGAATTTTAAAGATCTCTGTGATCTACGTGCATGTAGTTGAATTACCTGTGTTTTTGAAATCTGTTAACATATCAGATGCCATGTGGCCCCCCTCTCATTTGGTCAGCTCATTTGTTCTCTGCCCATCAGTGGACAGACCTGGCCTCCCGCACAGCGTGGGGACGTGGGATGGGCCAAGGGGACCCACTCGTGCCGCCACATCAGGAGCCTCAGATGGTGGTGATCTGAGCTCAGATCACAGTGTGGAGGCCGAGGGGCCTGCCTCGTACAGTGAGGCTGTCTGCCCCGAGTGTGCTCTGGAGTTAAGATTGCTGCAGGGCCACCGACTTGGGGCCTGAGTCACCAGTGCAGCCGCAGCCCGCAGCCTTTGGGAGCGGCTCCACCCAGCCGATCCACAAATGCGCTTTGGAAAGACGACCCAGATTTGTGTCTGAGGCAGGAGACAGGGCAGCAGGTGACCGCAGAGATGCTGCTGGGCGGCATAGGCAGACAGGGAGCAGGAAGCTGGTGGATGAATGAAGAGCTCCCCACTGACCAGGCTGGAATCTCACACCTCAGCTGGAATGTAGACCCAGAAGAGACTGCAGCTTGCCCACTTCTGGCTCATTCCTAGCTAACTCGTGGCAGTTCCCCCAACCCTGGACCTCTCTAGGCATTTCCACAGCACCGTGATCAAACCCCAAATTACCCAGCCTCGGAACAGAAGGGCATACTTCCTCCCAGTTTATTTAACACACATCCTCATGGCATGTTCTCTATGTTGTAAATATTTTAATATTAATTTATTTAATACTGATTTTAAAGTTATCAACTATTATTCCCATTTTCCAGATGAGAAAGAGGTCTAGTAACTTTTCTGCATGAGGTTTGGAACATGGCAGTCTGGAATTCACACTTTCTTGCCATTCATTTCCAAGTGTGCTGTCTCTTGCCCAGATAAGCCATTTCTCAGGATAACTGGCAGTAAGGAGCTTTCACTCCCTTCTGGGAAAAGCCCATCTTCGCCTCCCAGGATAGAGTCTTGGACCCTGACCCTAACCAGACAATCCCCAAACAGCCCAATGTGCGGAAGTTTCTGAAGGTCTGCACTGTGCACCTAACCCATCTGTGCAGCATCTTCATAACCAATCCAGTGTCAGGATGCAGCACACAGACCACTGCTGGCCCTGGAACCAGCTAGCATCTCTCAAAACAGGCAGCTCCAATTAGCACAGGGAAAATCCCAGATCCATCTGGACACACCTAACATCTTGATGCCAAGAAATTTGTTTTTTCTTATGAGACTTCTGACCACAAATGAAAGGGTTTTCCCTCCTGGCCCCAAACACATGGATTGGTTTCCAACAGCAGTTTCCCACCCATCTGACAGCACTGCCTGGAGTCAGCATCCAACCCCACCTGTTAAGGGCTCAGTCCCTCAAATACACTCACCTCACTACCAGCCCGGGCCTCCTGGCCTCCTACCTGACCTGCTGTATATTAGGGGTCTCCATCACCCCCATGTCAAGATCCACTGTTGGCCAGAACAGTTTACAGAACTCAGGAAGTTACTTTACTTCCATCCTCAAGTTTAACATGAAGGATACAACTCAGGAACAACCAGATAGAAGAGAGACATAGGACGGGGCACCCCCACTCCCTCGAGGGCATGGCTCTGCCAGCAGCCTGTTGTGCTCAGCTGCTCAGTTGTATCCGACTCCTTGCGACCCCAGGGACTGCAGCATGCCAGGCTTCCCTGTCCATCTCCAATTCCCAGTGCTTGCTGAAACTCATGTCCATCGAGTCAGTGATGCCATCACCAGTGTGAAAGTGATCCAAACCCTATTGACTAGGAGTTTTCATGGAGATTCCAGTACATCACTGGTTGATTACATCACTGGCTACTGTGATTAACCCAAGTCTCTGGTCCCCCTCCCTGACTGGAGGTGGGGATGGGATGGTGCTGAATGTCCCCACCTTCTCACTGTGGTGACCACCTCTGTCTTCACCCTGTCTGTGGACCTGCCAAGAGTAGCCTCCCTAGAACAAAAGAGATTCCTGTTACCCACAGAATCCAGAGGATTTAGGAGCTCTGTGTCAGGAGCCAGAGACTAGACCTAATATATAACTCTTATTATATCAGACCCAAGATACTTTCTGGAATCATATACCTCCTCCCTAAAATGCAGAAAGCAGCCAAATTTCCTGACAACAGAGAATCTCATTCCTGCTGACCTTGTGCCTGACACAGGAGGAATTTGTAGAAAAGCCAAGATTAAAAAAAAAAAGAAGAAGCAGGAATATTACTCAGCTGTATAAAATAATGACATAATGACATCTGCAACAAAATAAATGCACCTAAAAGTGATCACATGAAGTGAAGTAAGGCAGAAAGAGAAAGATAAGTGTCATGTGATATCACTTCCATGTGGACTTCAAATAGATGATACAGGCGGACTTCTTTACAAAACAGAGACAGCTTCAGACACAGAAAACAGACTTATGGTTAACAAATGGGAAAGGAAGGGAGAGGGATAAACTGGGAGTTTGGGATT
The DNA here is from genome assembly GCA_006410675.1 of Oreotragus oreotragus. Taxonomy (NCBI): domain Eukaryota; kingdom Metazoa; phylum Chordata; class Mammalia; order Artiodactyla; family Bovidae; genus Oreotragus; species Oreotragus oreotragus. The sequence continues at coordinate 118,629 of SJYX01000738.1, read as the reverse complement.
AAAATATACACACTACTATATATAAAATAGATAAACATAAGGGCCTATTACATAGCATGTGCGTGCGTGCCCAGTAGCTCATTTGTGTCCAACTCTTTACGACCCCATGGACTGTTGCCCACCAGGCTGCTCTGTCCATGGAATTCTCCAAGCAAGAATACTAGAGTGGGAAGCCATTCGTTTCTCCAGGGGATCTTCCCAACCCAGGGATCAAACCCAGGTCTCCCTCATTGCAGGTGGATTCTTTACCACTGTGACATCTGGAAAGCCCCTCTGATAGCACAGGAAACCATACTAATCTATATGGGGAAAGAATCTGGAAAAGAATCTGTATATCAGGATCACTTCGTTGTCTATCTGAAACTAACACACAGCATTGTAAATCAGCTATCTGTGTGCTCATGCTGTTGTGTCCGGCTCTTTGCGACCCATGGACTGTAGCCCACCAGGCTCCTCTGTCCATGGAATTTTCTAAGCATGAATACTGGAGTGAGTTGCTTCAATAGAAAGCAAAAATTAAATTAAAAACTAATAAATTGAAAACAAAGGAGAGGTGGGCTGATTAACCCAAGGGATAAGGAGGAAGACCCCAGAGGAAGCAGGTTCCAACCATCCATGGACTTCACACCTATGCCCCTTAACTTGAGAGTCCAGGTTAGCAACAAATATTGCTGGTCTTTTATTCAGAAGGCCTGTATTTGAGGAAAGGAATGGAGCTTGCCTAATGGCTTTTTGATCTAAGGATTATTTCATTGCTTTTCTCAATCATGGAAATCTCCAAATATATAAGAACATTTTTTTTTTGCTTTTTTTAAAAACTGCATTAGATATCAATACTTATTTCTTGAGTATTCCTGTGTCACCTGCCATCATCTACACTTGTCATAAATAGTAGAAAAAATAAGAACGTACTGTGAGAGTAAGTTGCTTGTATGAATTGGATAAATTTGCAACTATCATTTTGGAGAAAGTTGAGTGTGATTCCACAGGTAGAGATGCAAAATAGATGGTTGAGGAAAGAAGGAGGAAGAAAATAACAATGGATTCATATAGAGAGGACCCCATGACATATATAGAAAACTATACTTATACATCCCATATACAGAAGACTCCAAAAATGTCCAGAATGTTGAAGTCACATCCAGACCCTGCCATTGGTAAGAGACGGTGATATCTCTGTAACCGAGCAGGACCCTATGAGGCCTTCCCAGAACAGATCCCCACACATGTCTTCCACCTGTCTTTTGTCCACAGAAAACTTTAGTCTAAGAATAAATTTATTCAGAGAAGTGAGAAAATACAGAAAGGAAAACAGTCAAGCAAGACAAAATGATAATAGGTTAGCCAATAAACAAAGTCAAGGACTTTAGTTCCTCCTCAAGGACTGTAGCTAATACCCTGAGCCATGTCCTTTGAGCTGTTTTGCAGAGGCTGAGACCCCCACCAGGTGAGAGAAATTAACTGTGTGCTGCTCACAAGTACATGGAACCCAGACCAGAGGCTGCCAGAAGGTTGACGACGCTGACTCCTAATTACCTCACTACCAGCCCACCGGAAGAATGTCCACAAGTTGATCATGCCTGTCCTTGAACACTATATGACTCCTCACTACCCCGTCTAGGGAAGGACACATAATTTTGAGGGTATTAGCCTCCCATGGCCCCCTTTGCCTGGCAAAACAACAAACCTATTCTTTTTTGCTTCACCCAAAACTCTGTCTCCGCATCTCTATTCAGCACAGGTGAACAGAGGACAAGTTTCAGCAACATCTCCAGCCATTAGAGAGGAGCCAAGTCACATGAGGAGTGTTAAAATGGAAGAATATTTTATTGGGAAAGACACAGAAAGGCCTTACTTGGTAACTGTCTTCAAGTGTTACCCTCACTCTGACATGAAGGGTCTTTGTGCCTCAAAGAGCAAGTGACACAGAGGGAAAGTTATTTTCAATGTGAAAAGTCAACTTAACAGCAAATAGAATGTGATTTCTCACCGGTCAGTAAATGCTCCACCTCGGTGGGTGCTGGCTGGAGACAGGAAAATCAACAGTTGAGAAATGGTGGGGGAAACAGTTCCAAGAGACTGAAAACTACAGTACATGACCTTTAATCTCTCTTCTGTATCTGAGATCCCAACAGTCTATGAAACTAAGAGAATCTGGCTAAATTACAAAGTAGAAACATCACCAACAGCATGGGTAATTTTTCTGTGAGAAGCCCTAATCTGTGCAACCCATGTCCAGCAAAGGACTTGCCCATAACAGTGCCTATCACTTGGGCACTCTTTCTTGGGGTCGGCTCTGGCCTCAATGCCCTTCAGAGGTCAGCTCCATTTATCCCCCCACAGACCTTGGAGGTAGATCATGAGTAGTGGAGTCAGGATCTGAACTCTGCCTCCCCCACCTAGCACCAGCCCCTCTGGCATAAGAATATCATGTGTTTCCTTTGTTGTGCAGAAGCTTTTAATTTTAATTAGGTCCCATTTGTTTATTTTTGCTTTTAATTCCAATATTTTGGGAGGTGGGTCATAGAGGATCCTGCTGTGGTTCATGTTGGAGTGTTTTGCCTATGTTCTCCTCTAGGAGTTTTATAGTTTCTGGTCTTACCTTTAGGTCTTTAAGCCTCTGCACAACAAAGGAAACTGTAAGCAAGGTGAAAAGACAGCCATTAATTAGAATGGGAGAAAATAATAGCAAATGAAGCAACTGACAAAGAATTAATCTCAAAAATACACAAGCAACTCCTGAAGTGCAATTCCAGAAAAATAAATGACCCAATCAAAAAATGGGCCAAAGAACTAAACAGACATTTCTTCAAAGAAGACATCCAGATGGGTAACAAACACATGAAAAGATGCTCAACATCACTCATTATCAGAGAAATGCAAATCAAAACCACAATGAGGTACCATCTCACGCCAGTCAGAATGGCTGCGATCCAAAAGTCTATAAGCAATAAATGCTGGAGAGGGTGTGGAGAAAATGGAACCCGCTTACACTGTCGGTGGGAACTAGTACAGCCACTATGGAGAACAGTGTGGAGATTCCTTAAAAAACTGGAAATAGAACTGCCTTATGACCCAGCAATCCCACTGCTGGGCAGACACACCGAGAAAACCAGAATTGAAAGAGACATGAGTACCCCAATGTTCATCGCAGCACTGTTTATAATAGCCAGGACATGGGAGCAATCTAGATGTCTATCAGTAGATGAATGGATAAGAGAGCTGTGGTACATATACACAATGGAATATTACTCAGCCATTAAAAAGAATACATTTGAATCAGTTCTAATGAGGTGGATGAAACTGGAGCCTATTATACAGAGTGAAGTAAGCCAGAAAGAAAAATGGTGGCTCAGCTCGTAAAGAATCTGCCTGCAATGTGAGACACCTAGGTTTGGTCCCTGGGTTGGGAAGATCCCCTGGAGAAAAGAAAGGTGATCCACTCCAGTATTCTGGCCTGGAGAGTTCCATGGACTGTATAGTCCACGAGGTTGCAAAGAGTCGGACACAACTGAGCGACTTTAAAAAAGAAATTACTCAGTGCTTAGGAGCCTATTATACAGAGTGAAGTAAGCCAGAAAGAAAAACACCAATACAGTATATTAACACATATATATGGAATTTAGAAAGATGGTAACGATAACCCTGTATGCGAGACAGCAAAAGAGACACAGATGTATAGAACAGTCTTTTGGACTCTGTGGGAGAGGGCGAGGGTGGGATGATTTGGGAGAATGGCATTGAAACATGTATAATATCATATGTGAAATGAATTGCCAGTCCAGGTTTGATGCATGATACTGGATGCTTGGGGCTGGTGCACTGGGATGACCCAGAGGGATGGTAGGGGAGGGAGGAGGGAGGGGGGTTCAGGATGGGGAACACGTGTATACCTGTGGTGGATACATGTTGATGTATAGCAAAACCAATACAATATTGTAAAGTAATAAGCCTCCAATTAAATAAATTTATACTAAAAAAAGAAATTACTCAGTGCTTTGTGGTGACCTAAATGGGAAGGAAATCCAGAAAAGAGGGGTTATATGTGTACGTGTATATGTGTGTGTGTGTGTGTGTATGGATATGCATGGCTGATTCACTTTGCTGTACAGCAGGAACTAACAAATATTGGAAAACAAAAATACTCCAATAATAATTAATTAAAAATAAGTCATGAAATGAAAAAAGATAAAGGACACACTTTTAAAATTTGTCAATGAGTGCCTTTAAATTTTTTTCACTGCTGGAGGAAACAAGAGTTATAGTAGGCAACCTTAGAGTTGGTGGCTCAGTGTGTAAATGACAGCTCACATCACATAAAAGGTATGTATAGGTCAGATACTTGTTGTAACTGGAAATTGACTTCTTGTAGTGCTCTGGGGACAGATTGGAAATTGCCCTGCTGGGCCAGTACACACTTGGCAGAAAACTTTTTCAGGCCTCCCCAGGGTGTGATTTGGAAGGCCATTTGTAACCCTGATCATTGTAAATAAATTGTCTAATGTGGTAACTTGAACGGTTTTGGTGACAATTGTTAGACTATTCTGCAATGAGTTTAATTCTTACAAAAGGATGTTTCTTCTTGGACAGTGTGATATGCACCATTCTTCTTGCACTGAGTTGGTTATTTTGTGGTATTTTGCTGTAGAGATCATGTTGTTGTTATTCAGCTGCTCAGTTGTGTCTGACTCTTTGTGACCCCATGGACTGCAGCATTCCAGGCTTCCCTGTCCTTCACTATCTCCAGAGTTTGCTCAGATACATGTCTATTGAGTCAGTGATGCCATCCGACTGTCTCATCCTCTGTTATCCCCTTCTTTTCCTGTCTTCAATCTTTCCCAGCATCAGGGTCTTTTTTGATGAGTCGGCTCTTTGCATCAGGTGGCCAAAGTATTGGAGCTGTAGCTTTAGCATCAGTCCTGCCAATGAATATTCAGATACTTTAGGACTGATTGATTTGATCTCCTTGCTTTCAAGGGACTCTTAAGACTCTTCTCCAGCACCACAGTTTGAAAGCATCAATTCTTTGACACTCAGCCTTCTTTATGGTCCAACGTTCACATCTGCACATGACTAGACCTAGACAGTGTATTAAAAAGCAGAGACATTACTTTGCCAGCAAAAGTCCATTAGTCAAGGCTATGGTTTTTCCAGTGGTCATATATGGATGTGAGAGTTGGACTATAAAGAAAGCTGAGTGCCGAAGAATTGATGCTTTTGAACTTTGGTGTTGGAGAAGGCTCTAGAGAGTCACTTGGACTGCAAGGAGATCCAAACAGTCCATCCTAAAGGAGATCAGTCCTGGGTGTTGATTGGAAGGTCTGATTTTGAAGCTGAAACTCCAATACTTTGACCACCTGATGCAAAGAGCTGACTCATTTGAAAAGACCCTGATGCTGGGAAAGATTGAGGAGGGCAGGAGGAGAAGGGGACGACAGAGGATGAGATGATTGGATGGCATCACCGACTTGATGGACATGGGTTTGGGTGGACTCTGGGAGTTGGTGATAGACAGGGAGGCCTGGTGTGCTGCAGTTCATGGGGTCGCAAAGAGTCAGATATGACGGAGTGATTGAACTGACTGACTGACATGACTAGAATTCACAGAAGAATTTAATTTTATTGAGCAAAAGTGTATGAGTTGAAATGTGTAAACCACGATGCCTTCCTCTGTATTTTCTGACTGTAAAATCCTTTGCTCAGTGATCAGAATGCCTGCTAACATCCAGAGGCTGACCTAGAGGTCATTTTCTGTGCTCCAAACCTGGGGAAGATGGACAGGGAGCATGAATGATGCTTGTACTGCAGTTACAGTCACTTGGAGCCTTAGGCAATGGGTAGGCATAAATCTTTGCCAATTAGTGATTGCATTAGTGCACCTGCCTCCCAAAGTCCAGCGGCTCCTCACCATCCCCTCTCCCTGAAATCACCTGGGCAAGTCCAGTGGTGCTGAGAGCAAGCAGACATGAGAACAACCTCACCATTGACTCTAATATCTCCTACAAAAGGAAACCAAGATGTAAAAGAACTCCTAAGCTAATGTTCAGTGTATAGAAAGCCTCCTGCTACAAATGTTTATTGCAGTCTACACACAACAGATGATTTTCAGTACCAAGAATTGAAACTGGGTTCAGTTTCTTGAAAAGGTACATTTCTTCTAAACAACGGGTTGTCTTTTTTTTCCTGATGAATATTTTGTGAATTTTGAAACAGATAATGTTTTTTTTCTTTGTTTAGGTCACTGGGCAGTCACATTTGTGGCATCTCTGCAAACCCTATAAGATCTAAGCCCCAAAGACACAAGCTTTGATGTGGTCAGTTGTCTGGAGAACAGGGCTACATCTCTGGATGTTTCTCTGTTTATTTTCCCTTCACCTAGCATTTCTTCTCCAGTGTGTATATGTGTCTGCCAATGCAGGAGGCACAAGAGATGCAGGTTCAATTACTGGGTCAGGAAGATCCCCTGGAGGAGGAAATGGCAAGCCACTCCAGTATTCCTACCTGGAAAATCCCATGGATAGAGGAGCTTGGGGCTTCAAAGAGTTGGACACAGCTGTGTGACTGAGAATGCTTTCATCAGATTTCTGTAGGTCATTTCAAATCCTTCTTGAATCATGTTCAGTTAGATCTACACCTAACATTTTTCATGCCAGGACAAGAATATAGGAGGCTTATATTTCATCTCATTGTTGGATCTGTAATGAAATCTTCACTTAGTAAAGAAGATGGATGGTCTGTTGCATTTATCGACTTTTGGGGAAAAAAACAAACAAACAAACATTTTTGAGACTTCTATGGCAGCTCAGAAGTTAAGACTCTGTGCTTTCACAGATGACATGGATTCCATCCCTGGTTGGATAACTAAGATTCCACATGTCTTGCAGCCAAAACAAAATAAAACAAGCAAAAAGCAACTTTCTTACTCATTTACTTGTGATTGGTAGCTGCATCTTTATCAAATGAAAATTTTTTGCAAGGTACTGTTCCTGAAATCTATGTGTAGGTATATATATATATATATAAAAGACAACTATGTGTAGTTAAAAAAAAAAAAAGTCTGTCTTGACCTAGCTTTGAGGCCTTGGCTAGAGACTGGTCAGTTCCTCTTTTTGAGAAGTTAAGTCCTCACCCCAATCGTTTGCTTTATCTGGGCCACAATTGTTGTTTTGTTGCTAAGTCATGTCCCACTCTCTGTGACGCTATGGACTGTAGCCTGCCAGGCTCCCTCTGTCCATGGGATTTCCCAGGCAAGAATACTGGAGTGGGTTGCTGTTTCCTTCTCCAGGGCATCTTCTCAACCCAGGGATCGAACCCAAGTCTCCTGCATTGGCAGGCAGATTCTTTACAAATGAGCCACCAAGGAAGCCCCATAGGCTCCTGGGTAAAATATAGCACATACTGCATACTAATTTGCTTCAGTTGTGTCTGACTGTTTGTGACCCTAGCCCTCTAGGCTCCTCTGTCCATGGGATTCTCCGGGTAAGAATGCCGTAGTGGGTTGCCATTTCCCTCTTCAGGGGATCTTCTCAGTCCAGGGATCGAACCCACATCTCCTATGTCTCCTGCATTGGCAGGCAAGTTCTTTACCACTAGGACCAGCTGGGCAGCTCAGGGTAGCACAGGTGTAGCTGTTTGTGCCTAGAGCCAGATGAGAGGTGAAATAGCTCACTGTGGGTGACACCCAGGGGCACAAAGACTCTGATCCTGAAGCTGCCTTTGCTGGATTCTACCCAGGGGATCGAAGGGAAAGAAAACTTAGGTTTAAATACTTTCACTTTCCAGGATCTTATTTCCCTTCCCCACTCCAATTTCCCTGGTTCATTTTTTCTTAATTGGTCTTGATTGGAAGTCATCATAAATCAGAATAATTTCTCTTTCATGCTCTTCAAATTTTAACTCACCGAAAAAAGTCTTTAGCTGGAAATGTCCATAAAAAATGAATGTCAGTGGTTTCATCTCTAACAGGGAGAAAATGAAACTCAAGACATTTTGGAGTCACAGTCAAACTATCTGAGGATGATTGTGAATTGATTTATACAGGGCCTTTAAGAAACTTCATGTCCTTTTTGGAATATACTAAGCAGGAATCACTCTTTCACAAAACCAGAAATTATAGCCACCCGTGAAGTTAAATGCTATATCTGTCTTAGCCTGGGTCTGTACCAGGCTGATAATTTACTTCGAGACTCAAAAAGGCGATTTGACTCTGCTATCAAGTTCTCAAAATGACTTATTCAATACTGAGTATTTAGATAAAAGCTAGATTTCATTCTCTTCCCCTTTCCTTCCTTCCTTCTCTCCCTTCGTTCCTTTCCTCCTTTCTCTTCCTTCTGTCTTCCCTTCTTCCATCTCTTCCTTCCTCCCCATCCTTTCTATCTCTCCTTCCATTCTTCAAGCTCACATGCTGTGGGTGAGAGTCTGGTGACAGCACGCTATCATGTAGCAGCTGTGTGGGAAATATTAATGTATATATGGATAGAGATTACACATGTTCCCTTATCTCTGAGGTTGTAAATGGGAAAAACCTGCTTTCTAGTACTTTCTAGACTCTGATTAATTTAAAATCTGCCATGTTAAAGACAGCTATACACCAATGTCTATGAATTTGTTCAACACCAGCTACCAAATCTAGATTGTTGAGATGGAGGAGGGGTAGAGTATGGATATGTTCCTTGGTGTCACTGGAATAGCCACTGGATTAATTTGATTTATCTTCTCAACTTCTTCAGGTAGGAGAGCCCAGGCATGAGAATCAGAGGAAACTTGAGAAGATTTTTTCTAGTGAAAGAAACCCAAGTACCCAACTTAAATATGCTAGTTTATTTTTTGGAGAAAGAAATGGTAACCCACTCCAGTATTCTTGCCTGGAGAATCACATGGACAGAGAAGCCTGGAGGAGCTACATTTCATAGCATCACAAACAGTTGGACACAACTGAGCAACTCAACAACAAATTTTTTGGAGCAATTTTTAAATTAAAAAAAAAATTCACTATATTAATGCTGTTGAGATAAACTTTGAAGGTTGACCAGAAAGACCTAGAAGAGATGAAAGTCAAGAGAGGAAAACTTTCATGTTGGAATCATGTTTCACACTCTGGGGTTCAATAAAGACCCTTTTAAATAGAGCTGCTTTCATGTTGTCAACTCATTGAAGATCGACAGGAAGGCTACCTTACATTAGTTTTTACTTTATGGCCATATGACTTTGAAGAAGCCCGGAATGCTAGTTTATCTATTTGTAAAATAGGGGCAACTGCTTTCCTTGCTTTGAAAAGCTGAAAAGCTCAAGAGTGGTAATTATCAGCTATGTATGTGTGTGTATTTGTTAAGTTGTCTGTCATGTTCAGCTCTTTGTCACCCTATTGACTTTAGCCTGCCAGATTCCTCTGTTCTGGGGATTCCCTAGGTAAGAATATTGGAGTGGGTTGTCATGCACTTGTTCAGGGGATCTTCATACCCAAGGATTGAACCCGAGTCTCTTATGTCTCAACTGTTGTTAGAAATATTTTCTCCTATAGGATGCAGAAAAGGCTGCCTGACCAATAAACTGTCTGCTTAGCCTTTCAACACTTCTTTAAAAGGATTCAAAATCTTCTAAGTATTCATGTCTTGGATAGGATTTCTCATTTGTTGAGCTAGAGGAAAGTAATTTGGCTCCTACAATACACTTTTGCCTATTTTCTGCCTGTTAGTAACATACAGTCCAGGTGGCACTAGTGGTAAAGAATCCATTTACCAATGAATGAGACACAAGAGATGTGGGTTAGACCCCTGGGTTGGGAAGATCCTCTGGAGGAGGAAATGGCAACTCCTTCCTGTATTCTTGCNTAAGATGGGATGACGCTGTGGGAGAGGAATAGGATGTTCATGGTAACAAGAAAGTTGGTTTTAAGTGACTTCCAAGTCACTTCTCTTGCAATTTCTCATTTCTGGTATTGTGGGATTAAAATAGGGTAAAATGGAATAGTGGAAAGAGGGATAAATTGTCACGAGATATCAGTTCTAGTTTTGACTTTATAGCTGCAAACAAATTAGGATCTCTCTTAGTGTTAAGTTTATTTTTTTCAAAAATATTACAGAGGTTTATGAACGCCTACTTACAATATGACTGATTCTTTGTAGGGTTCATGAGAGAAAGCTGTATTAAGCATGGCTCTTGCACCAAAAGAACCTGCTGATTATTAAGCTATATTTACATGTAATTTCGAAGGTAGAATTTAAAATACATAAAGTTCTTGGTTTTTACTTTACTGCAGTACCCGTAGGAAGCTTCAGCATTTTCTTACACATTTTTCTTGTGGATTGTCAGGTAAATTCTACACATCCACTAACATTCATCTACACATTCATCTACAGTTCTTTAAAAATAATTTTAACTTAATGTAAGAAGGCTTGTAAGACTAACATGAGGGGGAAAAGATCTAAAATAAAGCACCTTACTATCCACTGGTTTTCATATTTCATCACAACAGCTTCGCTTTATAAAGCATCCTGTGAAACTGGGAAATTGTGAGCGATTCTGGGGCATCCTGTTTTAAAGTGCTCATCTACCTGTTCCAAATCCTTGGAAACATTTACTGTGTGATAATTGTTCCTGTCTGTTATCTGTGACCTTTGGTGGCACTGTGAAGGGGCATTTTGTCCATGGTAAAGTGCACGTGAACTGCGGTGAAACTGCTCGTGTGTGAATTCTGGCACCATTGCTCACTGGCTGTGTGACCTCAGCTTAAGTTTCTGAACTCTCAGCCTCAGTGTCTGCATTTGTGCAGTAAAGAGGCTGATAGTAATTTTCAGGTATTTTCATATTCATTATTTGACATGATTCTCACAATGATTTTTCTTATTTTACAGATAAAACTGAAGGCCCAGCAATAGGCGGAAGCCACCATGACATTGTTCCTCTGATTGTCCTTAGAGACACACCCCTCTGCTTGACTTGGTTTGTTTTGCTTTGCTTGTCTCTAGTTCCATTGTTTTCCATGTTGCCGCCACTGTCTCTGATCTTCCTGCATTTAGTGTTTGTGGTGGTTCTGGGGAGAGTGACCTGTTAACTACCTAGGCCCATGGCCTTGACAGGACCCAAGACTTTCCAGATGGCGGTCCTTTGAAGTGCCCTCAGAATGCCCAGCCACTGGGTATTCTGGTCACTGACACCACCCTGTAAACCTTGGGAATGTTTTTCCTATTCACAGGGAAAATTGTTATATAACTAAAACAGTTTAACCCATAACAGAGCATTATTGACTTTTAAATCTTTCATATCTTGAATGTTTGAAAGCTATGGTTAAATAGATGTTTCCACTATAAACAGCCTTTCCTTATACATTTACTTTATAAATAAAAAGTCCACTGTGTTTTCCTTAAGATGGGCAAAGATTTTAAAAGTATGTTTAAAGTGTTATGTCTTTGTTTCCTTCTAAACTGAATTTTTTTCATCTTTCTTATTTGTCATAGAGCCTCTAAAATGCAGGCCTCCAGCTCCAGGTCTGTACACCTGAGTGACTGGCAGAAGAATTACTTTGCACTTATATCTGGTACATGTACACCTGGACAGAAGGCAGATGCCTACCGAGCGCAGATACTCCACATTCAGTATGCATGGGCAAACTCTGATATCTCCCAGGTCTGTGCTACTACACTGTTCAGAAAATACGCAGAGAAATATTCTGCAGTTATTGATTCTGACAATGTTGAAACTGGCTTGAATAACTACGCAGAAAGCATTTTAACTCTTGCAAGATCTCAGCAAACTGACAGTGACAAATGGAAGTCTGGATTGTCAGTAAATAATGTGTTCAAACTGAGCAATGTGCAGGAGATGATGTGTGCTGGCAAGAAATCCAAAGACTCTCTGTTGGCGCCTGCTGATGCATCCCTGGTCATCCACAAAGAGGCCACTGTCTCTGACCTTCCTACATTTAGCGTTTGTGGTGGTTCTGGGGAGAGCAACCTGTCGACTAACTCAGCCCATGGTGCTGACAGGACTCAAGAGTTTGCAGAGGGTGGTCCTTCTTTGACGTGCCCTCAGAGTGCCCAGCCACCTCTGGTCATTAACACCACTAAGACGTGTCCTGTAGCCTCAGCACCTTTTGGTGAGTCATCCCTTGCAAAGTTCCATGCCAAACCATTATTTGGGAATGTCAGAACGGAAAATAACAGCTTTCTGAAAGGCAATATAGGTCTCAGTATGTTCCCATCTAATCAGTCTTGTTTTCCTTCCTTCTGTGAAAATACACAGGACAAAAAAGCTTTTTATGGTGCCGGCACCATTGATGCACTTTCCACCCCAATACTGAATAAGGCTTTTAGTAAAACAGAAGATAATGGCCAAAGAGGGGAGAGCAGCCTGCCTGCTTTTAAAACTGCAAAGGAACAGTTATGGGTAGATCAGCAGAAAAAGCACCACCAGCCCCAGCGTGCATCAGGGTCTTCATATGGTGGAGTGAAAAAATCTCTGGGGGCTGGTAGATCCCGAGGGATATTTGGAAAGTTTGTTCCTCCTGTACCTAAGCAAGATGGGGGAGATCTGGGTGGGGGGATGCAGTATAAGCCTCAGGGTGCAGGTGCTGCAGACCCAGCACATCCCATGGACGAGCGTCTGAAGAACTTGGAGCCCAGGATGATTGAACTTATTATGAATGAGATTATGGATCAGGGACCTCCAGTAAATTGGGAAGATATCGCAGGTGTGGAATTTGCCAAGGCCACAATAAAGGAGATAGTTGTGTGGCCCATGCTGCGGCCAGACATCTTCACTGGCCTGCGAGGACCCCCTAAAGGCATTCTGCTCTTCGGTCCTCCTGGCACTGGTAAGACTCTGATTGGCAAATGCATTGCTAGTCAGGCTGGGGCAACGTTCTTCAGTATCTCTGCTTCCTCCTTGACTTCCAAGTGGGTGGGTGAAGGGGAGAAAATGGTCCGTGCATTGTTTGCTGTAGCAAGATGTCAGCAACCAGCTGTGATATTTATTGATGAAATTGATTCTCTGTTATCTCAACGTGGAGATGGTGAGCACGAATCTTCTAGAAGGATAAAAACCGAATTTCTAGTTCAGTTAGATGGGGCAACCACATCTTCTGAAGACCGTATTCTAGTGGTGGGAGCAACCAACCGGCCACAAGAAATTGACGAGGCTGCCCGGAGAAGGCTGGTGAAAAGGCTGTATATTCCCCTCCCAGAAGCTTCAGCCAGGAAACAGATAGTAGTTAATCTGATGTCCAAGGAGCAGTGCTGCCTCAGTGAGGAGGAGCTCGCGCTGGTGGTGCAGCATTCTGATGGGTTCTCTGGGGCAGACATGACTCAGCTGTGCCGGGAGGCATCTCTGGGTCCTATTCGCAGTTTGCAGGCTGTTGACATTGCCACCATAACGCCTGATCAAGTTCGCCCAATAGCTTACAGTGACTTTGAAAATGCTTTCAGAACTGTGAGACCTAGTGTATCTTCTGAAGATTTAGAGCTTTATGAAAACTGGAACAGGACTTTTGGTTGTGGAAAATAAATGGGACACTTAGGATGGCATCTTTGTAGTCTTGTCTTTCCACTTTTTATATAGCATGGACATTTAATGAATTGTTTGTGAAATGTATATTCTGAATCTGTACCTTAAAATAAAATATGATAACAATATGTTAACTTTTATAATTGATTGACTTAGACTATATTAATATAAGCTCAGTTTTCATTCCAGTTGTTTCCTGATATTTAAGCCTATACATACAAGATAGGAATGCGCTTTTTTTTTTTGTTGCTAAGAGGTCTTTTCAGGATGTATACTGTGATGAATAGTAAGCTCAAACAGAAACTTTAAAAAAATGTGATTTGTGTATGAAAATGTATCTGACTTACATGCATGTTTTATTGAAAAAGGTTTCTTGTGAGGATCACATCATGCTTGGTGTTGGCTAGTATAGTGGTTTACATTAGAAACAGTATTGTTTACTGTTGTATAATGATCTCAACCAAAGCTAGAGTGAAAGTGCCAGTTTTTACTTTGTTCTGGCATGTAACCTCTTACGGTTTCCTTCCTCTACCAGGACTAAACATGCTGAGAAATGGGTGTAATCTAATATCAGAGGCATCCACAGAACAGAAAGGGGAAGAATGTGTTTTTCCAGGGGGTAGGTGATGTTTACAATTAATATTTTATTTGACACTACTTTATAGCCTGTAGGGTTGGTCTCATTCAAAAATGGTTTTAGGTTTTTCAAACAGACTGTTTCATATTATACATGTTCTGTGTAGAAACATTACAAAATAGAGGTGAACAAAAGAAGATAAAAATCACTGTTACCTTACCATTTTGAGGAACACACTATTAACATTTGTGTTACTTCTTTCAGATGTTTTATACAGGAGTAGGCTTGCGCTCTGTGTTCTTATTTGTAGTTCGCTTTTTTCTTTATATGAGTCATCATCTTCCACATTGACATCTATGACATCTTCTGTTATGTAAGTGCCTGGGATCCTATGGTATGGGTGGCCTATAATTTAGTCAGCCCTCTGTTGGAGGACATTTAAATCAGTTCATTAGGTTCACCTTTTGTTTATTGTAAACAAAAATATATTAAATGCCTTAGTGATCTTTTAAAAATTACGTTTCTTGAGTAAAATTTTTGGATTAAGGATTTTTCAGGCTTCTAGCATGTGCTCTGTTATAAATTGCCCTCTGAAACAGTGACACGCTGTGTAGAATTCCCAGATGCACTGAATCAAAGTGCCTGTTTACCTGTACCAGCTGGACAGATGCAGATTTTGTTAGCATTCTTTTGCATCCGTTCATTCAAAAAACTATCAGATGCCAGGCAGTGTTCTAGGTGGTGAAAATAGACCAGTGATCAACACGGTTTTTATGGAGATTACTTTCATGTTCTAATGTTTTGAGAACAATACAACATAAGAAATGAAATTTGAAATTTCTAGTAGGTGAATTTAGGCAATTTATATATTTTAATTTTTATTCTTGGTCTGCCTGCTATTTTTATGCTCTTTTAAAAGCTTTTTTTCTCCAACTTTTAATTTTTGCCTTTGAGATATATCTTTTATTGTAATTTGGGTATTAAATCTTTTGTCCTAATTTTTTGTTATATCTTTTAAAATCTATAANAATTTCTAGTAGGTGAATTTAGGCAATTTATATATTTTAATTTTTATTCTTGGTCTGCCTGCTATTTTTATGCTCTTTTAAAAGCTTTTTTTCTCCAACTTTTAATTTTTGCCTTTGAGATATATCTTTTATTGTAATTTGGGTATTAAATCTTTTGTCCTAATTTTTTGTTATATCTTTTAAAATCTATAAACATTTCACCATATTTCTTACTATCTATGTCCCTTTCCATTCAACATAACAGCACTATAACGTTGGATTTTTGTAGAAAATTTGAACTGGCGAATTACTTGGCAGTTGTTTCTACGTTATACTAGAAGCATTCTTTCTCTCAGCTTCTTGTGATTTGCAGTATGTTTCTTGAGGCATTTGGGTAGGAAGTTTTCTGAAACTTAGACTTGAAATTTCTTTGTATTTCTACATTATGAATATTCTCTTGATTGAATATGGTAATGTTTGGTTGAATTCTTTGCTTCCAAGTGTTTTGTGTGTCACTATCCTTATTCATTATTTTTGAGAAGTAAACATAACCTGTATTTAATATCATTGAAAGATACATTTCCTCTGTAGAAATACACACATTTTACCAACAGATGTAACTCATTTGTATTTCAGTGCTTAAAAATATTGGTAGGTAGATTATCAGCATTTTTAGTATCAGATTTTTAAATGTTTTTCTTATTCATCTGATTATGGTTCTTTAATGTGTATTCTTTGGGAAATTCTATTCCAACTTACTGTCTTTGCCATCCTTTTGAAATTCTAATTCATTTTCTCACTTCCAAAATACTTATCCAGTCTACCTCCATGTCAACCAGTTGGTAAGGTGGAGTAC
This sequence comes from Oreotragus oreotragus, assembly GCA_006410675.1. Lineage (NCBI taxonomy): Eukaryota > Metazoa > Chordata > Mammalia > Artiodactyla > Bovidae > Oreotragus > Oreotragus oreotragus. The sequence continues at coordinate 102,689 of SJYX01000738.1, read as the reverse complement.
TTGTAAAGGGCATGGACTTGAACCAGAGGGACATGTTGTTAGACTCTGACTTTGTCATTGACTGACTGGGACGATAGCCGGCACCCCCCCCCCCCCCCCCCCCCCCC
>SJYX01000738.1:77059-102162 GCA_006410675.1 Oreotragus oreotragus | reverse complement strand
TCCTCTTTCTGGCTTGATTCTGCCTTCATTGCTTTGAAGGATCATTTTCTTTTCAACTGTTTCATGTGGTTGTTCGTTCTAGCTTATTCTTAATTCTACCTTAATCTAGTGTGGTATTGCACAAAAACAGATATATGGATCAGTGGAACAGAATAGAGAGCCCAGAAATAAACCCACACACCTATGGTCAATTTGTGTCAAAGGAGACAAGAATATACAATAGACAAAATCCTCTTCAGCAAGTGGTGCTAGAAAGGTTGGACAGTAACATATAAATCAACGAAGTGAGAACACAGTCTCACATCATACACAGAAATAAAATGGCTTTAAGACAAATGTAAGACATGACACCATAAAACTAGAAGAGAACATAGGCAAAACATTCTCTGACAAATCTTGTCAGTGTTTTCTTAGTTCAGTCTCCCAAATAGAAATAAATAGGACCCAAGCAAAGAAAAAGACAACCTATAAAATGGGAGAAAATATTTGCAATGAATCAATCAACAAGAAATTAAACTTCAAAATATACAAACAGCTTATACAGCTCAATTTAAAAAACAAAAAAAAACCTACTTGGGAGATCTAAATAGGCATTTCTCTAAAGGCATGGGGAAGACTTGAGAGTCCCTTGGACTGCAAGGAGATCCAACCAGTCTGTTCTAAAGGAGATCAGTCCTGGGTGTTCTTTGGAAGGAATGATGCGAAAGCTGAAACTAGTACTTTGGCCACCTCATGCGAAGAGTTGACTCATTGGAAAAGACTCTGATGCTGGGAGGGATTGGGGGCAGGAGGAGAAGGGGACGACCGAGGATGAGATGGCTGGATGGCATCACCGACTCAAATGAGTTTGAGTGGACTCCGGGAGTTGGTGATGGACAGGGAGGCCTGGAGTGCTGCAGTTCATGGGGCTGCAAAGAGTAGGACACGACTGAGCGAATGAACTGAACTGAACTGAAAGACATAAGGGTGGCTGACAGACACATGAAAAAATGCTCACCATCACTAATTAGAGAAATGCAAATGAAAAGGCATCACCTCACACTGATCAGAATGGCCATCATCAAAAAGTCTACCAGTAGGGGGTGGTCCTCAGATTTCAGAGGAATAGGATTCGGAGACCACTTTCTCCCCCACAAATTCACTGAAAGATCATTTGAATGCTGAACAAATACCATAAAACAACTTGAACGCTGTTGGAGAATACCAGGCACCCAGAAAGGCAGCCCATTGTCTTCGAAAGGAGGTAGGACAACATATAAGAGATAAAAAGAGAGACAAGGAGTTAGGTATGGAGACCCATCCCAGGGAGGGAATCGTAAAAGAGAAGTTTCCAAACACCAGGAAACCCTCTGGCGGTTCTGTGGGGGGTTTTGGAATCTCAGAGGGCAACATAACTGGGAGGAAAAAATAACACCCACAGATTGCGTGCCTAACCACAACTCCCAGAGGAGAAGTAGCCCAGGCAGGCGCTTGCGTCGGCCACCATCAAGCCGGGGCTGAACAGGGAGGCGGGGCTGTGTTGCTTAGGGTAAGGACAGGCCTGAATGCCCTGAGGACAATCTGAGGGAGCTAACAACCCAAACTGTGGGATAGCCAGAGAGAGAGAGAAAAAGTACTTTCCCGTGAAAAGCTCTAATCTAAGGCACTGCCAGGCTGCTCAGAGAATAAAGGATTGAGCGAGTACTAGAGGAGAACTAGCCAGCTACAGAACAGTCCCTCCCCTGCTGGAAGCAGAGAGGCAGGTGGGCGATGGCCAGAGCTGGGAGGTGAGGGATGAACTCTGCCCCAGAGACGGCATCCTCTACCAAACAGCAAGCAGGCTCCCAGTTGCTAACCAAGTCTTCTGGGATCCTGGATGGTTGACATCCGCCAGGAGGGTTGCAGCCAGAGATCAGCTCCCCAGAGGAGTGTGTGCTCACCAAGCACCTGGTCACCTGAGCTTCTCAGACCTGGGAATGGCACAAAACACAAGCCCAACCGAGTCTGTGCCTTTGTGGAATACCTGAGAACCCGAACCTGAGTGGCTTAGACCTAGGAAGTGCACGCAACCCAGGGCCCGCTTTAGACAGTTTCCCTGCAGAGCAACCTGGAGTTTGCCATGAGCAGCGGCAAACCTGGTGTGGCCCAGACACTGTGAGCACTCCCCACACACGCCACTGATATTTGTTTGCAGTGTTCCTCCCTGTAGCACAATTGAACAAGTGAGCCTAAATAAGCGACTGCCTTTGCCCCCTTGTGTCAGGGCAGAAATTAGACACTGAAGAGACTTGCAAACAGAGGAAGCCAAAATAAGCAAAGAAGAGGGAACCGTTTTGGAAGTGACAGGTGCAACAAATAAAACCCTGTAGTTAGCATTTACTACATTGGAAGAGGCCTACAGACCTTGAGAAGAAGTATAAGCTAGAAAAAGGAACTGTCTGAAACTGAACAGACCCCACACTGATCCTCCCTGTAGCACAATTGAACAAGTGAGCCTAAATAAGCGACTGCCTTTGCCCCCTTGTGTCAGGGCGGAAATTAGACACTGAAGAGACTTGCAAACAGAGGAAGCCAAAATAAGCAAAGAAGAGGGAACCATTTTGGAAGTGACAGGTGCAACAAATAAAACCCTGTAGTTAGCATTTACTACATTGGAAAAGGCCTACAGACCTTGAGAAGAAGTATAAGCTAGAAAAAGGAACTGTCTGAAACAACAGACCCCACACTGCCCTCAACAGCTCCAGAGAAATTCCTAGATATATTTTACTATTCAGTTCAGTTCAGTTGCTCAGTCGTGTCTGACTCTGTGACCCCATGAATCGCAGTACACCAGGGCCTCCTTGTCCATCACCAACTCCCAAAGTTGACTCAAACTCATGTCCCTTGAGTCAATGATGCCATCCAGCCATCTCATCCTCTGTTGTCCCCTTCTCCTCCTGCCCCCAGTTCCCCCCAGCATCAGGGTCTTTTCCAATGAGTCAACTCTTCTCATGAGGTGGCCAAAGTATTGGAGTTTCAGCTTTAGCATCAGTCTTTCCAATGAACATCTAGGACTGATCTCCTTTAGGATGGATTGGTTTGATCTCCTTGCAGTGCAAGGGACTCTCAAGAGTCTTTCTCCCAACACCACAGTTCAAAAGCATCAATTCTTCAGCACTCAGCTTTCTTTATAGTCCAATTCTCACATCCATACATGACCACTGGAAAAAACTATAGCCTTGACTAGACAGACCTTTGTTGGCAAAGTAATGTCTCTGCTTTTGACTAGGTTGGTCATAACTTTCCTTCCAAGGAGTAAGCGTCTTTTAATTTTATGGCTGCAATCACTGTCTGCTGTGATTTTGGAGCCCCCCAAAATAAACTCTGACACTTTTACTATTATCATTTTTTATTAAATTAAAAAAATTTTAAGTTCTTTTACTCCTTTAATTTTCATTTTTAAAACCTATTACCTTGCTGTAAAAAAGGACCCTATTATTAAAGCAAATTTAATATTTTTTTATAATTTTGTGATTTTTTCTTTTTTAATAATGTATTTTTGAGAATCTAACCTCTAGATTTTTATTCTTTGCTTTTTGGTATTTGTTATCAATCTTATACCTTTAAGAATCCAATCTTCAGAACCCATTTTTACTTAGGAGTGTGGTTACTGGCTTGGTTGCTCTCTCCCCTTTTGACTCTCCTTTTTCTCCCCCAGGTCACCTCTATCTCCTCCCTCCCCCTTCTCTTTTCTACTTAACTCTGTGATCTCTTTGGGTGTTCCAGGCTGTGGAGAGCACCTAGGGAACTGATCACTGGCTAGAACGGTCTCTCTCCTTTTGACTCCCCGCTCCTCTCCTCCTGGTCACCTCTATCTCCCTTCTCCCTCTTCACTTCTCTATGTAACTCCATGAACCTCTCTGGGTGTTCCAGACTGTGGAGAGTAAATAGGGAATTGATTACTGGCTAAATTGCTGTCTTCCCTTTTGATTCCCCCTCTTCTCTTGGTCACCTCTATCTCCCTCCTCCCTCTTCTCTTCTCCATGTAATTCTGTGAACCTCTCTGGGTGTCCCTCACCGTGGAGAATCTTTTCACCTTGAACCTAGATGTTTTATCATCAGTGCTGTATGGATGGAGAAGTCTTGAGGCTACTGTAAGAATAAGACTGAATGCCAGAGGCAGGAGGCTTAAATCCAAAACTTGAGAACACCAGAAAACTCCTGACTCCAGGGAACGTTAATCAACAAGAGCTCATGCAAAAGCCTCCGTACCTACACTGAACCAAGCTCCACCCTAAAGCCAACAAGTTTCAGAGCAAGACATACCACACTAATTCTCCAGCAATGCAGGAACACAACCCTGAGCATTAAAATACAGGCTGCCCCAAATCACACCAAAAACATAGACACCTCAAAACTCACTACTAGACACTTCATTGCACTCCAGAAAGAAGAGATCCAGTTTCACCCACCAGAACACCGATGCAAGCTTCCCTAGCCAGGAAACCTTGACAAGCCACTCGTTCAACTACACCCACAGGGAGGAACCACCACAATAAGAGCCACAAACTTCCAGCATACAGAAAGGCCACCCCAAACACAGCAATCTAAACAAGATGAAAAAGCAGAGAAATATTCAGCAGGTAAAGGAACATGATAAAAGCCCACCAAACAAACAGAAGAGGAGGAGATAGGGAGTCTACCTGAAAAAGAATTCAGAAAAATGGTAGTAAAAATGATCCCAAATCTTGAAAACAAAATGGAGTTACAGGTAAATAGCCTGGAGACAAGGATTGAGAAGATGCAAGAAAAGTTTAACAAGGACCTACAAGAAATAAAAAAGAGTCAATCAATAATGAATAATGCAATAATTGAGATCAAAAGCACTCTGGAGGGAACCAAGAGTAGAATAGCTGAGGCAGAAGATAGGATAAGTGAGGTGGAAGATAGAATGGTAGAGTTAAATGAAGCAGAGAGGAAAAAGAAAAAAGAATTAAATGAGGACAGACTCAGGGACCTCTGGGACAATGTTAAACGCCCCAACATTCAAATCACAGGAGTCCCAGAAGACAGAAAGCCTTTGAGAAAATACTTGAGGAGACAATAGTTGAAAACTTCCCTAAAATAAGGAAGGAAACAACCACCCAAGTCCAAGAAACCCAGAGAGTCCCAAACAGGATAAACCCAAGGCAAAACACCCCAAGACACATATTAATCTAATTAATAAAGCTCAAACACAAAGAGCAAATATTAAAAGCAGCAAGGGAAAAACAACAAATAACACACAAGGGGATTCCCATAAGGATAACAGCTGATCTTTCAATAGAAATTCTTCAGGCCAGGAGGGAATGGCAAGACACACTTAAAGTGATGAAAGAAAATAACCTACAGCCCAGATTACTGTACCCAGCAAGGATCTCATTCAAATATGAAGGAGAAATCAAAAGGTTTCCAGACAAGCAAAAGATGAGAGAATTCAGCACCACCAACCAGCACTTCAACATATGCTGAAGGATCTTCTCTAGACAGGAAACACAGAAAAGTGTATAAACTCGAACCCAAAACAACAAAGTAAATGGTAATGGGATCGTACTTATCAATAATTACCTTAAATATAAATGGATTGAATGCTCCAACCAAAAGACAAAGACTGGCTGAATGGATACAAAAACAAGACCCTTGTATATGCTGTCTACAAGAAACCCACCTCAAAACAAGGGACATAAACAGACTGAAAGTGAAAGGCTGGAAAAAGATATATCATGCAAATAGAGACCAAAAGAAAGCAGGAGTGGCAATACTCATAGCTGATAAAATAGACTTTAAAGCAAAGGCTGTGAAAAGAGACAAAGAAGGCCACTACATAATGATCAAAGGATCAATCCAAGAAGAAGATATAACAATTATAAATATATATGCACCCAACATAGGAGCACCGCAATATGTAAGACAAATGCTAACAAGTATGAAAGGGGAAATTGACAATAACACAATAATAGTGGGAGACTTTAATACCCCACTCACACCTATGGACAGATCAACTAACCAGAAAATTAACAAAGAAACGCAAACTTTAAATGATACAATAGACCAGTTAGACCTAATTGATATCTATAGGACATTTCACCCCAAAACAATGAATTTCACCTTTTTCTCAAGTGCTCACGGAACCTTCTCCAGGATAGATCACATCCTGGGACATAAATCTAACCTTGATAAATTCAAAAAAATCGAAATCATTCCAAGCATCTTTTCTGACCATAATGCATTAAGATTAGATCTCAATTACAGGAGAAAAACTATTAAAAATTCCAACATTTGGAGGCTGAACAATACGCTTCTGAATAACCAACAAATCACAGAAGAAATCAAAAAAGAAATCAAAATGTGCATAGAAATGAATGAAAATGAAAACACAACAACCCAAAACCTGTGGGACACTATAAAAGCAGTGCTAAGAGGAAAGTTCATAGCAATACAGGCATACCTCAGGAAACAAGAAAAAAGTCAAATAAATAACCTAACTCTACACCTAAAGCAACTAGAAAAGGAAGAAATGGAGAACCCCAGAGTTAGTAGAAGGAAAGAAATCTTAAAAATTAGGGCAGAAATAAATGCAAAAGAAACAAAAGAGACCATAGCAAAAATCAACAAAGCCAAAAGCTGGTTTTTTGAAAAGATAAATAAAATTGACAAACCATTAGCCAGACTCATCAAGAAACAAAGGGAGAAAAATCAAATCAATAAAATCAGAAATGAAAATGGAGAGATCACAACAGACAACACAGAAATACAAAGAATCATAAGAGACTACTATCAGCAATTATATGCCAATAAATTGGACAACGTGGAAGAAATGGACAAATTCTTAGAAAAATACAACTTTCCAAAACTGAACCAGGAAGAAATAGAAAATCTTAACAGACCCATCACAAGCACGGAAATTGAAACTGTAATCAGAAATCTTCCAGCAAACAAAAGCCCAGGTCCAGACGGCTTCACAGCTGAATTCTACCAAAAATTTCGAGAAGAGCTAACACCTATCCTACTCAAACTCTTCCAGAAAATTGCAGAGGAAGGTAAACTTCCAAACTCATTCTATGAGGCCACCATCACCCTAATACCAAAACCTGACAAAGATGCCACAAAAAAAGAAAACTACAGGCCAATATCACTGATGAACATAGATGCAAAAATCCTCAACAAAATTCTAGCAATCAGAATCCAACAACACATTAAAAAGATCATACACCATGACCAAGTAGGCTTTATCCCAGGGATGCAAGGATTCTTCAATATTCGCAAATCAATCAATGTAATTCACCACATTAACAAATTGAAAAATAAATGCCATATGATTATCTCAATAGATGCAGAGAAGGCCTTTGATAAAATTCAACATCCATTTATGATAAAAACTCTCCAGAAAGCAGGAATAGAAGGAACATACCTCAACATAATAAAAGCTATATATGACAAACCCACAGCAAACATTATCCTCAATGGTGAAAAATTGAAAGCATTTCCCCTAAAGTCAGGAACAAGACAAGGATGTCCACTTTCACCGCTACTATTCAACATAGTTCTGGAAGTTTTGGCCACAGCAATCAGAGCAGAAAAAGAAATAAAAGGAATCCAAATTGGAAAAGAAGAAGTAAAACTCTCACTGTTTGCAGATGACATTATCCTCTACATAGAAAGCCCTAAAGACTCCACCAGAAAATTACTAGAGCTAATCAATGAATATAATAAGGTTGCAGGATATAAAATTAACACACAGAAATCCCTTGCATTCCTATACACTAACAATGAGAAAACAGAAAGAGAAATTAAGGAAACATTTCCATTAACCATTGCAACAAAAAGAATAAAATACTTAGGAATAAATCTACCTAAAGAAACAAAAGACCTATATATAGAAAACTATAAAACACTGGTGAAAGAAATCAAAGATGACACAAATAGATGGATACCATGTTCTTGGATCAGAAGACTCAATACAGTGAAACTGAGTATACTACTGAAAGCAATCTATAGATTCAATGCAATCCCTATCAAGCTACCAACAGTACTTTTCAGAGAACTAGAACAAATAATTCACAATTTGTATGGAAATACAAAAAACCTTGAATAGCCAAAGCAATCTTGACAAAGAAGAATGGAACTGGAGGAATCAACCTGCCTGACTTCAGTCTATGCTACAAAGCTATAGTCATCAAGACAGTATGGTACTGGCACAAAGACAGAAATATAGATCAATGGAACAAAATAGAAAGCCAACAGATAATTCCATGGACTTAAGGCAATGGCACCCTGCTCCAGTACTCTGGCGTGGAGAAACCCATCGATGGAGGAGCCTGGTAGGTTGCAGCCCATGGGGTCGCCAGGAGTCGGACACTGAGTGACTTCACTTTCACTTTTCACTTTCCTGCATTGGAGAAGGAAATGGCAGCCCACTCCAGTGTTCTTGCCTGGAGAATCCAGGGACAGGGGAGCCTGGTGGGCTGCCATCTATGGGGTTGCACAGAGTTGGACAAGATGGAAGCGACTTAGCAGCAGAAGGGTGAAGAGGCAGCTACCTTGAAATCGGAATATTGCTTAGCCATAAAAGAATGAAACAATGCCATTTACAGCAACGTGGATGTACCTAAAGAAGTCAGAAAAATATAATACCACTTCTAAGTGGAATCTAAGATGATGACACAAATTAACTTATTTACAAAAGAGAAACACTCACAGACTTAGAAAAGCTTATGGTTTCCAAAGGGAAAGTGGGATGAGGGATAAATTTGGACTCTGGGATTGACTTTAATGCACTACTATAAGTAAAATAGATAAATGACAAGGACCTACTGTATAGCAGAGAGAAAATTCTTAATATTTTGTAATAATCTAAAAGGGAAAAAACTCTAGAAAATAATATATATTTTACATATACATTTGGTTATATGTATATTTATATATGTTGAATTATTGGTGTTTCAAGAAAATATATGTATATATGAAACAGTCACTATGCTGTACATCTGGGGAAGGCAGTGGCACCCCACCCCAGTACTCTTGCCTGGAAAATCCAATGGACGGAGTAGCCTGGTGGGCTGCAGTCCATGGGGTTGCTAACAGTCGGACAGACTGAGCGACTTCACTTTCACTTTTCTCTTCCATGCATTGGAGAAGGAAATGGCAACCCACTCCAGTATTCTTGCCTGGAGAATCCCAGGGATGGGGGAGCCTGGTGGGCTGCCGTCTATGGGGTCACACAGAGTCAGACACGACTGAAGTGACTTAGCAGCAGCAGCATGCTGTACATCTGAAGCTAATACAACATTGTATTTGGTTGATGTTAAAGTAATTGAGGTTTTACACTGTTGAACTTGGCTACTTGATTTTGGAATACATTCTTAAATATGGTTATGTTATATGTCATTTTAATGTGCATTTCTCACTTCATTTTTTCCTACTGACTTATTCCTTGCTGTTATTTTATATTAGACTGTACAAATGATATTAGATAAAAAGCAAATTTGAGCCATTTTTTCATTTGAGTTCAAAATGGGTCATGAGTAGTGGAAACAACTTGCAACATCAGCAGCATATTTGGCCCAGGAACTGCTAATGAACGTACAGTGCAGTGGTGGTTCAAGAAGTTTTGCAAAGGAGGTGAGAGCCTTGAGGATTAGGAACATAGTAGCCTGCCATCGGAAGTTGACAGTGACTTCTGAATCCTGGTGAAACTATTACATCTGATAATTATGCTCAGCAAATCAGTGAGATGCACTGAAAACTGCAGTGCCTGCAGCTGGCATTGGCCAACAGAATGGGCCCAATTCTTTTCCACGACAACACCTGGCTGTAGTTCATACAACCAGTGCTTCAAAAATCGAATGAACTGGGCTACAAAGTTTTGCCTCACCTGCCATTATTCACCTGACCTCTTGCCAACCAACTACCACTTCCTCAAGCATCTCAACAACTTTTTTGCAGGGTAAACACTTTCAGAAAGTGGCAGGAAATGCTTTCCAAGAGTTCGTTGAATCCTGAAGCATGGATTTTTATGCTACAGAAATAAACATATTTCTCTCTGGCAAAGATGTGTTGATTATAATGGTTCCTATTTTGGCTAATAAGGATGTGTTTAAGCCTAGTTATAATGATTTAAAAATCATGGTCTGAAACCATAATTACTTTTGTACCAACTTAGTAAGTCCACTGGACTTCAATAGAAAAAAAAAAAAAAGATTAACATAGTGCAAAAAAAATAGTAATAAATCGAATCAGAAGCTCAGCCACTGGCCCCACTGAAATCTGGTGAATATTTCACATTCACATCACATCTTGATCTAAGTAACCACATTCAAAAATTCCACAGTCGCATGTGACTAGCGGCTGCCATACTGGACAGGGTAGGTCTAGATGCTGTGTCATCAGCTCCATACTTGTAATCATTGTAAGCAATTATTTTAAAACTCTGTGGGGCGGTGCCCATCCCGTTGCCCAGGGAACGGGCTCCTGGCAGTCTCCCCCCACCTCCTCTGGCCGGGCCGGGCTGACGAGTCCGGAGGGGCTGCCGCGTGAGAAAAAATTAAAATAAATAAATAAAACTCTGTGTTCTGTATACGTGGTCAGCCTTTTGCTGTAGGAAACAATTTCTGTGCCATTAAAGCTATCGTTCAGAATCTGGCTTTGGGAACTGGTGAACTTCATACAGTGCTGGCTTCTGTGGAAACAGCTTCCCATCGTGTTACTTCAGGGTTACTGCGAATTTGACAATGATCTTTAAGCTCTCCCAGGCTTCATTGGCAGGCATTTTGCTGCAGCCCAGGCTCCCTCTATCATCAAAATCAAGTGGTGTAAACTATAGCATAGAAATTATTGTCAGAGGGAAAATTTTATCTGTAAGTAATTTAGAAATACCTAATATAAAAGAAGCAAAGACACTATATAAAAATAGAAATGCTTAGAAATAACAGTGCCTTTATTGACATAAAGTTCAATTTAAAAGTGTCTCTAGGACTTCCCTGCTGGTCCAGGAGTTAAGCGTTCACCTCACAATGCAGAGGACACGGGTTCAGCCTCAGGTGCAGGTAGATTCCACATGCTTCTGGGCAGGCAAGCCTGTGCACTGCAAATACTGAGCCAGTATTCTGCAACAAGAGATGCTCACGCATCACACCCAGAGAGTAGCTCCTGCTCATCACACCTAGAGAAGCCAAAAGTAAACTATAAAAAAATTTAAAACAGTGTCTCTAAAATGGTTGATATTGAAGTTCGGAACTCACAGAGTAGTGTGTATTTAATATTGCATTTTAAATTATTGTACCATGTTCTCATGTTCTCTTTAATTCTTGGTGTAGTTTACCATTTGAATATTGATGTTATGTTTCACATAGTCACTCCTTTAGAATAAATGACAAATTGTTACTCAATCAGCATTGATTAAACATCTGACTATGTAATATATGACTGATGTGCATTTTAAATATATGCATATTCAATTTAAATTAAGGTAATACATGCGTGTATGTTTATACATATATATTTATGTACTTTAAATATATCTGTCTAACATGTAAGTGAAAATGCTAGTAATATAGATAAAGGTCAGAAATGAGATATAAAACCTCCAAGTCTCAGAGAAAAAAATAAAGCAAGGAAAACCTGATCAATCAAAGAAAGAGGAAAAAGACTTTTAAAAGAAATAAGGGGGGGGGATAACGGATAGAAAATGAAAATAAGATGTCAGAAAAAAAGATTAAACACTTCAGGTTCACAATACATATGAAGAATTCCTTGATTAATAAACAAAGCCTCATTGGTTAGGTAAAAAGGCAAAGTTCAACGATATTTTTATAAAATGAAACAGGAACTCTGACAATAAAGGTTTGGAGAGAGATGCAAAAGGAACGCACAGACACCAGTGGAAGCAGCCCCTTAATCCCAACCAGAGGGGAGTCAGGCTCAAAGGCAACAAACTCTGTGAGGAAAAATATGGTTTGTTGATAAAAATCTTCCTACCTCTTACACCATTCATGCACCTTTATACATGGAGCCTAACGCATCAAAAATTGACAATTAGAAATGATGAAAGCACCAGCAAAATTGGAAAAGATCCATATTGTCAAGTGCTGAGAAAGACGTCATTGCACACTTCTCTAGGGGAGAATATACATCAGTCTAGCCTCTCCGGAAGGAAATTTCATCACATCTGCCCCCAAAGGACTCCACTTCCAGGCCTCCATACTATGAAAATGAGCTCATGGAAATATTCTAATATAAGAAAAAGTAACCCCAAATCCATCAGTGGAGAATGGTTAAGTCCATTCCATGGGGTTTCAGCAGTGATTTTTAAGAATCAAGTAGATCTGTATATACACTGATGAGGCGAGAGCCCCAAGCTCTGCTGCAAGGAGCCAGTTGCGTGATAATTCACGTGTCTCTGGGTAAGTGAAAGGATGCAAAAAAGGTCCTGAAGGACAGTCAATGACAATTAAGACTGCTTACCTCTCTGGAATGGGAATTGGAGGAGGCAGGCAGTGTCCATATCTGACAACAACAATGTATTCTTTTTGTAATTTTTAAAAACTCAAATAGTATTTTTAAGGTATTGAACATGGCTTTATTTTTCTTAGATTAGAGGAGCCATTAAGTTTGTTAGTAAGTAAGGAAATGGCAAGGGGTGAGAATTGAAAGTCCCTATTATAAATTCCTTTCAGAAAACATTATTCTATTTCATATGGAAAATGACGCTGAAAAGATGATGGCCGAACAGAAAATAAATCTTTAAGAACCAGGGTGGAAGTTTTGCACATACATCAGATTACATTAGAAGTAAACCTCTCAGAATCAGAATCTGTAGCAAATAGTCATTCATTCAACTCCAAATTGAGCCAGACTATCAGAATTGCTTTTAAAAGTACCTGTGAGACAAACACAGATTTCATCTGCATTTTAAGGAACTGAATTGTTCAGAAACTCATTTTACAAAGGAATCTTTGAGCAAGATACATACATGCATGACTACATCAGTGACTGCAGAAGTGAATAAATTCTATTTCTTCAGAGTTTGGGGTGTAGACAATGTCAGGCCCTCCCATTTGGAAGAAATGGCATGGCCATACATATGCTTCTGACTCTGTGGGACACTGCAACCTGGAATATATGATAAGCTTCTGGAGACATAATTTCACAAAATATATAAAATTGCCACAAAACTAGGGCATGATTGCAATTTAAGGGAAATGATGCAGATAAATCTATTTTAATGGATAAGCTTAGTAGATGCAAAATAAATGTGTCAGTAGTTCATTATTTATTCCTCTCAACTGGCCTAAATTAGCATGGAAAGTGCACACAATATCCAGTCTACACTTGTACACAGGAATGAAAACAAGTGTTTTTCCTAAGCCATTTTACTATTTTGGAAAGACTTAATCCCACTGTCTAGTTAATTTCGAAGGTTCTTTTTTACTCTTTCAACTCCACTCCATGATCTGTTGTGCATGTTTTGTGTGCTAAACATCACTGCTGAATTGATCACAAATTCTCTTTGATCAAGTGAGTCTCTCTGGGCTCGAAGGTATTTTTCATTCAGCAAAAAATAGGTTGGTGAGCAGGACAGACAGACCTGCCTTTCATCACTGCCAGACAAAAGGGCAGTGGGGATGAGCCCAATGCAAAAGGCTGCGATACTTTCCAATTTGGTAACTCTTAGTTTATTGACCAATGTGATTAAGTAGTTGGCAAGGCTTGTCTTTCTTGAAGCCAACACAACAGCCAGATTGAAAAGAGGACCCTTCTTAATGAAATGAGAGCAAACACTGACAACTTCAGACTCTCCCAAAATTCTACCCAAGTTCAGGAATCAATTCATAGATATTTACTTTAAGAAATGAGAAATTCAGTATAGTATTTCCTTTATTGTTTTAAATTCGCTAATTTACATAAAACATAGTACCCACTTATCCTGTCCTAGAGAAAATATGACATATTTTAAAAGCAAAGAAACAAATTCCCTAATTAGACTTGATAAAGTGTTATCTGCTTAAGATAAATGAGCTCCTCCAAGTTTAGTTATCAACTTGAAACAGAAGAAAACATATTAAATGGACAAAGCTGAATTTTGCATGAGAAGAGAGCCCGACCTGTTGTCTAAGGAAACTGTAAAGGTATGTACAGGTTCAGGGTCAAAAAACTAAACAACTGAGATTGGCTCTTTCAAGCATAAAACTCAAGAATACAAAATTATAGGCACTAGGATTTAAGAATATTTACTTTTCTTATCTCTCCTATATTGTTTTCTGTTTTATTTTTCATAAGGATAATCAGAAGCATGCTAATACATATTAAAACAGTTTTTTTTCCCTTACATTTTTCCTTCCTTTTACCCCTGTTTTCTGTATTTTTTTCTTAGAGTAGTAATTGAAACTTTCTGATGAGTATTTGGATACACAGTACTTTTTAAAAGAAATATCTTTTTAAAAGAAACAACTCCAATTCAAAAAATTTATCTTTGAAAATATCACCTTGAGACTAGAATAAAAGTTTTCTTCATGAGTCCCAGTGATAAATTCCCAACTGGAATTCCTGTCATAGATTCTCTCACTTCTTCCCATTAGAGTGATCTTAATTTTTGGAAATATTTAATGAATATAACACATTTAGCTCACTGAGGAAAACTGGAAAAGTACAGAAAATCTTTTTAAAAGAAACAACTCCAATTCAAAAAATTTATCTTTGAAAATATCACCTTGAGACTAGAATAAAAGTTTTCTTCATGAGTCCCAGTGATAAATTCCCAACTGGAATTCCTGTCATAGATTCTCTCACTTCTTCCCATTAGAGTGATCTTAATTTTTGGAAATATTTAATGAATATAACACATTTAGCTCACTGAGGAAAACTGGAAAAGTACAGAATGAGAAGGGAAACAAAACACACAGTTCCACAACCCAGAATGTTTCGGACACTCTCTCCATGATGCACACAGCATAATAAATGCTTATGTAGTTAGAATTATCCTGCAGACACAATTAGCACTGAAACTTAACGGTGCTCTGTAGGTGGACCTCTCCATTCCTGCAGGCTCTTCAGGGTTGCATTGTACTCCACTGAACGGATGCATCAACCTTTACTCCACCAAGCCCTGATGTTGACCTATTGTAAAGGACAGGATTGTTAAGTGTTAAGAAAAGTTTTACAAGGACAGCAGAGAACTATATGAGCTGAGAAGAAACGGGAGGCAACAACCTTCCCAAAGTAACCTCAGCACCAGCCCTAGACTGGTACTTGCCCGTTTCTAATAAGATCCTGAGTTGTTTCTCAGAGACAACAGAACAAAACCACAAGTCATGCAGCCAAGGCGAGCACAGAGAGAAAACTTTGGCCTTAAATAACCCCTGGAACCAAAGCCTCTCCCCCTCTCACCGTGGATCAAAGAACACATGGATCAAAGCTGTCCAGGAGGTCTGGTGCTGAAGCCGGGTCTTCACTTACCTTACCATGAATGGCCACCTCCACAGCCTTCCCACTGAAACCTTTGCCCCCACCCCAGCACCTCTGTACACCAGCCCTTCTCCCCTAACTCCTGGAAGTCTGATAGAACCCCAGATCAAGGAGACACATTTGAGTTTCATCTTCTTGCCAGCTGACATTGACGTAAAGCTCTTTTCTCTCCCCAAACCTGATGCCGTAGTTCTGGCTTCTGTGTGTGTTGGACAGCGAGCCCCCAGCTCAGTTAACAACAGGAGACTGTTGTTACATATTTAGTTTCTTCACCCCAAGTTAGTGGAGAATGAGACGTGTTTCTGTCGATCATAACCATGTATTCCCCAGACCCCCACCCCAGACCTACTGAGCAAAGTGTCTGTGGTTCAACGAGGCCCCATGAGATTCACATTCTTAGTTTAAGAAGATTTACTTAAGGCAACAGAGGAAAGTATGTAACTGGATGATGCCAAGTCCTACTTTCAAATGGTATTAACAGCAGCCTTTGGATAGGATTCTTGAGATCATTCCCAGTGGTGATGTTGCCCAGTGTATCAGGCTACACATAAGAAACGGGATTAGAGGGACTTGCCTGGTGGTCCAGTGGTGAAGAATCTGCCTTCAACGCAAGGGACACAGGTTCAGCCCCTGGTTGGGGAACCAAGATCCCACATGCTTTGGAGCAACTGAGCCGGTGACCTGCAACTAACAAGCCCAGGCTCTCTAAAGCCTGCGTGCCACAATTAGAAAAGCCCGTTCACCACAGTGAAAGGACCCACACGGCACAACAGCACACCCCAGTGCAGCCAGACAAGTAGTACGTGCATACGTATGTTTAAGAAAGAAGGGAATGTGATTTGCAGTCTGGAACATCTCAGAGGAAAGCTGGCCTGAAATCGAAAGTAGCCGTCCTAAAAATGGATTTTTTTTTAAAATCTAGGAAATTTTCTTTCTTTCTTAGTTTTTAAAAAAAATTTTACACAATTTTTAAAGATTACTTTCAACTTATACTTGGAAATGAATTTTTCTATTAGTCAAATTTTCACATCTGCATTCTGTGATTTCTACATTAGCTTTTGGTTCAGAAAGCCTCTTTTCAGACAGAGGTGAGAGACTACAGAGATCTTACGGTTACATTTGTGTTTTGGCTCAGAGAACCCAGCTGCCCTATATCTAGACTCTGTATCCACAGACGTGGTGTCATCTTGAGTCAAGTTTGTGCTAGCTTGTTATGCAACAATAGATAAGTAAGACAGACTTTGGTGTCTGGAACTGGATCATAGATGTCATGATGGCTTTGGAAGGAGGTCATGGGGAGGCTGAGAGAATCTGGGGGAGCTTAAGAGAGAAAGCCTAAACTACACTGAACAATGGCTATTTGAAACATGGGCTAATATGGGGCTTCCCTGATAGCTCAGTTGGTAAAGAATCTACCTGCAATGAAGGAGACCCTGGTTTGATTCCTGGGTTGGAAAGATCCACTGGAGAAGGGATAAGCTACCCACCCCAGCATTCTTGGGTTTTCCTTGTGGCTAAGCTGCTAAAGAAACTGCCTGTGATGTGGGAGACCTGGGTTCAATCCCTGAGTTGGGAAGATCCCCTGGAGAAGAAAAAGGCTATCCACTCCAGTATTCTGGCCTGGAGAATTCCATGGACTGTATGGTCCATGGGGTCACAAAGAGTCAGACAGGATTGAGAGACTTCCCTTCACTTCACTTCAGAAACAGGGACTGGACCCTGCTGTTGAGGAGGTGATGGAGGTGAGAAGTGGGTTATTGTGGACTAGGGGAAGGGGCATCCCTGAATGTGGGGCCAGAAGGCTTAGCTCCTAACTGTCTCTTATCATCATAGCAGAACTTATAAGTACTAACTCATCCACATGGCCAGACAAGGGGCTTCCGGTGAGGTGTGTGCTGCTGGGTTCCTACGCACCGTGAAACACAAGAGGAGACATGAGTATTGATATTGACAGGAGAACTGTCAGACAAAACAACCAGGGCTAGATGATCCTGAAAATCCTCAACCCCTCCAGGTCGCAAAGATGCCCAAATTAAGGGGTACACCGTTAGGAGAATGTGTCTCAAGGAAAAGCAGAGGGTGTGAACTCAGAAGGACGGAAAGTTCAGAACACTACTCGCATGGGAGATCCCAGAGACCCTCCCTGCCCAGCCGGTGGGCCTCTGTCGGTCGACGCTCTGGATCAGGGAGCAGGAGGAGTGATCTGTGGGCACAACTCTTGTCTGATGGGGTGAACCCATCCAAAGCCACAGAAGGCCCATGTGGCGTCTGAGAAAAATTACTTTTAGCAGAAACCCTGTGAGCTTAGACTAACAGGGACAAGGAATGAAAATGAAGGCAGATGGCAGGCTCCCAGAAAACAGGCTGATGAAACCATTCACCTGCCAGGACCTGCCAAGAAAAAGGAAGGATGTCTCAGAAGGCAGAGCCTACGGCCACAGGATCCTGTACTCAGGCCTTGAAACTGAAGCCGCTTGCAGTGTCAGCCTGGCGGGGCTGCAGACCCGCACAGGGCCAGTGATGCCTGCGTGCCTCTCCATGAAGCACGGGGGTGCGTAGCGCTGTCCTACCATAATATGCAGGGTGTGACGGGGCAGACAGCTTGCCGCTCTCGTTCGCGGGCTCACAGATCAAGAGAAGCTGTGCCCCAGGAACTGGCTTAGAGAACTACAGCTCAGGGGCCGCTTGTGGACCTGGACTTGACTCGGGTGCTGAGAGTCTGGGCTTTGAGTTCGGCGGCTTTTGATGAGACTTCTCAAAGAGTGACTGTCTCTTACAGGTGTCAGGATGGAATCACTGGGGCCAGCAGGTGGACGGATGGACTGCAATTTGGTTTCCATGATCCTGACGTCATTTGTTCACAGTTCAGAAGTGATGGGATGTCAGTCACTTCCATGGTTAGTTCAGAAAGGCTGGCTTCCAGCTCACTCACTCTCTCTTGCCCTTACTGGCTCACTCTGGGCCAGCAGCTGCCACGTGTGAGCTTCCCTGTGCAAGACCCACACACCAAGGACAGCGGAGGTCTCTGGTCAGCGGCCAGCAATGAGATGGGGTTTTCTGCCCAAGATCCTGAGAGGAACTGCATCCTGACAATCACATACATGGACCCGAGCGAAACTCTCCCAGTTGAGCCTGCAGACAAGACCTCAGCCCAAACCAACCCCTTGATCTCAGTCTTGTTAGACACCTCAAACCAGAAAACCCCACCAAGCTGCACTGCATTCCTGACCAGCTGATAGCGAACAAATGTTTCCTGTTTGAAGCTGCTAAGTGTTGGGATCTGGTGAATGTGGCTGTGGATAATTAACAAAGCCTGTAAAATGACATTTCTTTCACACCTGAGTTTGTGAGCCAAAATTCAAATGCATTACAATATGCACAATTTTGCTGCTAACCATATGTATTTATCACTAAAAATTTTGTAAAAAAAGCAAAAGACTTATTTGCTTTCATAGATTCCAGGGTGTCTTTCCTATAACTACTAAATTTATTAAAAAACTCAGCGATCCCACTCTTTACTTGAAATTTGCTCAGCTCACTCATGTTTCGGGGTCTGATTAAAGCATCTCCTATTTTATTCACTTAAAATACTTTATATTAAAAAATTTCAGACTCATAAGAAGTTGCAAAAATTGGCGCAGAGTTTGTACGCTTTCCTAGTTTCCCCTGTGATAATGCTACACATAGTTGTAATTCATCACCAACATCAGCTGCTCTAATTTTTAAATAGGAGAACAAGTCTACATGAACTTTATAAGTCCAAAGCTATAAGTAGGTATTCACCCTACATGGAATGTCTCTCCATCAATGTGGCTGTAGATCACCATTTTTCTCTTATTTAACAGAAATTTCTCCAAAGATTGATGGGAACCAGTCTGTGCATGCCTTACACTAGGTTGTGTGTGTATGATCAGTTGCTTCAGCTGAGTTCAACTCTCTGTGACACTATGGAGTGCAGCCAGCCAGGCTCCACTGTCCATGAGATTTCCCAGGCAAGATCACTGGAGTGGGTTGCCATGTCCTTTTCTTCCCGACCCAAGGATCGAACCTGCATCTCCTGCACTGCAGGTGGATTATTTACCCACTGAATGACTTGGGAAGCCCAACACTTGTCTGAGTCCCACCAAGTTGCCGACATTGAACCACTTTTTACCTAAACCGTGGAACATCACAGGGTGCAACCTGATAGGTAGATGATTCTACTGACTCCCAGCCTCAGGTCATCACTGGTCGGTGGCGCTCGACGTGCCTGTCCTCAGCCTCCAACCTGCTCCTGGGTCTCCCCCCACACCTGCCACCTTCACAGCCAGGATGCTTCTTGGGGGAAAGCAGGCGTGGATGGTGTTCCCAGCAGGTTCCCCATCTTGGGGTCTCCAGTTTCTGCACTCTGAAAGGAACGCTTCCTAGCTCCGCGTCCTGCCAGGCTGAAGCGAGGGAGCATCTTTGCTGCGCTAGGTCCGCGTTTATACTGAGGTTCTAGAGCATTTCCCACATTCTTCACAACTTGACTGGAGAAGGAAATGGCAACCCACTCCAGTACTCTTGCCTGGAGAATCCCATGGAGGGAGGAGCCTGGTAGGCTACAGTCCATGGGGTCGCAAAGAGTCGGACACGACTGAGTGACTTGACTTGACTTGACTTCACAACTTGACTAATTTCAGTCCTCAGCCAGCCTTGGCTTCCCAGCTGCAGATACAGACTCAGGGTGCTTGGCACTCAGCAGCCTCTCATTGCTTTTTGGTACCTTTGTACCCCGAGAAGAGCCCAGCCCCGGAGCGTCTCCATGGAGGTCTGTGCTTTTCAGCACAGGCAGGATTGGTTCAATCACTGGTTACTGTGATAGATCCAACCTCCAGGCCCTCTTCCCTCCTGGGAAATCGGGGGTGGAAGGTGGAACTGAAAATTCCTACTGTCGAACCACACGGCTGATTCTCTTGGCAACCATCCCCATCCCTGCGTGGAACCCCTAAGGCTCCTTCCCTGAGGGGTTTTCAGGCACTGACCCCAGTGCTGTTATCACTCAGGACAGCAGAGGGGCTTTCGGGAGCTGTGGACTAGGGATGGTGCATGAAGACCAATCACACGTGAATGGCCAGGTGAAAGACCAAATGTATCTGTGTGCTTCTTATAAACCACAACACTGCATGCCCACTCCAGCCTCACTAGCCAGCCCTGTGTTCCCCCCAGAACTGCCTTCCCACAAGCTGCCAGTCCTAGACACCGTGGCCCTTTCCAAGGGCCTCTCTTTAGGAAAGGATCCTTCTCTTTAAATCGATCTTTCTTTGTTCAGATGGCTCAACAGCTTCCAAGCCTTGCTGGAGGTTCAGCAATGGGGGAAGGGGGTGGTTTCTCTCCTACCCGTGAAGTCCCCCATGCCACGTAAAACATTTAACACCAAATAGAATTGTGTGCCTTTTCTCCCTTTGACCTGTTATTACCTTATTTCACAGGCTTATCCACTGAACTTACATGAGTAGAGGGCAAATTTCCCTCCCCTACAGACACCAGAGATCTCAGCTGCAGGGACCTGGAGGTCCATGGTGAACGATCATGTTCTGAGAAGGTGAGCTCTTGAGACTCCTTGCTCAGACCAGGGTGAAGGTCCACAGTGGTCGAGCTGGGACCCTAGGAAGGGGTCGAATAGGAGTGTCCAGCTAGGTTAGAAGAGTTCTGGGCCAGAGTGAGGACTCTTCTCTGGGTGGGGGGAGGTCCCTATGCTTATTAACCGAATTTTTGCCAGAATTGACTTCAGGGGGTGTAAGAGCTGAATAACAAGATTTTAGGGTGTGTTCATGCTCAATCCCTCAGGCATGTCCGACTCTGTAACCCCATGGACTGCAGCTCATCAGGCTCCTCTGTCCATGGGATTCTCCCAGCAAGAATTCTGGAGCGGGTTGCCATTTCCTTCTCCAGGAGATCTTCCCGACCCAGGGACTGAACCTGCATCCCCTGTGTCTCCTGCATTGGCGGGCAGATTCTTTCCCACTGGTGCCACCTGTTGAACATCAAACTATAAGCTCATGTGTGAGAACACATTTACCTGGTGGCGAGCCTGTTTCCAGCCTTGACTTGCCAACTGAGAGGGTCAATTTTCACTGCCGCAGGGCTCCATTTTCCCCTCTTGTCAGTGGGGCGCTGGGCTGGGGGCGCAGAAACGCTCTTCCCAAGTAGGCGCTGTGAGACCTTGTCCTGGAAGCAAGAGGTGGGCAGCTGCACTCTCTGCCTTCACCACTAGGGGGGGCGCATGCCTTGCTTTGCCTGGGGCTTCAGCAGTTCCCTGGAGGTGGCTGTGTTAGGCCTTTGAAACTTTTTTTTTTTTTTTTAATTTCATTTAGTGAGCTCTTTATTCTTAAATTTTTTATTGGAGTATGGTTGTTTTACAATGTCATGTTAGTTTTTGCTGTACAGCAAAGTGAATCAGTTATACATATACATATATCCATTTTTTTTCAGGTTCTTTTTCCATATAGGACATTATAGTGTACTGAGCAGAGCTCCCCACGCTACACAGCAGGTTCTTAACAGTTACCTAATTTTCATATGGCAGTGTGTATATGTCAGCCTCAATCTCCTCATTTACCCTGTGCTCCCTCTTTTCCCCTTTGGTAACCGTAAGTTTATTTTCTAAGTTTGTGAGTCTGTTTGTGTCTTGTAAACAAGTTCTTGACATTTTTTAAGATAGCACACATAAGTGATGATATCTTAAGATATTTGTTTTTCTCAGGCCTTTGAGTTTTGATACCATTTTACCTTAAAGTTCCAGTTTAGATGTTAGAGAATGTTTAGCTAATTTGCCACAAAGCTCAAACTTTTAGTTTTTTTCCCTTTTGTATTTAAATTAAAATATTATGCTTAATGAAGCAGCTTTTAAAAATGCTTTGGCCTATAGTGTTGCTGGGACATTTCCAGCTGAATTGCTTTACTGACACTCACTCCTGTGTACGCGGGAAAGTGAAAGTGAAAGTCACTCAGTCGTGTGGGACTCTTTGCGACCCCGTGGATGTCTATGGAATTTTCTAGGCCAGAATACTGGAGTGGGTAGCCTTTCCCCTTCTCCAGGGGATCTTCCCAACCCAGGGATTGAACTCAGGTCTCCCACACTGCAGGCGAATTCTTTACCAGGTGGGTCACAAGGGAAGCCCACGGATATTGGAGTGGACAGCCTGTCCTTCTGTAGGAGATGTTCCTGACCCAGGAAGGGCCTTAAATTCCCTCTAAGTGACCTGTCCTTTCCAGGACCAACCAGACACGTGCACTGGTGGACGTACACGGCGGTGGGCTGGTCCTTGGTCCTTCCAAGCCTCTGTGTTTTTTGATTTCAAGTCATCAGCACAGACACTCAACACATGTGGATTGATTCCCTGGGAGGGCATTTTGCACCTGTTCCCTTGACATATTATTCATTGAAAGGACTGACGTTGAAGCTGAAACTCCAATGCCTTGACCAGCTAATGCGAATAGCTAACTCATTGGAGAAGACCCTGATGCTGGGAAAGATTGAGGGCCACAGGAGAAGGGGACGACAAAGTGAGATGGTTGGGTGGCATCACCAACTCAATGAACATGAGTTTGAGCAAACTCCGGGAGATAGTGAAGGACGGAAGCCTGGCGTGCTGCAGTCCATGGGGTTACAGAGTCAGACACGACCGAGGGACTCAACAACAATCCTTGACATAGAGCATCTTCCTGAATTCTTCCCTCTGCTCTCAGAACAAGCACTTTCAATCTCTGTTGTAACAGAGGAGGCAGTCAGAGTGAGTTGCTAATTAAGTGGTCTCCTTCAGCCCCCCAGCACACACAGAGCCCTTGACTTTGTCCACGTGCAGCCGGGCCACAGAGAGGCCTGGGCCCTTGGGAGGCTGTTGCTGGCTGACGTGGTCACAGGCCATGCTTGAAGGACCCTGATTCTCAGGTGGAACCTTCTAGAGCTGCACCCTGTCTCACCCCTGGAGATGGGCACTCGCCACTGATGGAAGACTGGATGCTTCAGGTGAGCGCCTGTTTTCTGACAGCGATGCAAGAACTTTAGTCAAAATCCAGGGAGCCAGGGAGCAAAGCACCATGCAAATCCCTCCTGGAGGCTGGGGCAGCATGGCGTGTGGATGTGTGGAAATCACTTTCACAAGGAACATTTCTCTAACTGCAAAAGGAAGTGAGGCAAGCAGTTTATTGGGGAGAAGCAGAAGCAAGAGGAAAGTGATTTGCCTTTTTTTCCTCTTTTTCTCCTGGGAGGAGAGTGATCCTGCAAGAATCTACCAGCAGGGCGTCAGACTCCTTCCCTATTTGCTGGAAATCCCACCCTCCGAGGCTTCTCAGCAGTTCTTGCAGGTCACCGCTGCCTGGAGGGGACTGGCGGTCAAGGGAGCAGCGGGCCTGGGGCACAGACCCAGGAGAAGTCGGGTGAAAGTCTGGGAGGTGAGGGGAGCCTCAGGGAAGAGCAGTCCCACCCCAGAGACACCTTGAAGGCCCAGTGAACCTGCTTTTTTGAAGGTACATGGCCTCGGGCAAGTGCTATCTCCCTGCTGGCAGAGTGGGAGCCTCCGTCCCCAAGTGGAAGTGAAAGTTGCTCCGTAATTTGAATATCGAAGGCAGCCTCCAGGATTCAGTACCCCAGGCAGGCTTCCTCAGGAACAAGCTGGGAACCCACGGTGGTTTTCGGAGGGGGGAGGAAGGGAGTCTGTGGGGTATTGATGCTGACAGTGGCCCTGCGGGACTCCAGGGCAGGGAGGCCGTTTTGTCCCCCATCCCTTGCAGGCAGAACTCTGGCCCCACGACCTTCTCTGAGTTCCACAGGGCAGGACAGCAGCTCCACAAAGGAGAAGTAGCCACGAAACCACCTGAGGCAGAGGTGCAGCCACATTAGAAGAGGCGCCACCTGGGGCCCTGCACACACCTCCAGCTTCTCAGCAACCCCACCCTTTTGAAACTGCAGAATAAAAAAGACTACGAGACAGTTACTACCTTGATCCTATCACATACTCTGGCCTGACTATATAACCTTCCGCTGCTCACCGGGGAGGGGGGCACAGTTCTTGAGGCGCAGGCCTGCTGTGTTCCCCCTTTGCTTGGCAAAGTAGTGAAGGCCCTCTTATCTTTCTCCTCCATGACTCCGTCTCTATATTTCTGTTTGGCATCGGTGCAGAGAGAGCCGAGATCCTGGCAACAGTGCTCCCCTGCTCCAGCTCAGCAGAGCTGCCCCATGATGCACAAGGCAAAGCTTTCCTACCTGCTCTGTCCAGTGTGGCAGCCACAGCCCCACGCGGCTCATGGAGCTCTTAGAATGAGACTGATGCATTGGGCAGGCTGAATTTTCTCATTTATTTAGTTTTGATGACTTTAAGTTTAGATCACTCGCTGTTCAGTTCAATTCAGTTCAGTCACTCAGTCGTGTCCGACTCTGTGTCCCCATGGACTGCAGCATTCCAGGCCTCCCCATCCATCACCAACTGCCAGAGTTCATCCAAACCCATGTCCATTGAGTTGGTGATGCCATCCAACCATCTTATCCTCTGTCATCCCCTCCTCCTCCTGCCCTCAATCTTTCCCAGCATCAGGGTCTTTTCAAATGAGTCAGCTCTTCACATCGGGTGGCCAAAGTATTGGAGTTTCAGTTTCAACATCAGTCTTCCAATGAACACCCAGGA
>SJYX01000738.1:0-75517 GCA_006410675.1 Oreotragus oreotragus | reverse complement strand
CCCCCCAAAATAAAGTCTGACTCTGTTTCCACTGTTTCCCCATCTATTTGCCATGAACTGATGGGACCGGATGCCATGATCTTACTTTTCTGAATGTTGTGGCTAGTGGCCTTTGTGTGGATCAGCATCGCTCTTCACAGAAGTCCTATTTGCAGATGAAAGCAAATGCTCTGTCCTGGAATTTCCCTGCTGCAGGTGTGGGGACGGGCGCCCTGTTTCTCGAAGCAAACAGGCAAGAAGCAGAATTGGTCATTGCCGCTGCGAGGCACATCATGGGCTGAGTGTGCATCCAGAGTGTGTTGGAGTGACTAGGTAACCCTCAGGGTAAGACACTGCTACTGTTTTCCTTTTTGATTAACACAATTCTGTTACACACGAGTTCCGCCGGTCCAGATCACTGGGAGTCTGAGCTGCCCCATGGCCCCATAAATGTGGGCTGACCCCCCCAGCTGGGGGTGCAAGGTGAGAGTGGGGACCATTTAAGCCTCTTTGACATTGTCGCGAGGGTATGGCCTTTGTTGCAGTATTGCTGTGCACATGGCCCGGCAGTCTTACGCTTTTTCCACGTGTCTGACCCAGAGAAGTGTTCATTCAGTGACTGTGGCTCTTGCGTGTGATGGACGGGCGTTAGGAAGTGTGGCTCAGGGTGACTCCCTGTGACCTTGAAGAAGTCATTCTGTGTCCCGGTCGCTGGTTTCACTACCTGAAGCAGCTGTGCACTCCCATCCCCACCCTTCCTCTAAAAGCCCGGCTGTCCCTTGGCGGCTGAGTGTTCCAGGACCAGGATGGGGTCTCATTTCCTGCTTCTCCCCGCAGGCCCTTGATGCTGAGAAGGCTGTTCTCCAGCTCAGTGTGGATGTCGCTCTTCCTGCTGGACCCCCGGGTGGCTGGCCCTCAGGACCACAGAATCTGCAGAACCCCCAAAGCCCTCCTGGGACCCTCTGGCTAAAATCAATGGCACTGTTGTTGTTCAGTTGTGTCTGACTCTTTGTGACCCCATGGACTGCAGCATGACAGGCTTCCCTGTCCTTCACATCTCCCAGAGTTTGCGCAAACTCATGTCTTGAATCGATGACCAAGCATCTCATCCTCTGTCACCCTCTTCTCTTCCTGCCCTCAATCGTTCCAGCATCAGGGCCTTTTCCAGTGAGCTGGCTCTTGGCATCAGGTGCCAAAGAACTGGAGCTTCAGCTTCAGCATCAGTCCTTCCAGTGAATATTCAGGATTGACTTCCTTTAGGATTTACTGGTTTGATCTCTTTGCTTCCAAGGGACTCTCAGGAGTCTTCTCCAGCAGCACAGTTCAAAGGCATCAATTCTTTGATGCTCAGCCTTCTTTACAGTCCAACTCTCACATCTGTACATGACTACTGGAAAAACCACAGCTTTGCCTATATGAACCTTTGTCAGCAAAGTGATGTCTCTGCTTTTTAATATGCTCTCTAGGTTTGCCATAGCTTTTCTTCCAAGGAGCAAGTGTCTTTTAATTTCATGGCTGCCATCACCATCTGCAGTGACTTTGGAGCCCAGAAACATAAAGTCTGTTAATGGCATGGTCATCCCCAAACGTGTTTCTAGGTCAGGCCTCTGGTGGGCGGGTGCTCACCGTCCCTCTGGCCCAAATTTCCCTGGGCCAACTTTCTTCACCCAAACCCCTCCTTCTGCCTTTCCACTCACGTCTGTCCTTCCTGGTTTTCTGTCTGTGGGATCTGTCTCTGACGGAAGGGGCCGGCATGTCCAACGGTGAGTGGGCTCGTCCGTCTCTTCTTTGGTTCTAGGGCATGGTTGGGTTCTCTGTCGTCAGGCACACGCACGTTAAGAATGGCTGTGTTCTCCCGGAGAACTGGCCCCTTTGTCATCAGGCAAAGTCCCTCCGTCCTGGACAAGCCCCCTGGCTGCTGTGTCTAGACTTAGGACAACCCCTGCTTTCTCCTGACTGGTATTAGCAAAGCGTGTCCTTCTTCATCTCTTCAGCCTACGTGCGCTCGGTCGCTGAGTGGTGTCCAACTCTTTGCGACCCCGTGGACTGTAGCCCGCCAGGCTCCTCTGTCCATGGAATTCCCCAGGCAAGAATACTGGAGTGGGTGGCCGTTTCCTTCTCCAGGAGATCTTCCTGACCCACGGATCGAACCGACATTTTCTGTGTCTGCTGCACTGCAGGCAGATTCTATACAGTCTGAGCTACCGGGGAAGCCCCACGCGTCTTACATTTAAAGTCGCTTCTTCATGGACGATGTGTAGTTGGATCCTGTCTCTAGATCCACTCTGACAGCGTCTACATTTCAGGTGGTGTATTTAGACCAATGATGTCTAAAATGAAGATCGATAACACTGGATTGGAAGCCACCACACTTGTTACTATTTTCTCTTCTTACCCCCCTTTTGTTTGCTTGTCCTGCTTTCTCTAGCTTTAACTGTTTTGTAAACAGGTTCCTGTCTTCTCTCTCTCTGCCTCTGGCTCAGACTAGCTGTGTCCGGTGGAGCCCAGCTACCCCATCTCTCAACCCTCCTCCACACATCAGCTGTGTCCCCCAGGACTGCCTAGCCTACCCCCTGGATGCGGCCCCCTGCCAGGGGCTGATCGCCAGGACCCACAGGAGAGGGCCCTCCTGGAGACCTCGGGAGCCTGAGGCCTGTCCCATTGTCTCCTGTCTTTCTCTGGGGAGATGATGCTGGCCCTGAAGCATGTGGAAAGATGGGAGGCAGATTCAGGAGGAAGAGCCCTGGGCAGGGGGGTCCAGGCCATCATCTTGGTGGGACAAGACTTCACAGACACCAAGGAGTAGGGGACGTGTCCATCCTATATGCCATGTGCCTTCTGGGGCCTGACCCCAAGCTTGGAGTGGAAGTTTGGGCATGATGAGGCAAGACCTCTGCCTCACAGTCCAGTGGAGGAGGCAGCCACTTAACAGAGCACCATGTGAGGCCTGAGACAGACTTAGACAGCTCAGAAGCCTGGAGATCTGGCCTTGAGACAGCTCCAAAGATTAGTTAAGAACAAAGGTTCAGCCTTGTTACATGCCTAGCTCAGCAGCTGGCACGGCTTGGGGAGCATTCCAGGGCCTGCGGGCTCATCAATCACGTGCAGAAGCCGAGGTGCCAGGCTGCCGAAGGTTAGAAGGAGCCTGGAGCGATGTGGAGAATCAGGTCCTCATCAGACCAGATGACATCTGCAAGGCGTGGACTTGGACCCCAGGCTTGGCTCCCTGACTCCAAGGCTCCTGGGGTTGGCACAGACCCTCAGGCACATGACTGCTCAGGCACCAAGTCGAGCCTGACTCTTTGTCCCCATGGACGTAGCCCGCCAGGCTCCTCTGTCCATGGGATTCTCCAGGCAAGAATACGAGGGTGGCTTGCCACGCCTTCCTCCAGGGGGCCTTCCCAACCCAGGGATCGAACCTGCAGCTCCTACAGTGCAGGTGGGTTCTTTACCACTGAGCCACCAGGGGAGCCTCCCAAGAATACACTGCACCTATTTTATTTTTGAACAGTAACACGTATGATCGTTTTCTTGTAGGATGGTATAAAGGCAGCTTCAAAGAATCGTGATGCCTAAAGGAGTGGGATCTGGGTGGGGGCAGGGGAGCCACGCGGGTTTTGTGAAGAGTAGTGCCCAGGGGGAGGAGGGCCCTGAAAGGGGAATCAAGCCGAGGGCTGAGACCACATGCCCTCCTCACTGTGGGGCTTCGGCCCGCCCTTGCCCACAGGAAGCAGGAGGGAGGAAGCTGACGGGGACGCAGAGGCAGGTGCGGGGAGCAGAGGCAAGGTCCCTGGAGGCCTGGAGTCCCACCGTGGGGTCCCTCCAAGAGGGAGCAAGGCTTTGAGTGGGGCAGGCACTGATGCGCTGCCTTCGGGGGCCAGAGACCCCCTGGGAGTGGGCACAGGAGGCCCCGGATCAGGCAGAGCAGAGGGAGGGAGGCCGGAATCGTGCAGGGAGAAAGAAAGTATCTTTGGACAATTCACATACTGAATGTCACATCTAGTTGGTCTGACAAAACATGGGAAAGAAGAAGTGAAATTTGTTAACTGCACCGAGATCCAGGCAGTTCACTTCAGGGGACAGCTTTGGTACCAAATTATCCTTATTATGCAAATCTCCTCCCCAAGCGGCCAGCCTCCAGTTGTGCCTGGGGACTGTGGGGGCCACATCTGCTTCCCGTCCTGCGATCCCCTAGCCACAGCCCACCTGCTGGGCCGGTGCAGCACCCCGCTGCCAGGGAGGGGCGTGGGCAGCCTGTGCTGGGGGAGTGGGGTGGGGGCCCAGGGAGGGGCGCAGGCAGCCTGTGCTGGGGGAGTGGGGTGCGGGGGCCCAGAGGAGACATCACACAGGGATCATGCCTTGTTCCTGTCCTTGGCTTTGCCAAAAAGCGGAAAAAGTGAGGGGACTTCACACTGAGGTTTTCACCTTCCTCCTTAGGAAAATACAGCCCAGAACTTGGCATGTTTTGAAGCATCTGGTCCCAGCTGAGGCCTGAGGTCCGGGCTGCACCAGGTTCCCCATTTCCTTCCTGCCAGCATCAGCCTCAGGGGTCCCCAGCCCATCCCTGCCGCCGGCATCTCCCTCCCCGGACCCCCCTGCCAACTGTCACGGCCCGTGTCCGCGTGCTCCGCTGGCAGCGTCTTCACAGCCCGCTCCCGGTCTCAGCTGCTGTGCTGGGCCTGCCTCTCGGCCTCTCCTTCGTGGACGGGGTCTGGGCGCTGGGCCCCGCGGGGAACAGAGCTCTGCCGCCCTCCCAGCTGGCTCTGCCCTCGGGCACCTCCTGGGTCCATCCTGCTTTCTGGCTCTTGACCGCCTGAGTCTCAGTCTGTGACCTGTCTCCACAGCTGACCCATTCTTGCCACCCAGCGCCTCCCCAGCTTCCCTGCCCAGTCCCTCTGCGCAGCCCACGCTGCCCCTGCAACCCCCCCCAACCGCTCACACGGGACCTGAGATCTGGGGTCAGCACCTCACAAGTGCTCCGAATGCAGTCACCCCAGTCATCTGCAGTGGACAGCTACACGCGTCCCTGTTTAGGGACCCGCACCCCAGTCTGTCGGTTGCTGTCACAAAATGCCAGACACCGGGCGGCTCGGGAACAGCAGAAGCTCATCTCCCGCAGTTCCGGCAGCTGGAAGTCTTGAAGTCAGGGCCAGGTGAGGCCCCCCTCCTGGTGGTGGGTTTCTCACTGTCCTCACGGGAGACAAGGGCGAGGGAGCTCCCTGAAGCCTCTCTATTAGGACACCAATCCCAGCAGGTGGCGCTAGTGGGAAGAGCTGGGGGTTCCATCCCCGGATTGGCAAGAGGCCCTGGAGGAGGGCGTGGGAACAGACTCCAGTTTTCTTGCCTGGAGATTCCCATGGACGGAGGAGTCTGGCGGGTTACAGTCCATGGGGTTTTGAAGAGTCGGACACGACTGAAGTGACTTAGTACGCAGCAATCCCGCCACGAGGACTCCATCCTAAACGTCCACCTCCAAATACCTTTGGGAGGCAGGATTTCCACATATGATTTCTGGGGAGACACGTTCAGACCATACCAAGCACCTACTATGTGCCAGGTAACTCTTCTTGACACTGAAGATATGGCAGGAAAAAAAACAAAAAACAAAAAAACAAAAAACCTGCTCCTGGAGACCACACCCCAGTGAGAGAGAGTCAAACCCTGTGCAGCCCCACTCCTGGTAGGTTATGCCTTCCCCCCTTGCCAGGCCTCCTGCCTGCTTCTCATCATGCCACTCTCTTCTCTGCCTCCCGGGGCTCCCCTGCACCTGCTTCTCTCCTCCTCACACTCCTCTGGCTGCAGGAACTGAGCTTGCTTTCTCTTGCTTTCCTGGGCTCTGCTGCCTGCAGGATGAAGGTTCTGCTTCCCCTCCCCTTTCTTGCAGGGTGCGGGCTCAGCCTCCTCAGGTGGTGCCTGAGTTTAAATCCTACCTGCATCCGGTGGGGCAAGTCTGCCTGGAGTCAGCAAGTCCACAGTGGTCAGGCACTAAAGCTGGTTCCTCTAATCTAGGTTTCACAGGTAGCACAGCTGGTATTTTGGTTTTCCACTCTCTGACTCTCTTGTCGTGGCAAACCCACTCCAGTATTCTTGCCTGGAGAATCCCATGGACAGAGGAGCCTGGTGGGCTGCAGTCCGTAAGATCACAGAGTCGGACCTGACTGAAATGACTTAGCACTCATGCACGGGTTGTTTTAAATTTAAGAGGGGAAGAGAGAGACATTATTAATTTTAAATAATTATTCGCTTCATTAATAATCAGTTATTAAGTTTCTTCTTCTGTCAAAAAAGAGAGGAAGGTGGCTGGGCTGGAGGAAAGAGGGAGGTGGCTGGGCTGAAAGAGAGGGTTAAGGCTGTGTCTGCCTTGATGGGGGCCAGGTGGGTGGGGTCAGCTCGTCTGGACTTGAGGAACTGGCCCCATAGGAGGCAGGTGGCCTCCACCCAGACCTCCTGCTCCGGAAAGGTCAGGAGTGGGCCTCTGGAAACTCTATTTTTGAGAACCAGCCAGGTGATTCTGAGCTGCATTTGAGAACCAGGGTCATGGGGGATTTCTGGATGCCCAGGGCCCAGGGAAGGTGGTGTGGGTGAGGGAATCTGGAGGCGGTCTTGAGCTGGGAGCTGGGAGTTTGGGTTAATGCTGGGAGAGGCCAATGGGAGGACGGGAGCCTGGCCATGAGGCAGAAGTGCTATTCTAGGAGCCGAGCGGCTCCATCTCCCCCCCGTCAGAGGTAGCAAGGGCCGGGCTCTTGGGGAAGGCAGGGAAGATCCAGGCTGTGCTGGCAGCCCCTGACCTCCAGCCCTGCCTGGCAGCTGTGCTGGGCTGCTCTCTGGGTTCCGGTGCAGAGAAAGACCAGCGGGGTTCACAGTGATGCCTGGGCTTCTGAGCAACAGGGGACCCCTGTCTTGGTGGTCTGAGCACTTCTTCCAAGTCTTGTACTGATTGCCCAGCTCCTAGATGTCTGTTTCGAGCCCCGCTCAGGATTTGGAGTTGAGAGGCTGGCCATATGGAAAAAACGAGACTTTTGGCAACAGCTGAGCAATCCTGTTCCTCAGGGTGCACGTACTTTTAGGGAAAATGCAGAACTTCACCAAGGAGTCACAAAACCTCCAAGATGTTTTATTTTGAAAGAAAATATGACCCATTAATTGGAAATGGGATCAGAAATCGGTGGCATCTGAGCCCCTGATTCTGATGTTTAGCTCCTCAGATTTCACACTAATATGTAATACACAGCATGTTTTGTAAATTTACAGCACTCATCAGGAATATAATTGGATGAGCAGCTGTCTTCAGGGAGGATAAAAAAACTGCACTCGGGAAACTGCCAGAGCTGCCCCAGGGGGAACAGCAGAGAGGGAGCTGTCCAGAGCTTGCCAGGCTCTTCCAGGTGTGCAGGGAACAGTGTCTGTCTGACAACTGCAGCCACACCCTGCTTCCTTCACTCAGCGTCTTCCAGGCCCTCTGTGCAGGCGACCAGGCTCTTTGAACCTTGGTGCATCCACCCGGAAGCAGTTGCAGTCGTCCTGGGGCTGACCAGGCAGACTGTTCCTGACTGTTACCCGCCCAGGTGTGAATGTGAGCTGTTCTGCTCTTCACCAACACCTCTGCTCATTACCATGAAGGAAACACCCTCCAGGGTCGACTTCCCAGAGTGGGGCTCACCAGGTTGGGCACATGGGGTGGGTGCACCCCTGACTCACTGAGGGCTTGCAAGGGGACCAGAGGTAGCTTAGTGGCTTACAGCATCAAAAAGATGCTGAGGATTATCATTCTTAGCATGACCTCAATAATATAAAAGGTAGTGAAAACCAAGAAATGAAGTCTGTCATCCTGTGGAATGCTCTTAAAGTGAGGGTTTGAAACTTCACCCTCACTTGTTACCACGTCCTGGGTTCCAGGATGGATTGCTCCTCAACCCCTTCCCAAAGTCAGTGTATGAGCTTGAGAGATGAGGGCAGGCCACTGCCCTCCTCAGATCCCTTCTAGTTGAGTCGTTCAGTCGTGTCCGACTCTTTACAACCCCATGGACTGTAGCCCACCAGGCTCCTCTGTCTGTGGAATTCTCCAGGAAAGAATACTGGACTGGGTTGCCATTCCCTTCTCCAAGGGATCTTCCCAACCCAGGGATTGAACCCAGGTCTCCTGTGTTGCAGGCAGATTCTGTACCATCTGAGTCACCAGGGAAGCCCGCTTCTAGACACACTCATTAGCCTTGGTAAGGTGCCCACAGACGCATTCCTCACCCTCACAAACAGACCCACTCCCCACCCTCACCACTTTGGAGTCACTTTTCTGCCTTAAATTGAGCCTAGGTCATTTCTGAGTTAATGCAGACTCGCTTTATTTCTTGAACCCATGACCACTGAGAAATAACAGGATGTAACTGTGAAACAGTGGATCTGGCAATGGCTGTGTCATTACCTCTCTCTAAGCGACGCATTCATTCAGTGCAATAACTTAAGGGTGCCAAAAACTTCTTTGAAGAATGCTGCCCTGGCCACTGACACTTACAAAAGGCCCCTGATGCCAGAGCCTGATGTGAAACTGAACAGTCTGCGGATTTCATTCAAGTTTCACCCCATTTGGATCAAATGTTGAACCCTGTAAACTTGATCACTTCATCTTATTTACTAGATTTGAGCCCACACTGTGTCTGGCTGGTTCTCCCAAAGGGCCAGAGGGTTTTAACCACCGAGTGTCTCGAGCAGTGCGGGTCTGTGGCAGACAGAGTTGAGACCCCCCCAGCCCTGCGCGCCCTGCCCTAAAGATGCAGTTCAGCAGGGAGACTGCCCCCAGGGTGGCCACTGTGGTCAGCCCCCGTCTCTGTGCTCCGCTTCCCCTGGCTGCTCATTGCTGCACATGGCATTAAGCACTGCTCTAAGAAGAGCTGGAGAATGTGTGTCATATTGCCCACGACCTCCGCTCACCCTCCAACCCGCACATACCCCAAGCCCAGCACAGCTTGAACAGGAGGTGCTCACCTGCCGAAGTGAACTGATGCACTGGCTGCGACAGCAAATGCATATGATCACGTATGATCCCACCGTGTCTTGTACCCGACCCCAAGCCCATCTTCCTCCTCCGACCTGGAGGGAGTCTGTAGCAGGTGGCAGGTCTGCATGGCGATTCTCTCCAGACCAGCGTGGGCTTCACAGCATGGGGCAGACAGAGTATTCGCTGCATTTATTAGTTCTATCACCACCGAGTAAGCATTTGAAAATGTACAAAAGGATACTCTATTCCTCCAAGGGCACGCCCCTTGTTCACAGCAAAACAGAAATAATTTAACATCATCATAGAGGCAGATTGGAAATACAACTGCATTTTCTCATTTACAGTCCTATACAAGTATCTGCCAGAATGGCAGCTGCACATCTAAAGATGCATTAGATAGATACACATAAATTGAACCCTGAAAAGTCACCACACACAACATTGTAAAAAAGTGTATTAGAAAGTATTGGATACAAGATTGCATATTCATTTCTGGTCACACTTGTTCACAGTGAATGCTATGGCACCAACAGCATATGTGCTTTTTTTTTTTTAAAAAAAAAAAAAAAAAAGAACTCACATTGCATTGAGAGATAGCTGTCTTTCTTGATGAAGAGTCTGAGATTTCATTTTTGGTTGATTCTGAATTGGAGTGAATTGTGCTGGTATCTGAAATGCTAGGTGCTGGGACATGCCCTTGGGTGACAAAGTGATAGTAATGCGATTCTCTGTAATGTCTCTTCTACAAGGACAAGCCCACGCTCTAAGATACGTGATGCAGGAAGACCTGGGTGAGGAGGAGGGTCCAGGTGTTCTGACTGGAGGGGAGCTGGGTGACCGGGATGGGCCAGAAAGCCAAACAGGGACTTCTCATGATCAACGGAAGCCACCTGCTCCTGGTGCCCCTCCTTTGGTTGATATTTATTTTCAGCACAACGCGAGTGCATGAAGCCTAGTGCCTCCACAGTGGGCCCCGAGACACACACTCACATCATCAGTAGCCGAACAAATCACAGAGTGAAACGGGGTAAGGTCATGCAAAATGCTACTTTTACCAGCTAGAAGGGAAACGTCAACAGCTTTGGGTACAGAACATGGCCACCTTTCAAGCATAATTTCTTTACTTGTTGGCATTAATGAAACCTTACTTTAAATACAATAGTTTCAGAGAAAAATGGTGTTACATTAGAAAACCACGACAAAAGGTGTGTAAATAAGGTTATATTGGCTACAAAAGGCGGAGAGAGGGAGGGGAAAGTCCTGGGGAAAACAACTCCTCAGCCATTATTTACACTGGTGGGTTGAGGTCCATCTGAAGCCACAGGGGAAAAGATCACTCTGTCCAGCCAATGGGCCCCATGGAACAGATGAGGCAGGTGAAACTGGCCTGCAAACTGGACGTATGAGCAGTCTTTCACCCTGAATATGCATCCAGGGGGATAAAGTGGGTCTCTCTTTATAATTCATGTTGAACAAATGCTGTCCACAGCCCAGAGTTGCCCTCCGCCCCTCACCCAGTGCCTCAGCGTGTCACTGACCAAGTTACTACAAATTTGTCTATTTCCAGGTTCAAAACATCACACAGTTCTGTGAGCAAAGAATCCCATGACTCAAGGATGCTAGGCTGCCACCCTTTCCACAGAACTCAAGTGCACTTGGGAAGGTAAGCTTCTGAAGACTGAAGGTAGGATAGCTCATTGAGAGAATTAAAATGAATCCAAAGGAACAGGAGTCACGCTCGAGACTGCTGACTGGGGACATTCATGGCAGGGCTTTCATCTCTGGAAGGCTTCCAGACCCTTGATTGGTTTACAGTTCAATTAGAGCAGTGGTTCTCCACTAGGGACACCTTTTTCTTCCCAGGGACATTTCTGGTTGTCAACTGGGGGGGTCCTACTGGCATTTATTGGGTAAGCGACCAGTGAAGTAATAGTCACTCAGTAGTGTCCAACTCTTTGTGGCCACATGGACTGTAGCCCACCAGGCTCCTCTGTCCATGGGATTCTCCAGGCAAGAATACTGGAGTGGGCTGCCATTTCCTCCTCCAGGGGATCTTCCTGACCCAGGGGTTGACCTCATGCTGTTAAACAGCCTAGGATGCCTGGGGAAATCCCCTGCAACCCAGTATCCAGCCCCAAATGTCAAGAGTGCTGAGCCCAGGACCTCTGGAGTTGGCTGAAATGCAGAGATGCTTGTGCACAATTTTCGCTGTTTCCTTATAGTCACCTTGGGCCTTTTTGGTGATGAAAACTACTGCAAACATTTGCAACTGTATGCCCTCCCTGCCAGGCGGTTGAGATGAATGTCCTCAATGACAGCATGAACCTATCCTATTGCTTTCCAGGTTGGGACTGGAACCTGTGGACGTCTCTGTGGGCCTTTGAGGGCATGAGTGGTCTCCACCTCCAGGGCCAACTCCCTCTGTCCAGCTGGACCTTGAGTTCTGGTGATGAGATGATCCTGGACACTCCTCCAGTCAGACAGGTGCATCCTGCCTAGGTGGACACAAGGGTGCAGCTCTGTCCTTGGGGGAAAGCATGTCAGATGGTTTGAAAGTGTGGTTTCAAACAAACAGGTGCTGTGTGTAAGCAGCAGCCTCTGGACTTCACCTGCTAAATTTCCCTGACCTGAAAATGGTCATTCTGAATCCTTCAATGGATATTAAAATGAGAATAGTATACACAGAAGGCAGGGAAAGAAATATACCCACAATAAGAAACCCCTGCTTGGAGCTACAAACACAACATTAAATGAAGTTTAGGACAGACTTTCTGCGGGAAAATAGGCTTCTGGTCATAGGCGGAACCGGGCAGGAAGGAGTATAGACCCAGACATGAGTGTGGAATTTAGAAATAAAGTTTGGTTTCTGAGGGATTTTATCATCTGAACATTTCAAAAGGAATTAATGTGTAAATTTCAGGGCTGGTGTTAACAATGTTGTGATAGACTCTGGGGGCCCTTAGGAGATGAGAGAGCAGAGAACAGTGGGCCCAGGTGCCCCAAGGAAATTGAGTTCATTCCATGGGACAACAGGCCTCTGGAGGCTTCTGGGCTGGGCAACGTCATGACAAAGTTTGGAAGGGGAGAATGCATGCAAAAGGCTCTGCAAGCCCTCCCCTCCCTCTGCCCAATAGTCACTTTTCCCAGCAGTGTGCAGAATTTGACTTAGATAATTTCTTCCTTTGGACTCTGTGGCCTGTCGGTGCTGGAGGCACGCAGTTTCCGGCCCTGCATGGAGGGCATTTCACCCCAGGGTCACGGTCACGGCCTCAGCGCAGGGGCTGTGCACCCAGCTCCCGGGACCCTGCAAACCCCATCTGGTGCGGGAAACCACGCTCAGCACGGAACCAGCTCATTCCTTCCCGGGCTTCCGCTGGTTACTATACAATTCTCTCCGAACATGACCTATCACTTGGAGGCCGGCGATTTCTAGGAAGCAACAGGGGAGGGGATTTCAGCCTGCGGTCTACAGAATCGTCTAGTAAGAGAGCATTCCGGGGGCTCCAAATGGAACCCCACATCTAACAAGAAAAACGTCCTGTTCGCAAAAGCAAATCAACCAACTCAGAACAAAACGAAGTACCACCTAGAGGACAAAGCACAGCGGTGCAGTCCAGCCCCGGCTGCCCGCCAGGGGCGCGTGCAGGGCGCGGGTGCCCTTCCTGCGGGCTCGCGCAGTCTGGGTTTAGCTCATGTGGAAGCGGTGCTCCCCGCGCGTGATGTGGGACGCGAACTCGTAGCGGTCCTGGCTGTGGTAGCCGCACATGTTGCACTCGAAGGGGTCTCGGAAGCCGTGGCAGCCCATGTGGATGGTGTACATGACGTGGTCCAGGAAGAGCACGCGGCAGTGTTCGCACCTGTACACCTTGAGGGCTTCCCCGCTCGTGCCGATCACGCGCAGCGCGTCCGGCGGGCCCTCGGAGGCCGCGCGCAGCACGTCGTAGGCCGCGTGCTCCTCCTTGATGGACAGGCCGTTGCGCGCGTGCGGGGTGATGTGGTTGGTCAGGTAGATGAGGCCGCCCCGCTGCTCCTCCGTGTTGCTCTCGGTGTCCGTGGAGTCTTGGCAGCTGTTGCTCGGGGACGCCTCGCGCTCCGAGGACGCGGACTTGGCCTTCGAGAGCAGCAGCAGGTTCTCCACGGCGCCGTCCTGGGCTGAGTGGTTGGAGCGCGCGGGGCCCTCGGCGTGCGGCTTGTGGAGCTGGTACATGGGGCTGAGCACCGGGACCACGTCGGAGCTGCCAGGGGGCGTCTGCACCAGGGGGCGCAGGGACTCGGCCCCCAGGTAGCTGATGGCGTTGTTGATGGCCTGGTCCATCACATGCGTCTGCATCATCTCGTTCTCCTTCTCGTAGCTGG
Source organism: Oreotragus oreotragus (assembly GCA_006410675.1). Taxonomy (NCBI): domain Eukaryota; kingdom Metazoa; phylum Chordata; class Mammalia; order Artiodactyla; family Bovidae; genus Oreotragus; species Oreotragus oreotragus. The sequence continues at coordinate 62,190 of SJYX01000738.1, read as the reverse complement.
CACTGCCGTCGTAGGGCAGCTCCGACAGGCACTTGTCCCCTGTGGGAAGCGGGCGACAGTCAGAGAGGCCCAGGCTCCCTCTGTGCCTGGCAGCAACAGCCGGCAGTTACATCCGTGGGGGCAACGATCTCGGGCAGACACACCATGTGGACATCAGCAGAACGGGCAAAGCTGACACGTCTCTGCCCGCCCTGTACCTGGCATGGCGCCCTGCTCAGGGGCGGGGGCCGGGGCGGGCATTTAAACCAATTTGTCTACACAAATCAGCAAAGGAGCGGGTGAACCAAGGATGGTGTGCCAATTTAAGCAGCATATATCCAAACACTAAACCAATACTTGTATTTACTCTGGGTGTTAGTAAACATTTTGAGTGTGCTGAGTGTGCTAATCACTTCAGTTGTGACCGAGTCTTTGCGACCCTATGGACTATAGACCACCAGCCTCCTCTGTCCATGGGATTCTCCAGACAAGAATACCGGAGTGGGTTGCCATGCCCTGCTCCAGGGGACCTTCCAGACCCAGGGATTGAACACATTTCCCTTATGTCTCCTGCATTGACAGGCAGGTTCTTTACCACTAGAGCCACCTGCGAAGCTCTAAAGATTTTTATATTTAATTTAAAATTAATATTGAAATGATATGTTTTCATATAGAGTTCTACGTAATTCACAATGGCTGGTTAACATCACTAATTTATTTAATTCAAGCAATTATATGATTATAACAATGTGTGATATGTCATATATTTTCAGTTCATAACTATAACACTCTAGAATAAAGCTTAATCAAAAATACAGAAACTTTATATTCTTCATAGTGAAATGGTATCAGTCTTGTCAACAACAAAAAGCTGGCTCTGACTTGCGTGAGAGTGAAAAGCACCATCAGCTGTACCAGCCTCCACATCTTCCCTGGCCTCTTAATTCCAGGCCTGCTTCTCAGTTCTTAGCAGCAAGGAGCCTGTGCGGCAGTCATTTGGTGGAAAGTTGGTAGAAAGTTGAGAGCAGCCTGAGCAAGCTCCAGGGGTGAGATTTACTTGTTCTTTCAAACAATTACTGAGCAGGAATGGTTTGCAAGAAATTGCTGTCAATGACTTGTCAGTGAGTTTGGCCTCAAGAAGCCTAAGATCTAATACCATGGTTGGTAGGAGGACACGAGATTGCTTCCCCCGGAAAGGGGAAATCTGAGAAAAGATTTGACTTCTTGTAATTAGCTTTTGAGTACAAGTTTTCATAAAGAAATAATATGAATATCCTTGAAGATAACACCTTCTTGATGTACAGATTCTAAGCTCAGTAGGAAACCTTGGCTTAATTAGCAAATTCATGAGTGAACTGTCTGCCTCATTGTTAAGGTCTATTGATTCACTTTACTTTCAGTGATGGTTAGTTAATAAGTCATGGGCGGAGGGGCATTCAGAGGCAGGTCTGAGCTGTTTACGTTTCAACCCTCCCTCTCTTTCCTTCTCTCAACACATGTCCACCGAGTGTCCACCCTGGACCAGACAGCAAGGACAGAATGGCCGACAAGTAGCATCCTTCACAGCCCACAGGGGAGACAGCTATTAGTGTAGGGTCATATAGGGCGCATCCCTGTCTGGGAAGTTCTGTGAAGGAAAAGGAAGGTTTGCTATGGGGACTTAATTCTGCTTTCTAGTATGATGAGGCATATTTCTGGACAGTTAATGTCACAGATTTTTTTAAGGATTATTAATAAGTCTGGGAACTATGGAGTAGTTCATCCTTCAGCTGCTAAGCACCAGCTGCAGACCGTGATATGGGTCCCACACAGGGAGCAGCAAGAAGAAATTAAGGGGAGAGGGAGCTAGGAGGCCCAGGGAAGACTATATTAAAGGAAGCTGGCAGACTCTGAAGGAAGAAGGGCCCTTCTCCATCACGTGTGTGCATGCGTGCTAAGTCACTTCAGTCGAGTCCGACTCTGTGCAACCTTATGGCCTGGGAGCCCACCAGGCTCCTCTGTCCATGGGATTCTCCAGGCAAGAATACTGGAGTGGATTGCCGAGCCCTCCTCTAGGGGATCTTCCCAAACCAGGGGTTGAATCTCATGTCTCCTGCACTGGCAGCTGGGTTCTTTACCACTCACACCACCTGGGCAGCCCTACTGGCGGAAGGCAGAGGGCGCCCCAGGGGCCCAGGTTATGGCTGACGGTGGCTGGCGAGACCAATCATGGTGGAGGCCCCCACACCTCCCACACTGACACCTGACATCATGGCCTGCAGCCAGTTCCAGCAACAGAAGGGTAAACTGCTCCAGAGTTCCAAGGCTTACTAACAATCCTTAACAAATCTGAGGCCACTGATAGCTATCCAGAAGTATGCCGCATCAGACTAGGAAGCATCCTGAGGTCCTGCTTCTTGCTTTGTTGGCGTGTGTATCATACAGCGGTCTGGCTCCGTCTCATTTCAGTCTGCCGGTAGTCAGGAGTGGCACATGCCCTGACCACAGTACCACGTGACCCTTACATGACGCACAGATACTTGTCTGTGGCCAGCCACACCCTCTGCAGAGCCGGGACATACTGGAATCTCTATGGAAGTTGGGTGGCAGTGATCTCAGAGGTGGTGCTTCTCCCCATTAAGGTAATTGAACAGCAATACAGAAGTCATGTGATTTTTTTCTCCCTATTTTTGTGTCAAGGTGATAAATGTCTGGTTACATTAATCCCAGAGGAGAATGAGTCCCTTTTGCCTGGTCTATCCCTCCATTAAAGCCTGGCAGGGTGGGGAAGGGAGAGGGCTTCACAACTCTGATACATATAAAGTGCTTATAGCTCCACCCAAAATGGTGCTTTCCCACTAATGATCCTGTTTCTCCCAGAATCATCATTCTGTGCTTTCCTGAGCAACTCTTCTTTAAAACCGGGTATCAACAATAAAAGGATGTAGGGAGAAGACCCACGTGGATATTAAAACCACCCACAGAATTTCTCTTCCCTTAATATTCCACAGAGTGAGAAAATCCCACAACATTCACTTGGGCAGAATGCTAGAGAAAGGTACATTGTCTAAGGAAATACATATTTATAAAAATCAAGGAAAGAAAATTCTGGCATGAGATACGTGGCTAAGCTTGACAGCTGATTTTACTTATAAAACCTTAAGTATGAAGCAACAAAATCCTCAGCAGTTTCCCTAACATCCTCATATCCATAGAGAATCAATTCAAATAGCTGTCTTTTTTCACTTCTGATCAAAAAGCAGTTGAAACCTCTCCTAATGAGACCAGGTAACACTGGATGGGTGAGCGCTGAGGTTGATTCACTAGGTGAGAGATGCGAGTTAAGTCCTCAATGCTGTGCACTGGGAGGAAACACCCCAAGGACCAGAGCATCCTCTGGCAGCTAGAAATACTTCCCAACCAGGCACAGTGATAGCTGGCCTAGGGCATTTAACCAAGTCTCAGAAGGAGGGAGAAAGGGCAGAGAGGGTCTTTTAACAAAGACTGCACTTTGCCTTCCTTGAACTCCTCCAACCTCATCCCTGGCATTCCTTCAGCACTGAGAAAAGCTGAGCTCGCTCAGAAACAAACAAACAAAAACCACATCTCAGATACAATGGGAAGAACAGCAAACATCAGTCAAGCTCTATCAGCCCAAGTCAAATAAGCAAGATGAAAAGAAAAGATCATGGTTACTGTGAATATATTTTCTAGCAAGACAAGGGAAGAAAGGAAGTAAAACATAGACCCATAAGCCCATCCTCGGAAAAAGCCTAATTCAAGGAAGAGAAGAATGTCTCATAACTGCTTTGTGACATGAATTCAATTAAAAAGATACTGAAACACGACGGGCTAGAACAGCACAGTAAGATGAAAAAGGAGATTTTAGATTTCAGGAAACAAAATGAGGTCCAAACAGTGTTATTTACAGATAATGCAGGGATTAGAAATAGCAAGCAATAGAACATAAACTCCTGAAAATGGAATCACTGATCTAGAGGAAAAACACAAGATAGTAACAGTGAATAAATGTGAAAAGGGCAAACAAACAAAACAAAACAAAAAAACTTAGAGAAATGCTAACAGATATGGAAGACAAACTCTCCAATAAAAGGACGACTGGTATCTCTGAACAGAGATCATAATAAATGGAACAAAATACATCTTCATAAAGAAGAGAATTTCCAAGAAACAAAAGAGAAAATAAGGGAATCCCCAGATTAAAATGTCAGGAAATTTTATTCAGAATGCAAAACACCAAGACACAACCTAGTTGTATTCACCTTTTAGGTTAAAGAAAAAACTCTTCAGGTACTCAGACAGAAAATGGGACTCTTGCCTTCAGTCATGATGGCAAAATCTAGAAAGTTCTAGACTGGGGAAACAAAGACAGTGACCAACTTCACTCGTCACAATGTTCTTCAAGAAGAAAGGCAGCAGGCAGACCTCCTCAAACACAGAAACGTATATGGAAACACCACCTGCAGAAGCTTCCTGAAAACAGCTGCTTGCATGCAAAGTCTAATCAATTAAGTGATCGTTCAAAATAAGTAGAAAGAGTACTTAGGGTCTTCCCCAACGGCTCAATGGGGAAGAATCTGCCTGCAATACGGGAGATGCAGGTTTGATCCCCGGGTTGGGAAAATCCCCTAGAGAAGGAAACAGCAACTCCCTCCAGGATTCTTGCCTGGAGAAGCCCATGGACAGAGGAGCCTGGCAGGCTACAGTCCATGGGGTTGCAAGGAGTTGGATATGACTCAGTGACCAAGCATGATAGTAAGAGGGCAGGGTCTGAGCCTCTCTTGAATGAAAACTTGGAGCTCTTTCAACCCCACCACTACTGGGCCAGCTTGTACAGTAACAGCTGGGTTCCTGCACACTCTTTCTGAAATTATATAAGAAGATAAAATCAGCTTCTAGAGGTAAAGAGAGGTCTTAGAGGTCCATTTCCTTTTTGATTTTTGGCATGGAGAAACCATGACAAGGGAGGAGGGGTTGATGAAAACCCCATCAAGTTGGTGTGAGGGCAAGAGGCATTATTTTAGAAGTAAACTGCCAGGCACCAAACTCTTGGGGAAACATCTACCGGAGTGCACGCTGGTTATGAGCCCCTCTTTCCAATCTCCACGCCGCATCCTCTACCTCGGTCCAGTTCTCCTGTGTGGTCCACCTCCCCCCAGGGACTTCTTTTAACCTTAGTTTTGTTTGATCAGAGAGAGGGGTTCTGTTTTTTTTAAATTCTTTATATATATATATATATATTTTTTTTTTTTCCCAAACAAAAACTATCTAAATCTCAATACAACACCTAAACTGTGCTCTCACTGGAGGTAGCTACAGCAGAGTTTCCCCGATGGTAATTTGGTCTGAAGTCTCCATCAGCCACAGGGGCTGAAACACCCATTCACAAAGCCCTTGCCATCCTGTGGTTCAGCTGGTAAAGAATCCGCCTGCAATGCAGAAGCCCTGGGTTTGATCCCTGGGTTAGGAAGATCCCCTGGAGAAGGGAAAGGCTACCCACTCCAGTATTCTGGCCTGGAGAATTCCATGGACAATGCAGTCCATGGGGTCACAAAGAGTTGGACATGCCTGAGTGACTTTTTTTTTTTTTTTTTTTTGACATCCTCCAGTTTTCTGATCTGAAGAGGGAAGTGGTACCCAGCTCCCCAGGGCCCATGATGGTCCAACCATCCTCAGACACACTTGCTGCTCCATCTCCCCTGGCTACGGGGGCCCCCATCCCCCTTCCACCACACACGGCCTCCTGGGAGGGGTGAGGGGCCCTGCTCTCACTCCCACCTGGTGCTGCTTGAAATCCCACCCCCAGAAGTCAGTGCTCTGAGTCACCTCACCCCCTTTCTGCGCAGGAAGTGAGCGGCCTCCCCATTTCTCACAGTCTAATGGCTCACACTCCTGTGGGTGACTCTCCACACTCTTGTCTGCAGCCGGTGCTTTGAAAAGTGTTTTTTAACTGATTCTTTCCTCCTGTCACCCTTCCCAACTCCAAGCCTACGAAAAACCTCTACTTAAAACATGATCAAAATGGAGCCTTTCCTTCAGTGTTGGAGAGAGGCTGGAACCCAAGAACCTGGCCTCCCCTTGGGTCCTGTCCCCTCCTGTAGGTCAGCATCCACCCCAGGCCTGACTACTGACCCCATTCTAGTGCCATCCTCTCTCCTAACACACATTCCCCAGGTTTCCACGGGGCATCATTCAGAAAGTCCTTCAAAACGGACAGATCAAACCCAGACTGTCGATTCCCAGAACCTGTCAATGGCACATGTGTCCCCGAGTCCCCATGACTTGCGGTTTCCATCACCCATGTGGCCCCCACCTTCCTCTTTCACCAGCCTCTGCCCCCATATCTTCCTCTTTCCTGGCCACCAAGGCCCCACGTTCTCCCATTTCCAATTAATTTTTGGCACCAGAGGTCTCTATTTTCCAAGAGGTGACTCCAGTTAAAGACGTGCCAGTGCTCTCTTCTGCCTGCTGGGTTAAGGCTCCATTTCTCACTTTGGCATTCGAAGGCCATTCACCTGTGACCAGAGCTGACTGGGGCTTTGCTACTCAGGGGATTCCCTGAGGGTCTGTGACTCACCCTGGAATCTGCTTCTCAAGCCTGTCCACATGTCCCCCTCAAGTCCCCAACCAGCATCACCATTGCTCTGTATTTGTTCTGTTCTGCCTAGAATCCTCCTCCATTCTTCCACTGTGAAAAATGTGTAGAAATCCTCTTCCTATCTCGAGGTCACTGTCAACTTCACAAGCTTTTACTGATCCGTTCCCTGGACGTGACCCTCCGCTCCCCCATCCTCTGTCCATATTATCTTCATAATGCCATCTTCACATTGAGGGTTTTAAATGTTCTCACATCCTGGTGTTACTCTATGTTCATAAAACCCTGTGTGTGTGTGCTTAGCCACCCAGTCATGTCTGACTCTTCCCGGCCCCACGGACTGCAGCCCACCAGGCTCTTCTGTCCATGGGATTTTCCAGGCAAGAGTACTGGAGTGGGTTGGCATGCCCTCCTCAAGGGGATCTTCCCAACCCAGGGATCAAACCCAGGTATCCAGCTTTGCAGGCAGATTCTTTACTGAAGCCCATAAAAGCCTGTGAGACATGTAAAGGATGGAGCTTGGGCTGCAGAGGAGATCGTTTCACGAGGTGATAGCTCACGCCTGGCTGTGAGCTCACACCCTCAGGCTGAGTCCCAGCCCAGCGCCTCTCTACCCTCCCACCTGCCCAGGTGTTACCCTAGTCACACTTCCAGTGTCAGGGCTGGACGACCCGGCTGTGGGTGTGCCCACCGTCTACAGTGGAGGAGAGGGTTACCCCACCCTGGCAGCACCACACAGATACGGAGCGGTGAAAACGGCAATCGAGGCTGAGGCTACTCCTTGCTGGTCAGCTTGCGGGCCAGTTATCCTGCAGTTCTGCCCTTTTAGACTTTGAAGTAGCCCCCGTGGGGAGTATTATAAACTTTGGACAAAGGAGCCAGTGAGGCTCAGCAAGGCTGCTGGGACTGGAGGTCTGGGCGGTGTGCCCTCTGCCCTGGGCTCACTGATCAGCCATCCCTGATAGCCACAGGGCAGATCTCACCAGGTGCCCCAGACCTTGCAAAACCACCTCTAAGAACAGCCCCTGGGAGAAGATCTGGTAGTTTTAAGAAGTCTATAGGAAAAACCATTCCGAGAGACTTGAGAAATGTTAAGCTTGCTAATTTTTGCTTTTTTTTTTTGAAAAAAACGAGAGATGTTTCCTTTCTTTTTCCCTCAACTAATCACTGTCTAAAGCACCCACATGGTTGTTCTTTTAAGAGACAGGAAACGTTTAACTCTTACCAACAAATTTCTGAGGCATAGAGCTCTTACGTTTGGCGACGTTACTTGCTAGTCTGTCCAGCACGAGGGAGCGCTCTGATCCCATCTTGCACAGATCTTCTGCCATTTCACTGTGATTAGTTTCTTCTTTAATGACTAAAGTCAAAGACAGTTAGAGAGACCAGTTTAGAAACGCTTATAGTCAAAGGATTTGGTCTCGTCATCCGGCGTTAAATCTGACATGTGTTAAGTGCCTCCAAGAGCCAGGATCTTTGCGGAGATTATTTCTAATCTTCCCAGCAACCCTGCCAGCCAGAGGAGGATCGGAGCTGATGACACCTGCCTTATCCCCTAAGATCAGGGAACAAGCACCGCCACTGTCCCCAGAAGCTGGACTGTGATTTTTTTACAATTGTGTCCCATTGACAAGTCCTCTTAATGTTTCAGACACTCCCCAGTACACTCATTCAGTCGCTCCTGACCACAGCCCTCTTGAGAATGAAAGAACTCCCAGCTAGAAATGATCTAGGGGTCTGACTCTGTCACACTGAACAGAGATGTAGGAGAAACGTGGTCACGAGAATGCTGCAGCCAACCCTGGCGAGAGGGGGAAAGAACTCGGGAGCCCCTGGGCCCTGAACACGCAACCTGGGAAGTCGAAGAGCAAGCACTGTAGGGAATCTAGACGTTGTGGAGATGAGAGGGGATCCAGGGAGTGCTTCTAGCTCATCTTTGCTTTGCTATGTCATCCCTTTCTGTCCACAGTTGAAGATACCGCCGTATATTCTGCAGAGCCTCTCTGTGTACTAGTTTTCATGGCTGGCCTTTTGGAAATACAAATTTTTCATCTTCTTGCAATTTCTCCTCATATACAAGAAGCTAAAAATCTAAACTGATTTTCTTCCTGATGGTTAATCAATTCTTCCCAAACCAATTCTGTAGAGTTCATTGAAATCCCACTACTCTGTGTGTCTTCCTTTCTTAGATAGGACATGCTGATTGATCACAGGGTCTCCGGAAGGTTTAGCCATTTCTATTATTGATTTATCTGTCTGTTCTTCAAAGAGGTCCAGCCGACAGCAATGTTTTAATGTAACATTGGACATTACTTTTCTTTTTTAAAAAAAATGCCAATTCCTCTTTTATTTTTCCAGATACACTTTATATTATTCCAACAAGATTGACAAATTGACAAAATCTGACACCAATTTTGTGGTGAAAACATCCCATGACCCCAGAAGACACACGTGCAGCATCCAGGCCTTTCTCCCCCATGGTTCCCCTGTGTTTTCTGGCCCCAGAACAACTTGTGAGGCCAGAAGCAACTCTGAGCATTTCTAAGCATTTTTTGCTTTAGCTCTCTCTCTCTCTCTTTTTTTTTTTTGTGGATCCATGAAGCCTAATGGGATCTAAGTTCCCTGACCAGGGATCGAATCTGTGCCCCCTTCACTGGTAGTTCAGAGTCTTAACTACTGGACTGCCAGGAAAATCCCTGTTTCTAAATTTTATGTTTTCATTGCTTCACAATCAATGCCACGTTGAAAATATAGTTATTACCACTGGTAACTGTGATTTTTTTAAGCCTTGGAAATGTGGGTTTCTTATTAAATAGGTAAACATAATAGCCCACATCCTGATTTACAGGAGGGGTATGAATAAAACCCATAGAAGTCAATTGCACTGGCTGTCTTCTTGATCAAGCTGACATGCTTCCTGATGTGCCCATCCTTTTCTGCAAACGCGGACTCTGTGGCCTGCCCAGGATGCCTACAGCACCTTGAGCTGGGTTTCCTTTCTGCCAGACCATGGGGCCTCCTGAGACCCTCGAGCCACCACAGTGAGGGACCACAAATCCAGAGCTCCCACTGATATATTTCTCTCTAAGCTTCTAACGCAATCTGTGCACCTAAAGGCTCAAGAGAAACTTATGTTTTTCTATAAAGACATTAGGAAATTACAGCAAGTGACCAGAAAGCTTATTCCTAAGTAAAATCATATTCAGAAAAACCAAATCTTGGCCATGTCTCATAAACTAGGCTTTGTCTTTACCTAAGCCCGAAGAATGGCCTCAACCTAAGGTGGACTGGAGGGGTTCAAGCCTATTTCAATGCCCACGTGCATGCTCGTGAGGCCTGGTCCTGGGAGGTGTGGGAGGGATGCGCATGAGAAATGCACAGAAAGTATAGGTCAGCCAGCCCCAGCCCAGTGAGGCCCTCACCCACTGCCTGCCTGCGCCTTGATGCAGCCTTGAAGGACCTTTTTCAAAGGGCTTTTATGGATCCTCCACCAGCATGAACTTCACGCGAGAAGCCTTCTCATCTCCTGAGAACAGGACTAAAAGCCACTGTGTGGAATTCCAAACCATCTGACCCCCAAAGGGAATCCGTTCGCATCTTAGGACTAAATGAATTCTGACCGTAGGGTACTATGTCACGTATATATCCCTGACGTCGAGGTGTCTTGACACAGACACAGGAGACTCCAGCTCCAGGGAGTCCCTAGTGTATGCATTCAGGTGCGGGCATGATGCAGATCTCCGCTCAGAGCCCTTCCATGAGGTCGGCCAGGCAGGAACTGCCCGACTCCCACCTAAGAGACAAGCCTAAGAGACACTTGGAAACAGAGTCAGAAAAGAAGCTTGCATCCAGGTCTCGGTGAAGGAGAAGCTCCCCGAAGCCCACTGGACGTTAGGGCTTGTCTGCTTAGTCGTGAAAACAGTGGAGGCAACCTGTGAGCTCTGCCGGGCCTCTGGATCATCTTACCATCCCAATTCCATGTGTGCAGTTTTGGAGAGAAATTCAGATTACTATCTCAGTAGAGTCCCCAGGACTGCAAGATCAAACCAGTCCATCCTAAAGGAAACCAGTCCTGAATATTCACTGGAAGGACTGATGCTGAAGCTGAAGCTCCAATACTTTGGCCACCTGATGTGAAGAGCTGACTCACTAGAAAAGATCTTGATGCTGGGAAAGACTGAAGGCAGGAGGAGAAGGGTTCAACAGAGGATGAGATGGTTGGATGGTATCAATGACTCAATGGACATGAGTTTGAGCAAGCTCTGGGAGTTGGTGATGGACACAGAAGCCTTGTGTGCTTCAGTCCATGGAGTTGAAAAGAGTCTGAGATGACTGAGTGATTAAACTGAACTGAACTGATCTTCAGTAGGACTTGGCATGGTATATAATATGTCCTCAGCAAATATTTGTTGAGTAAATGACTTATTTAATCATTCATTAAAAGCACTGACTTCCAATACCCATTTTTTTAACAGAAAAATGTAATACCAAGTATTTACATTTTATTTTAAAGGACTATAATCATCTTCTCATCCCTTAATCTCCTACTCAAGGGTTTGGCCACAAATTGATAAATTATTATTATTATTAATACCTACTTTCCTCTCTTCCACTAAGCTACAATGCCTTTATGTTCTAGAAATAGACCTTGGACTTTGAAGGAAGCTAAAAGATAACTTGATGCAATCTCCCTGTTTTACAGGTAAGAAGATTAAGGCCCAGTGAAAACAAAATGCTGGACCCAGATGGACCCCAGATCAGTGGGGGACATGGTACTAGGACCACAGCATCCTACTCCTTGATGCCAAGAGTACTCAATTTTTATGACTTTATTCTGACACTGACTACTCTTTCCTCTGGTCTCAGCTGCCATCAGTAATCTGAGCATTACCGAATTCACTTGATAGCACTGAAGCACACTTAAAAATGGGGCTTCCCTTTCAGTTGGTAAAGAATCTGCCAGCAATGCAGGAGGCCTGGGTTTGATCCCTGGGTCGGGAAGACCCCCTGGAGAAGGAAATGGCAACCCACTCTGGTATTCTTGCCTGGAGAATCCCACGGACAGAGGAGCCTGGCAGGCTACAGTCCACAGGGTCTCAAGAATCGGACATGACGGAGCAACTGAAACCAGCACCCCACTTAAAAACAGGATAGTAAGCCTCATGTTATATGTATCTAATCCCAATAACAAAATACAATGAACGTTAACATTTAAAACTAATAACCTGAGAGTTCCCTGGTGGATTTTTCTTTATGAGCCATTTATTCAAGTCAGAAAGCTGAATGAGGCTTGATAGAATCTCAACTATTTATTTAACATCTACTCCTCCATCTGGTGCTAGTGGTAAAGAACTTGCCTGCCAATGCAGGAGATGTAAGAGATGAGGATTCATTCCCTGGGTTGGGAAGATCCCCTGGAGGAGGGCATGGCAACCCACGTCAGTATTGCTGCCTGGAGAATCCCATGGACAGAGGAGTCTGGTGGGCTACAGTCCATAGGGTCGCAGAGAGTCAGACACAACTGAAGTGACTTAACTTGTACGCACACCTCCATCCAACGAGGATTTTTCCAGCAGTCATGCTAAGTGAGCAGTGTTTTGAAAGAGGTGAACTTGAGCTGATCTATCCATAAATTTCATGTCTTAGAAAATCAGAAAAGTGCTTTTGACAATACTGTTGGCCCCTTGAGTAAATTCAGCCCTTTCCATACTCTCTCTGTTAACACCTTTCACTTCAGCTTGTCTCAGATCAGAGCCAAACATCTTAAGATGCAACAGATACACAGCAAAGCATTAGAGCACATGACGGAAAAAAGAAGCTTCCCTTGAATCCTATGACAGCTGCAGGACCACAGACAGTCAGGGTCTTTCAATTACCCCATGTCCCAGGCAGGTGCCAATATCGATGAATGAAAACATGGCCTGAACACTCTTATTTGATCCACTTCATGAAAAAAAAAATCATTTTTATAGCCAGATTTCACATCTTATTTTGATGACTAAGCACAAAGAAGCAATCTATACTCCTAGGTTAAAAAAAAAAAAAAAAAAANATCGATGAATGAAAACATGGCCTGAACACTCTTATTTGATCCACTTCATGAAAAAAAAATCATTTTTATAGCCAGATTTCACATCTTATTTTGATGACTAAGCACAAAGAAGCAATCTATACTCCTAGGTTAAAAAAAAAAAAAAAAAAAACCCAGAAAAGTAAAAACCTGAGACTTTCAAGGGTTGCTATGATCTTAGAAGCTGATCCAGATTTTGAGAGGGAGGGGTTTCATGAGCACATGCTCCCTGGTGAGAGGAAGTCTGGGAAAGCTGGGGAGCAGGAGGCAGTCCTCGTGAGACTTTCGTGGCCAGAGGCGCCGCTCCACCCCAGCGGTGGCGGCTCCTGGGCCCGTGCCGCGGCGGGCGAGGGGAGCGCGGCAGGCAGCCTGTGCCCTCGGTGCTTACCTGGGTACAGCGTGCCTGGGAGGCCCATGCTTTGCAAGTAGTTGTGACAGCGCTCTTTGTGTTCCTCTAAAGAGCTTCGCTGTTTATAGCTTCGGCCACAATATCCACATTTGTGAGGTTTACCAACTGCAGGAGACACAATGGAGTTCAAGACCCCGATTAAATAGCGGCCATACGTGTCGTGGGAAGGCATGCAATACACTTCTTATCAAAAAGGCAAAAAAACAAAAACAAAAAAACAAAACACAACCCCTCTACTCTTGAGAGCTAAAAGTATTATGGACTCAGTTAAGATGACTGAATTTAAAAATGTGAGTGATCAGGGGTTTCCTGATTGTACCAAGAATGCCTGTCACCTTTTTTTCACTTTACTTTGGTCACTGTCTGGCCTACCAAATTCTCTCCTACTTAAACCATGAAGTCTGTCTTTTAACTAAAGAAAACAAACCACTGCAGTGGGATACCAGGGATGCCCAACACCAAGGCAGAGATGTGCGGAAGATGCACACGCGTTGGCAGGATAATAAACACATTCAGCTCCGAAGTCAGCTTCTTGCCCACTTCCACACCATGGGCCAGGTCTGGCATGACATTGGTGCCGGATTTAATGCAACCAAAGTGAATTCAGCTCCTAAACTAGTGTCCAACTAATAATCTGAGGTCTGGAAGAAACCACAGTGGATAAACAGACTTCAGTGAAATGAGCATTCTGTTCCCAAAATGTATTTTCTGGTTCTAACTTGGAAAAGCTCTATTTTCTCCCCCAAAGACCCTTAGAATAGCGTGGCTTCTCTTACATAGAGCAGCCCTGTCCAACAAAATTCACTATGAAGAAGGAAGTGCTCCCGCCCTGAGCTGTCCAATGCAGCAGCCACAAGCCATGTGTGAACACTGATCGAAGTATGCTCTGTGCCACTAAGAACAGAAATTTGAACTCTAATTTTAAGTAAGTAAAAAGCAAATCCCACCTATGGCTTGTGGCTACTGTATTGAGCAGTGTACCTCTGTGCAGTTTAGTTCTCCCTGAATTTTATTGAGTGATATTTTAGGAAAAAACTAGCAGAAATTTGTATCATACCTACACTTAAAGATTATAATAGAGAGCATTTTAGGAGATGAAATGCATAAAGGATATTCTATTAATTTCCACTCTAAAGCCAGAATCATCTTCTCCTTTCCTGCTCATATTGTTAGATTTCACATATTTGAGAGTATTATGTCAAAATCTATGCCATCCACATAGGAATGTTTGGTGAAATGGCTTAACCAAAGCTTGTATTGGTTAAATCTCTTACTTAGGTGAAAAGAAACTACAGTTTAAGAAAACCAGGATGAAAACCAAAATTTGACTTCTGGAACATTTACTAGTGGGGAAAAAGAATAATTCTTTATCTGGAGAAAGTGCTGTATCCCTAACATCAGAGAAACAACACTGAAATATACCATGTTGCTTAAAACTGCACTTTTTGTTGAGTATGTCCTTTAGAAACGAATAGAATAAAGATAACTCACTCCATGTCCTTTCCTGGACACACTGTAACTACAGCAAATTCCTGTACATGTGGTCTGAAAACCCATTTCTATCTGAAGACCCATTTCTGTCTGAGTATATGATTGACTTTAACTCTGGAACATACTTCAGTTCTTGGAAGCAAGTAAACTACAGTGTATCTTAAAGTATAGCCCACTATTTTGTAGGAAGGAAGGTCACTAGCCAAGCTTGCAACTTCCAAAGAAAGCAGAGAAGGGAGGGGGACCCTCCCCCACCATTCCAGACCACCCTCTTATTAGTATGGGACAAGTCCTATAGCCGGAATCTCAGACCAACACCAGTTGTCAGGGAAAGCTACCAAGTTGATGGCAGTTTTTAGTGGAATGGGAGTGCAGCCCCTTCACAATGGAATAGATCATAACCACACTTAGGTTTGTAGACAAAAGCTGAAGTCTTCATTTTGTTCCTACGAAATCATCTTGTAGAACCTAAATCACTGTTGTTTTCTTTCCTCCCCCAGGAGCTGTGTGTCAGCGGCACTTTCTGATGGCAGAATCACCAGCAGCCCTGGATCAACGATGGTTCTCCCCCTATACTTTTATCTACTTGCTCATCAGTGAATCCTTAATGGAAATAAGCTGCCCAAAGCCTACGGCTATCTGTATTGTTAGCCATACTTGGAGCAGGACACTATCATGCCACAAATGAAATAAGCAGGAGTGCAGCCAGAATAACCGAAAACATGGCACTAGATGTTTCTAATTTCACCACACGACTGATACACAGAAGAGATTTCTGTTGCAAATCAGAGTGACCTGGGATGACAACGGTAGGTGTCAAGCTAAGACTGCGTCTTTGTTTTTCTACCAGAGGAGTGCTGTGTATCCTACCAACTCCAGTGCAGCATCACTACCAGCTTGGTGGTGTTGGCTTGACTCTACCCAGAGGGTACTGGTGAGGTGGCTCTGTCCCAGACGTCCTGGTGGGCTCTGTACACAGACGGTGTAACTGTCACATCTGGAGCCTACAGGGACCCTGCAAACCTTCACCTCTCAGGGGACAACACATGCACTCCTTATTATCCACGTTGCCAGCATCCAAGAATGCTCACTGCCACGGTGTCATCGTTCCACTCTGGGGAAATGCTGTCTTCCTGTCCCCTGCAGCAAAGCCCTCCCAGCCCTCAGCAGGGCCCTGGCCCAGGGTCACCACTGATCTCCCACTGTGGGAGGAGCCACTGGCTTCAAGTGGCTCCTTTCTCAGGAGATTTCAGGACGCTCGCCCACACCACACCATCCCGGATTTCTAAGAGCACCTAGGAGCCTCCTCTATGGAGGTCAGAGCAAGGGGAGACGGCTGGGCTGAGCGCTTGAGAGCCAGACTGGCAGCCTGCCCCCCGCGGCTGTCCCCATGGCCTCCCGATGAGCCCCTTCGGGAGGACATCCCCACCGTACTCATAAGTGCCCCCCAGCCCCCTTTCTAGGACCACTCACAGAGCCACAGAGTCACTGGGAACCTTTCCAAAGGTGAACCCAGAAACCTCTCCCTGGAGACCCGCTGTCTCCTCTGTGTGCCCCTGCCGTCCCTTCACATGCATCGTGGCACCTGGTGCAGAGGGGGGCTTTGCAGTCTCTTCCCGGGGGAGCTCAACAAATGCGTGAAGGCTTCAAACCGTGGCCTTAACTACACTCACTGCCTAAGGGGGAGAGACCACCTGAGTCCAGCCCAACCTTCTCCAAGGACATGCACCCCCTCCTCCGGGCCAGAGGCCTCTTTGAGGTGCTGCCCTGGGGGGTGATGGGGAGCTGCTGGTCTAGGCGGTGAGCTCCCTGAGGGTAGGGGAAGGACGTGATGTCAGATGCCCCCAGGGACAGCACACAGGTCTCACCCTGTCTTCCTCTGACCTGGAAGATCACAGGGTCACTGGATCATGGAACACCAAGGAATTTGCTACGGAGGCAGGAGATCTAGTATAATCAGGGCTCCCAGGCTGGAGCACTTCAAATACTGTGGAGCATTCACAGATACCGTATCTCACTGAGACCCCAATTACCCGGATGGGTTTACTATATGCTGGTAACAGCTCTAAACTGGCCTCTCCCACCAGGGCCTCAGTCAGCCTCTGGTGTGACTGCTACATTGGGTCCCTTTGGGCCCATTTGGGGGTGCACCAGATGACACCTTTGCAAAGCAAACTATCCCCATGATGACCCCCGACATGCTCGGCCTTAAACAGCAATGAGAGTGGCTTCACAATGATCATGGAGAGATGTGTTTGGAAACTTCGGGGCATCGGCCGCAGACTCAGGACAAGGGCAAGGTGGTAAAACCGTTGCAAAGAAAAACCCCACTTACCTGAAAAACGGGATGAGGAGGACGCTCTTAAAATATTCTAAGAGGAGACGTGTGTGCGTGTGTGTGTGCACGAGTGAGTGTGTGTAATATTTCCCCACCCTTCTCTGGTTTGTTGGGAGACCAGAGCGCATGGCGGGAGGGCACTGGTGCTCTGACTGGGTGCAGCCAGTGCCCAGGGGACTGGTCCTGGGAACAGGGCTGCCCCCGAGGGAGCCAGGCGCCACTGCGCTGAGCCTGCCTGAGCCCGCCCAGGGGACCTACCAGAGTGTGTCCTCAGGTGGCCAGTGAGGGCGTCGCGCCGGCGGCATGCGTAGTTGCAGAGGTGGCACTTAAAGGGCTTCTCCCCTGAGTGCAACTTGATGTGCCGGAGCAAGTTGCCTTTCTGCGTGAAGGAGGCCCCACACTGGTTGCACTGGAACGGCCTCTCTCCTGGGGGGACAAGAGGGAGAGCGGTGAGAGCGGAACTCGGCGGGGACAGAGGAGGACACGGCGAGAAAGTTGTTTCCCACGGGCCCGGTGACTTCCACCGGCTGCAGGTTTGATAGAACATGAGGCTTTCAGACTAAACCTGCCAGTTCCTTAACGCTTCACTGGTTGGGTCAATTTGATCTGAAAATCTAATTTTTTTTCCCTAAATCAGAATGGCACATCACAATGCAAATTCAAACTCATTTAAATAAAGTGACTGCAACATTTTGTGATGAAGAGCCACTCTTCCTGATCAGCAGTTTTGGAATAAACCAATATCCAATTTTGCGTGTTGTGGCATTTGGTGGGGGTTTTTAATGTGGCTTTTTTCAAAGGGTCTTTAAAATATGCCACTGAAGCAGCAAAATAAAAAGGAAACTCATTAAAAATGCATTTCAGGATCACAAGTTCATTTCAGCGTTACATTCTTATATTTAAATGAAAGGCACTTCATTATAACAGTTATAATAACTTCTTTTCATTTACATTTTCCCTGTATTTTCCCTTTCAATTTCTTCTCCATTACCTGTCTGTCCCTATGCAGGCAAATCAGGAAAGAGACAGACAAGAGTGTGAGGGCGGGAGGGAGAGAAGGAGAAAGGCTGGATAAAATGAGAGGTTGAGAAACTGGAGGGAAGGTTTCCATCATCCAAAGAGAAGTCCTGAATCTCCATCAAAATCTGAGCTGTGCCGACTGTTCTGGTTTCTTCCTTTGCCTCCTAATCTTGCAACTTTGCAGCCAGTATGAAGTCTATCCATAGCTACTGAAGTCAGTTATATTTTAAGTACAGATATTCTAAGAGATGAAGTTCAGTTATTATTAGGAACTCTCTTGGGAGCGGAACTACTGGAGTGGTAACGAAACAACACAACAAAACAAAAAACCCACTGGGCTCTCTGCTGTGTGTCCGCTCATGTCCCCTGGATCCAACAACGGGGTGAGCGGGCAGCTGCGGTCAAGAAATATGCTATGGACTAGTCACAGGTCTCAGAGTCTAAAATCAGTGAATATTTAACTCTCACTTAAAACAGGGATACACTTGTCATGTTTAAGTAAACATCAAAACTCTTTAAAAAGTGCTTTTTTTTTTTTTCTTAGATGAAAGGCTTTGTATGACCATGATATCTGGTATTGAGATACCATGAAAATGCACTTCCTAGTAACAACTTTACCTTAGGGAAGAAGAATGTGTTGAAATGGATTTTAACAATTTTCCTGATCGATCGGCATGATTTTGGTGAATAAGACAGCATGTATCAAGAGCAATCAGAAGTGCATCTGGTACTCCTGAATCTACACCAGATTAAATTTAGAAGCCTGTGCTGGCATCTGACTTTCAAGATGATCATCATTCTTAAGTGGGAGGGATAGTTGTGCTACTGGGAAAACTGAAGCAAACTTACAATGATATTCAGTTATAGCCCATTTGGAATCCTAAAAATAACAATCTGTTTGGAATTTTCCAAAGTCTGTATCTAGATTGGATCTGACTGAGCAGAGAAGTCCAGCAGGTGGAAAGGTGAGGGTAAAAGTAACTAACTTCCTCAATCTCCGAGTTACAAGCCCACACTAGATGAGGAGATTATAACAGCTAGTATCTGGCAGACCCAAGGAGCATCTAATAGAGACTGTTAATTTTCTGCTAGAAACACTTCAGGGCCTTCCCCCACACGCGTGTGTGTGACGGCAGTCTTTAGCTCCAAGCAGACAGAAGAAGGGGTAAAAGTCAGGGTGAGTGTTCTGGAGAGCTAGGCGGTCCAATGCCACGAATATGGCCATGACAAGGATGTGGACCGTTCCTGGTGACCAGCAGGCCTCGGCGTGACCTGTGTCCATGTGACATGCCCCCTCCATGCTGACAAGGTGCTGCACAAAAAAAAAAAAAAAAACCATGAAAATCAGTGTTATTCATGACAGGACACTTCTTCTGGCTACTCAGAGGCACATTTTCTTGTGGGTTTCTGGGTCTGGTGCTGGAAGCTGGGCTTGCCAGGTCGCAGGCCTCCTAGCAGCACGCAGAGTAGAGGCAGCACGGTGTTCAGGAACACAGATGGGCGCCAGCCCCGGTGTGAGCCCTGGGGTCTTGGACAAAGCGTGGATAGGGGGTAAGCACAGACCCCCTCCTCCACGGTTCAGACATGAATGTTCCCGAAATCGCTGTACCTGGAACTCCGTGTCCATAAAATGCGGACAGTGATACTCAGGCCCCAGTACTTGCTGGGAGGGCTACACGAGAGGGCTCAGCAGTGGCCGCTCTCATTTGAGACATGCAAGAGTTCCTTGCTTTGAATTAACCACTTGCTCAACTAGGTGTGCCAGAGTTAGCTGTCTCCCAGTTACATTTCAGCGTTTGACCTTGCTAGGCTTATCGTCCACGGAACAACTGGTGCTTTCTCCTTGCTCTGTGTGCATCTATCTCTCTCTCTCTCTCTCTCTTTTTTTTTTTTTTTACTTTATTTTACTTTACAGTACTGTATTGATTTTGGCATACATTGACATGAATCCGCCATGGGTGTACATGAACTCCCAAACATGAACCCCCCTCCCACCTCCCATCCTGTGCTGTGAAGAGCTTCATCTTCACATTATGGCTACAGATTTGGAGGTTCAGGAAATACTTGTCAATGCCCCCCAGCCAGGAAGAGCTGGCATTAAACCTCAGCTTCCAGCGGAATTTCATTACTGGAATTTCTGCCCGCTGTGTGTAGCAGTTCTCAGCCCTGCTCCAGGGCAGTGCATAGAGGGCTCTGGGACATGTATGGGACATTTTTGGCTGTTCAGTCCTTGGGGACATGGGAGAGGCTACTCTGATTGAAGGGGCTGGGGAGGCTGGATGGCAGATGAGTACCACCCAGTGAAGACTTGTCTCCACTGCCGTGCCAAAGGTGCCCTTGTGAGGACTGCTGGGAGGACTGCTAAAGAGTGTTCTAATGCTGACCTCATTTGGTCATTGGGTACTGGTTCTCATCACAACCATGTGTGACTGGTCCTTGGTAGCATGAGCATTCTGCTGTTGGAGCAAATTTATAAAAAGAACAGCTAGACACTGAGAGCCTGCTGAAGTGCTTAACTCTAGTGAATTTAGAATCACCTTTTTAAACAGTCTGAGATGGCCTTGGAGCTGGGTTGAAACTCACCTGACCAGGATTCACTGTTAAGCCTTCAGGATAGACCCTTGTCACTGTCTGTAGCTGCTGAACCCCGGGCAGCTTCCTTGAGTGCCCAGTGACCTCCCCTCCCCAGTACTCCTCAGATGCTGCCACCACCCTGCTCAGCACTCAGCCCACGGCTCACCCGGCCCCTCTCCAGCTGCCCACCACCCCTCTCCTACTGAGCCTTGTTCTGACCTTGGAGAGCCCCCCGCTCCATCTAGAACCTGCCCCCTGTGACCACAGATCATAAACCACGCCCTGCTGGGCAACCGGAGGGCCCTCGCCCAGCTGTTCGTCAACCTGATGGAGGCCAGGCTGCAGCAGGAGCTTGATAGCCACCGCCGCTGGCAGGGCCTGATGGATGCCTGGAAGGCTCTCAAGAAGGAAGACCTGGTGCAGGGTTTCAGGTCAGTGGCTGCCCACACTGCAGAGGCTCTCCCCCTAAACCCCACCCTGCGCCCCCGCCAGCGTGGGGCAGTGAGCAGAGTGCGTTCTCCCTCCCTTTGTCATTACTTTAAAATGTGATTGCTTTTTCTGATGGTAAAAGTAATAGGTGCTTTTTTTTTTCCCTTAGAGTCAAAATAGAAGTATAAGGAGAAATTTAAAGTCACCATTAATTTCTCATCACAGTGAGAAGCACAGCTGATATTTTGGTATTATTTTCTTCCAGGCTTTTTTAGACCTATACTGCGTGTGTAGATTTGTATCTTATTTCCTTCATACACATTTGAAAGTGAAAGTGTTATTCACTCAGTCGTGTCCGACTCTTTGTGACCCCATGGACTATAGCTCACCAGGCTCCTCTGTCCATGGGATTCTCTAGGCAGGAATACTGGAGTGAGTTGTCATTGCCTTCTCTGGGGTCTTCCCGACCTGGGGATCAAACCCCAGTCTCCTGCATTACAGGTAGATTCTTTACCATCTGAGCCACAAGGGAAGCCCAGAAGTGAAATTGAAATTCGCTCAGTCGTGTCCGACTCTTTGTGACCCTATGGACTATACAGTCCATGGAATTCTTCAGGCCAGAATACCGGAGGGGTTAGCCTTACCCTTCTCCAGGGGTCTTCCCAATCCAGAGATCAAACCCAGGTCTCCCACACTACAGGTAGATTATTTACTAGCTGAAGCCCCACTGTATGAGTGGTTTGAAAATGTTAGCCTGATTACCCGCCCACTGTTCACTCTTTACTGTTACTGGGCCAAGGAGAATGGCCATCCCTTAGGCTTGGGCCACTTCCCACCCTGTGGTAGCAAGTTTCATTCCTGGGAGGGAATGTGAAGAGAGGGCTCATCTCCAAGCTTCCCCTCAGGTGGCACTCTTGTTAATACTGACACAAGGGCCATGGAGGTTTTGGCCAGCAAAGAAGGCTTTCTTTTGCTAAGAAAGGGACACTTGGAACCAAGATGTCTGAGGTCACCAGAGAGTGTCTATCTGTGCTGTAGGTGTGGTGGTGGGAGGCCCGCTGTCCACCCGCATTTCTAAACGGAGACCACCGGAGTCTGACTCTAGGATGGATGGAGAAGTGTACCGAGCTCTGACTGCCCCTGTATTTTTTCTGTGACCTTGGTCAAGGGCTTAAACATTCGCAGGCTTTGTCTGCAGATACCATGATGGACTGGTGACAGGGTTTCAGTGGTGATCAATAAGATGCTCTATGGAAAGTACCTGGTCCAGGCCTGGGCTTGGATCTGGGAGGTTCAGACATCAGTAACCATCATGGACAGTGATGGGAAGAGGTGACATTTACTGGGCATTTCCCAGGAGTGAGGCATGGTGCTAATGGTTTTGCTTGCATTATCTGGCGGGGTCCTCACAAGTACCACTTGAGGAAGGTATTGTCATTACCTTGACAGAAGAGGAAACCAAGTTTCAGGGAAGGGGCGACTTGTCCAAGGTCACAGAGCTGGAGGCAGGAGTCAGGACCCACCCCTGAGCTGTGCCTGCTGACCCCTCTGTTCTTCCCTCCTTTCCTGTGCCCCTGAGGCCTGGATGTGGGGAAGGGGTTGGGAGTGGTGTCAGGGTGCTGAATGTTCTTACCGTAAGTCTCATGCCTTCCCTCCCACCAGATGTGTATAAGAGACAGCCTCAGGACGCTCTGTATGTCTAGTCTTTCCAGTGGTTCTTGTCTGTCCTCCTGCTGTCTGTCAGTGCCTGTTGCTGAACCATGCCTGCCCCTCTGGCTCTGTTCCCACTGCTTCCCTATCCACACCCCAGCCTCCCCCAAATGCTTCCTTTGGAACTGAAAAAAAAAAAAAAAACCATGAAAATCAGTGTTATTCATGACAGGACACTTCTTCTGGCTACTCAGAGGCTGTCTCTTATACACATCTAGATGTGTATAAGAGACAGTTCCCAAACATGCCATGTCAGCTCCCTGAGCTCACACTCCTCAAGTAGGAAGAAAGGGAAACGAGGGGTTGCATTTTCCTTGGTGGGGGGCACTTTGGAGAATGTAGCAGGAGCTGGGCTGCCCCTAGGTTCTTTCATCTCTCCACCAACCATAAATGCTTCTCAGGTGTGGGACTCTGGGACAGGGAGTCTGTCCAGCTCTATCTGCCTTTGTGTTCCCTTTAACCTTGTTGGAGCAGAGATTGACCCACTGCTGGGTGAAGGTCTCTCCCCTGCCCTGCCCTTCGAGTCTCCCCAGGCAAAGTTCCCCTACAGCTCCTGAGACTCAGCACCCTGAACTGTTGGGCAGACCCATTAGCCACCCAGGCACAGACAGGAGGTCAGCTCTCTCCAGCCCATGTCTCTGACACCTAATGCAAGGATCCAGAGGCACAGACACTGGGGCCTGACCATGATCCCCCCCATCTCCCAAAGTGACAGTCTCAGCCTGACGGTGACTCTGGATCCTTTAAAGGACAGGCTTCTCTCCACTGACCTCCTTTCTGTCAGGCCCAGGGTCTTCTGAAGTCTCCCTGTGCTTCCCAAGGGTCTCCTTTCCCCCTTAGTTTTGGCTTGAACCACCCATCATCCCCATAACTGGATATGACATCAGTTAGGAGCTCTTGGCACCCACAGGAGAGTACCTGGGGAAAGGCACGTCTCATGGAGGGCACTGGCATTGTGCCAGCTTCCTGGTGCAGACTAGGTCCATTCTGCCATGGATGCGAATCCAGAGCACAACTCCCTGTCCAGGAAGAGAGATGTGTTTATAACCAGCCAGGCCCTGCTACCCCCAAAGTGACTGAGGTCACTAACTCAGCATCAGCACCTCTCTGAGGGCCTTGTCCCCTTCTTGAAAATTCAGCTAGCTAAACCAGTCAACTTGTGCATTCGTTCACCCAGGACAGGACATCTGGGTGAGTGGAAGAGGAACTCAGGGTACGGGTAGGTCACCACTAGCATAAACTAGGTCCCCAGGTTCACGGGGCAAGTGGCCTAGAAGCAGAGCCAGTGCAGCTCCCATAGTGGGGGTACCCTGGCTCCAGTGCAGCTGCCTTGGTCCAGGGGCCTTTGGTTGACAAGGTTGAGAGACTCGCCTCTGGAGGGTCAGCCTGGGCCCCGTCAGCTGCCGCCCTGCAGTCTCCCTTGGTGGTAGGTGTACATGAGGGCTGCATCAGACGATGTCTGAGAAGTGCTTCACGTGTCAGGGCCCCAGGCACAGCAGGTGCTGCTGAGAACTGCATTTCTGGGGTACTTGTCCTGTGAACAGCACATTCCAGGATTATCATTCCAAAGCTGAGATTGTGTTCACCCGCCCTGGTCCTCCCTGCTGAGACAGTTTGTCCTGGGGTCTGTGGACCACGGACCTGGGCATCACAGGCAGGGATCTGGGAGTCCCAGGACCAGTTTGTCCAGGGACTTCCCTCCCTCATCCCCAACTCTGGACAATGGGGTCACCCCAGGTGCCTCATCTGATGGGTTGTTGAAGAAGCAGATGAGGGCCTGCTGAACGCTGAGCCTCGGTCCGGCATTCCCAGGCTGGCCAAGCCCCCAGTGGCCCTCAGTTTCCACATGTGGAAGATGGCTCATGCCCAGCACCCACACTTGGTGTGCAGCCAGAATGGAGCAAGCTCCCTGAGGCAGGCCCCTCTTCTCATCTGAGGACTGTGGTTTGTCTGCTGGCAGCAGATACCCTGGCAGTGTTTGCTGGGGGCACGTCCTCGGGGCATTCTGGAATTGGGTGACCACCCTGCCCCTCCTCTCCTGTCCATGGTCCAATGTGTCTGGACACCCAGTGAGTTCATGGCCAGTGAGAGGATCCAGACTCCTCCGGCTGTGAAGAAAGAGCTTGAGACCATGATGAAGAACCAGAGCATCCTGCAGCAAAAGCGACTGGACCATCTGTGCACCATCTGGTACAGCAGGAGGGGAGGGCCCTCTGGGGAGGGGCACCTCTGTGGGTCCATGGGGGAGGCAGGCCTAGTCCTTACTGTTGACTTTTCTCTTGAGGGGTTGACCTCCAGACCAGGCCATCTCCTAGTTCTCTGGCCCTGGGCTGGTCACCTGGGTCCACGTTCTGGGGTGTCCCAGCCCCGGTAGCAACAGGGAATGTGACACATTTGCTGCAGAAAGAAGTTTAGTGTGACTCTGCCAAAGAGCTTAGAAGGAGGCAGTGGTGAGGGGTGAGGTCAGAGGAGAATTAGGGGAGTCTGAGGGGAGCCAGGTCAGGGGGTGGACTTTTTCCTGAGGGCAGTGAGAAATGGACTTGCTCCATCAGCTCTGGAGTTTGGAGCGTAGATGGAGACATGTGAAGCTGAAAGCCCAGAGGTTGGTAAGGAGGCTGCTGTCATCAGACAAGGGCCCTGTGAGAGGGTGTGGACAGATGCTTTGCTTAGACCTGTGTTCACCAGCTCTGATCCCGTGATAAGCTGCATGGTGGGGGCATGCCGAATGTTCTAGATCCTGGAAGCCCACAGCTCTGGGAGTCTGCAGCGTCCACCCTCAGCAGCAGGATGGAGCCTGCGTGGTCCTGCGAGGCAGAGACATTTCGCATGCTGGGAGCCATGCGCCTCATTGGTCCCTTTCATCCTGGTCCCTCTGGGATACAGGTTCTTCCCATCACCTCACCACAGAGCCCAAGTTCTCCTAGGATGTTAATGACTGTTAGGACCCTACACAACTCAAGCCAGAGAGACTCCACCAGGATGGGCATCTCCTGCCCCAGGTGTAGCTACATCTTCGTGCAAGCATGAAATTCACAAGGTGGATAAAAATCTCGACACAAGGAAAAGTGCTTTTGTTGTTTTCTATGACTCCACATGGGCTTCCCCAGGTGACGCGAGTGGTAAAAAACCTTCCTGCCAGTGCAGGAGACAGAAGAAATGAAAGTTTGATTCATTGGTCAGGAAGATCCCCTGGAAGAGGGTGTGGTAACACACTCCACTGTTCTTGCCTGGAGAATCCCATGGACAGAGGAGGCTGGCAGGCTATAGTTCCTGGGGTCACAAAGAGTTGGACACAAGTGAAGCAACTTAGCACACACACACATGACTTCACTTATTTCTGACATTGAGTCCCTGTTCATAAAGGTGGGCAAAACTTAGTCTTTCTTGGGGATCTTGCCCATCAACAGAAAGCCAGGGAATCCCGCCCAGAGCCAAGCCTGGGGAGTCTGGTCGTCAGTGTTTGGTCCATACACATTGCTGTTCAGTCACTCAGTTGTGTCTAACTCTGTGACCCCATGGACTGCAGCACACCAGGCTTCCCTGTCCTTCATTATTTCCTGGAGTTTGCTCAAACTCATGTCCACTGAATCAGTGATGCCATCCAACCATCTCATCCTCTGTTGTACTCTTTCTGGAATGAACTGTTCCGTTAGCAAAAGACTCCATGAGTTGGTGCCTATCTGGCACGTAGCCATTATTTGTGGGCAGAAGTGGGCAGCAAACAGGCAGTCTCCTCTGCATATCTATACTTGGCAGGTTTATCATTGAATGCAATTATTCTTTTTATCACTGCAGGCAGTCATTATATTCTGGCCATTTAGTATGCCAGCATTTCATTCAGTTATCAAATATTTATTGAAGAGAACTGTCACTGTATAGTGAGGTTTTACATGAATTAACAGGAAAGTAATTCATTTGTGAGGTCTATTTCTCTACCATGAAGGAACGAACGTGGGTCCCAGCGCCTCCTGTGAGGGGTCTCTCACCATGTCACCTGCGTTCACTTTAGTTTCTGCCTCCCGACTACTCTCTCTCCCGTGAGCTTCCCTTAGGGCTAGATGTGCTGGGGATTGTTCACGGGATAACTGGAGCATTACCAGGCACATCAGGGAAAACAAAGTTTGCTAAACTGTAGAAGTTAAGTTTCTATCGAAAATGAATGTTGATTGAAAGTAGACCTATTATACGGTTTTTCCAGATGGATGACAACCAAAAATCATTTTGGGAACTGCCTGATTCAACTATAAATATGACAACTCTACAAAGATCCGCATTTCCTTACAACCCAGCTGTTGTGCTCCACGAATTTTCTGAGTTCCTGCTTCATTTTTGATAATCAGATAAGCCTGTGGCCCAGGGAAGAATCACGTGAGGTCGCGATGTTCATGTTCTTCCCCACTTCCCTGAGCTAGGTTACGAAACCCACTTTGCCTTCTCAGCCTGCTGTTTTGCCAGTTTGCCAGTCTCCTCTTGTGGAGAACAGGGGCAGATCCCGGCTTTAAGATGACCTAATCCTAACCCTAACCGCAGCCCCCCCAGCACCCCTGGGCAGCAGGGGCTCAGGGTATGTTTATGTCCAAACTTGCAGTGATCACTGGAGTGGGCACATTTATTATGTTTTTTCCACCTTTAGAGGAGAAGAGTAAAGTTTCTATTCAGTTCTAAAGACTCTTTATGCATGCCGTTAAAGGTAAGGTGTGCCCTGTGAGTGTTTTATTTTGAAGACTCTTTAGAGCCACTCGCGACACTTCCAGTGGGTAAGCACGTGACTGGTCGTCCGCCACGAGTGCACTCGGGGCATAGGGGTAGGGCAGAATGCAGAGCTTCTGTCTGCAGCCCCCAGTGTGGGAACATGTCAGGAGCTGGGGTGCAGCCTTCAGTTCGCACTCCTTCATTTCTGGATCCAGAATACTTTCTCTTCTGCTGCCAAAGCCTCCCTCCCCCACATCCACTAGGGCGGGGGTTTAGGCATTAAATTCTTTACCAGTTTGAGAGGGTCTCCTGCATTGCAGGCAGATTCTTTACGGTCTGAGCCACGAGGGAAGCTCTCAGATGGGAGCAGCTGGCAATCAAACCATCTCGGTGGGAGTGTCGCCTGGGAGGAGCAGCCTTCTGAAAACAAAGTCTTTCTGAAAGACTACACTTTGCTGCCATTCCATCAGCATTCAAACAGTGACTGTTTCTAAGAATCAGATACCCCCGACATGCATCTCCCACTCCTGGGTTCTCGGTGGACAGTCTGAGGAGTGGATTTCAGGGCATCAGCCTCTTGCTCTGTTTGGTTTCTTATGGGGGAGCCATCTGGCACAGCCCCACTGCCCCTATTCAGCGAGCAGAGCCTCAGGCCCTTGTCAGAACTCACACACCTGTTCCCTTTACCTTTCTGTTTATAGCTTTAGTTTAGAGGATCGAATTGGTGCATGTTTAGAAGTCCTTCTGGATGAACAGGGAGGCTACACCTAGCTCAGGACACTCGGCCGGGAGGGGCCTTGTCCTCTGCGACACCCCGCGGGCCCCTCCGGGCCACCGAAGGAGGAGCTACGCCAGGCCTTACCAGTGTGGCTTCTCTTGTGGACCATGAGCACATTGGGGCCGATGCAAATGATCCCACAGACATCACACTTTAGTTTGCCGTTAGGAAGTCGAATGCCTCCAGCTCCTGACAAAGCTTTGCTGCCTTGGATACTGTGCGAGCCATTCATTTTCTCTCCGGAGGCATCGAGCATCCGCAAGTCCTCCGCACACTCTTCCCCATTCACTTCACAGGCACGCCCATTCTCTTCATCACTCTGAGTCTCTACTTTAACATTACCGGCTGAAAGAGACAATACAACACAGGGGCTGCTCAGTGTCAGGCAAAAACAGAACAGCACCGCCCAGCAGCGACGCGACCCAGTGGGAGTGGCAGCTTCCAAACACAAGTTTTCAGCACCTTATCCCGGGGGACAGCAGCCCGGCCCGGCCCTGTCAGCCCACAGGGGGCTGTGACCTGTGGCAGTCGGCATCTCGGGGCTGGGTCGATTGCCTGCCCTTTCTGTAGGTCTGAATGGCAGAGGGTGAAGATGCATGGAAAAGCTATTTATAAATTCTCACTTTAGACTGGGAGGGGGTATGGGGGGCTTTCACAGGGTAAGGTCATCAGGTCCACCGTGACAGCCCCTCTGGAGTGACCCGAGGCCAAGTCCAACACCCTGTGAGCCAGCACAACCCCTGATCCCAGAAGATGAGTGATCGTGAAGTAATCCAGCCCCCAAGGGTGGGGGCCTTGTTTAGCAAAACCCCCTGGGAAGTGCTTATCTAGCTGAGAAAGTCCCCTTAAGCATAAGGATAAGCATAAGCTTCCTTTCCTTCATTCATTCATGTATTAATAAACGTGGGGACAAAACTCAGCAAACACACCCTCAGATTTCTGTCTGCAGATTCCTGAAAGAATTTTGTCTCTTTCTTTGGCACATGACCACTCTAAACCCTTCTTACTCCATGTTGCTGCTAAGTCGCTTCAGTCGTGTCCGACTCTGTGCAACCCCAGAGACGGCAGCCCACCAGGCTCCCCCGTCCCTAGGATTCTCCAGGCAAGAATACTGGAGTGGGTTGCCATTTAATAAAACCTGTATCCTAAAGCAGGACCACGAGCCTGAGGTGTCTTCCAGTTGCTCAAGGGTTGACTGGGATGGTCTGTGAATGTAAACAGATCTGTACCAGCTTTTCAGAAAGAAAGACTCGTGTGTGGGCATGGGGAGGGGGGCAGGGGAGGTGAAGGGCTCTCGGTTATGATACAATAACCACTGTCCACTTGGCATTGCTGCTTCCCCAGCATCACGTTTAGGGTCATTGTTTCTGTCCTTCGTGTATTTTTCTTGGTAAAGAAAGCAGATACTTGGTTTGCACTCTTCCGAAACGCCGACTGATAAGGGACGGCTGAACGCAGCACTGTGATGACCAGGAGAAACTGTCACACTGAAAGCCCTCGTGTTCATCACAGTCCCTACAGACGAACAAGAGGAAGGAGGCAGATTATGCCACGGGAGACAATCAGTGAGACAGGCAGCAACCGGGACCACAGGTTTTCACTGGCGTGAGTCAGCGGTTCTCCCACTATGGTCCCTGGACCACAAGCAAGTCCCTGAGAGCGTGCTGGGAGAGCAGACTTTGGGGTCCACCCCAGACCCACTGAACCACGCCCACCCCAGACCAACCCCCGTGGATCCACCCCAGACCCACCGAACGAGGCCCACCCCAGACCAACCCCCGTGGACACAGCCACTTCCACTGGAGTCTCAGAAGGCCTGTGCTCGTAACAAGCTGGTTGGACTCAACACAGTTCTCATGATTGGCAAGCTCAGAGCTGAGACTCTGAAGTCAGAATTCCTGGTTTGGAATCTCAGCTCCATTCTTTATAAATGCTGAGATCCGGTGCAATGCAGGTACCTGCTCTGCACCTCGGTTTCCTCATCTGTAAAACTGGAAACTGTCAGCACCAGCCCAGCTGGAGCTGTAAGGGAATTGAGGGGGCAAAGAGATGGTTCTCTGCCCTGGGGACCCAGCCCTGGCCCTGGAGGCAGGCTGTGGGCAGCACAGGTAAAGCATGTCAGGGGTGAAGAGCATGAGAACAGCGGGAATGGAAAGTGAGGGACGGAGGCCACCTTAAACCTCACAGATGCTTTCAAGCCGGAAGTCCTGACACTCATCTGACAGCAGTCCATGAAGGCGGGACTTCGTCATTATTCTGCCAAGTGACATTTTCCCTGAGAACTGTATTCACAGACTCAAGAAACCAGGAGGCTGAAAGGCCTGAGATCTTTTTGTAAATTACCCTCTGATCATTGTGGATCCTCTGGAATGGTTTTAGGTAGACGTACTCAGCACCATAACAGGCTGCTGCTGCTGCTGCTGCTAAGTCACTTCAGTCGTGTCCGACTCTGTGTGACCCCATAGATGGCAGCCCACCAGGCTCCCCCATCCCTGGGATTCTCCAGGCAAGAATACTGGAGTAGGTTGCCATTTCCTTCTCCAATGCATGAAAGAGAAAAGTGAAAGTGAAGTCGCTCAGTCTGTCCGACTGTTAGCGACCCCATGGACTGCAGCCCACCAGGCTACTCCGTCCATTGGATTTTCCAGGCAAGAGTACTGGGGTGGGGTGCCATTGCCTTCCCCGCCATAACAGGCTAAGTAAGCACAAAGAAGAAAATTCAGTATTGCGTGATATTCTAGTTTTAGGAAAAAAACGTAGGCAGCTCCCCAGTTTGGGGGTCCCCAGATCCCTGCGCAAGGTCAGGGGAGCGTAAATCATGGGGACTGGACAGAGGGTTGGCGTCACATGGAGACACATGCAGTCACAGGAGCCAGCAGGCACATGCTGGGGATGCAGAGCTGGAAGCTGCCTGCGCTTGGGGGCAGAGGGGAGGGGGCAGAATTCAAGGCCAGACAGTCACAGAAAGGTCTGTGGCAAGTGAGAGGGGGCCCGGGGGTGGAGGTGAGACCCAGTGGGCCACACATCAGCCACTGGCTCAGCAGATTCAAGCATGTGTGAATTTTCTCTCCGTGTAAGGGCGAAGTTCCTATCTCTTTGTGGACAAATGCACCCTAGGTGCCGGCTGCGTGGGCAAGGTGCAGAGACGCCCCCAACCCAAGGCGGGTGTCCATGAGAAAGGGCTCTCATCTCACAGGGAGGTGAATACAGGTGGTGGTCGTATTATTCTTGTAGGAGATGGAAATCAGGGCAGGGAACATGTGGCAAACACAGATCCGATCTCAAGAGTTGAAATCTAACATACATCCATGTACAGTCCACATAAGGCAGAAGATACATTGGAGAAACACAAGCTCAGTCGGGGCGTTTTGGCTTCACTTCTGTAAATGTGAAAGTGGCTTTGGGGGTTTTACGTGATGGTGAGTTTGACGAGTGATGTGGCCCAAGGAAAGGACAGTAGAAGCTGCAGGCCTGGGGGCCCACGCCACTGACCTACAGGGTCTCCCTGCCGCACAGGCTGCAGCCTCCTGTAAACGGGCACAGAGTCTGGAGCGGGCCAGAAGGAAGCCCATTGCGAGATGTCAAGGGGCCCTGATGCACTGGGCTCAGACACAAGCCTCGGGCTGAGAGCAGAGATGCCCCCCAACCCCAAGTCGAAGGGAAGCGGGAGGAAGACAAAAGGGGGACTGGAGGGCCTGCTGAGGGGGATCCCTGCCCTGGGAGGCCTCCACACTGCTGGAGGACAGAAGGCAATGCCTGGAGCGTGGTGGTGGTGGGAGGCTCTGGCAGCCAGGCTCCCACTCAAGGTACCAGAGGGGTGGGCGCAGGTGGGGAGGGCCTGCCCCTGCCTCTTGTAGGCCTTCCCAGGAAGGCTCTCGGGTCTGAGAGCTGGTGGGTCCGTGGTTTCGAACTGCACACCCCGGAGCACTCAGGGGCACCAGCGTTTGCTCAAACTAGTGAAGGAGGAGACTGGGACCAGATGACAGGTGTGAACTTCGGCCATCCGCAGGTTCACACCCAAACACTGCCGGGCGCACCCAGAGACAAGCGGGGCCACTGCACCCTTTGTGAGAAGGCCATGTGGACAGCCCTCTCTTATTTTCTTCCTCAGACCCATGCTGTCATGAGTTCCAGGAATCAATCATCCCTCCTAACTTGCATTTAGTGTTCCGTGGTCCAGCCCACGGATGCTGTCTCTGTGGTCATCCCCTCTCTGAATCCCTAAACCATTCCATCAGTTCTGTTTCTTTGGACCCTAAGCTGCTTAGTTTCACTACTGCTTCTATGAAATGTTATACTCGCCTTGAATCTGGGGATTATACTTATAAATATTTTGTAACTCTGTCCTTCCACCACTTAGAAAAATGTCAAACTCAGTATGGTGCTGAATGGAACTGATTAAATATAGAACATGAAATGGAGACTTTGTATTTCTTGACCTTGGAACACACTGGCTCAGGCCTAACCATGCAGCTAACTTTTCCACCGAGTCCCGGGAGCTAATGGATGAGGCCCCAGCGTCATTATTTAATAAGCATGGCTGCCTGCAGAGTGGATGTGCCTTCAAACCCTGAGCCAAAAGCCACTTTCTTTCCAAGATGCAACTTAAAATTGGGGAAAATGCAAGTCTCATTTTTATATGTCTCAGAGGCTTTCTATGTTATTAGCAACAGGACAGTCCTTAGAGTGACCCTGGGTGCCTGATCATTAGCACACAGACAAGGTTAGCCCGGAGAAAATCCAGAGAACTCAGGGTCACTGGGGCCAGGAGGCCTGGATCTGCTGCCAACCATTGTATGGCCTCATGAAAGATTAAAACATTTTAATGCAAAGGGTTATAGCGTACTGGCAGCCTGGCCTCACAGATAGATTCTGTTTCCCCATCACGTTCCTTTCCCTTTAGAATGTGTCTATATATTTATAGGCATTGGTACTTTTCCCACTGAACAGATATTCCCTAAACTATCAGTTTAGACCAGGTAAGCTCAAAATGCTCAATATTTTAAATGAAAAATCAGGAGACAGAAATATTCCTGCAACTGATGACTAGCTAGGAAAGATCAACTATATTTAAGGTGTATCTTGAATGAAGGTAATTAAAAATTTTAGATGAAGCAATATGTGTAGAAGTTTTTGTGCTGCCTCTCAAGGTTTATGAAAACTTTTAAGCACTTTAAGGTTAATGAAACCCCTGATTGAACTTATATCATTAAAAAGGCAGGAGTTTTCATTGCAAGGAGGCATGAACACTTCCTTTACTTCCCTAATGGGAAGGGAGCCCTTCCCTTCTCCAGGGAATCTTCCTGACCCAGTGACTGAACCCAGGTCTCCTGCGCTGCAGGCAGATTCTTTACCCTCTGAGCCACTTGGGGAGCCCTCAGCTAGAAATATGTTTATCCTTATTTGATGTTTTGGGTTTTGAAAAGAATGAAATCAGGGAGAGATAAAAGAGGAAGAGTATGAAAACAGAATGAGTTACTAGCATTTATTTACATTTTTCTCAGGTAACAGGGGACACAAACTGAGAGAATAGGGTCAAACAGTTTGTTTTTAATTTTCAAGGGACAAAAAAGAGAAGTAAACGAGGAGGACAATTCTCCATCATGACCACTAGGTGGTGATGTTGGCCCAGAACAGTTGGGTTGCTTGTTTGGGTGGGGACCTCGTCAAGATCAACAGTTGCAACTTGGGGATGTGGGAAGGGGTGGGGAAGGAGGAGAGAAGAGATACTAAAGCCTTGTGAACCCAACTGTATAAAAGTAGACAGGAAAGGCATTGAGACATGTATCATGTCTTACAGTATCTGCAAGTATTGTGTATCTTTACAGGCAGCAATTTTTACATACTGGTCTTCACCAAAGGATCTTCTCCAATACTGCAAGGTGCTGGATCCTAAACCTTCTCAGATTTAATGAGAACATGTCAGAATGTATTATCTTACTCTTAAGTGCATTTGACTTTTTAATGTTTCAACAAATATTTCCATATTTCATCTCAAAATTAATATTAGTTCTCTGTGCTAGTACCTTAAAAGTGTTTTATATAATCACATAAGCACACATATAAATACATATACACACACATATAAACATTTATATATACATGCATATAGATCTCACAGAAATAAATATCAAGCTGTTTTAAAGTCAATTCAAAGGAACATTAGTAAGAGAACGATCTCTATAACTTTCATAAACTGGAAAAGCAGTCAGTGCAGGTTGCAAGAAAAGGGGTAACCCTAGGCTGATAACTGCTAAACCCTTTTGGTGCCAAAGAGTTTTTGATGGCCAGGATGTCATAAGCCTTTCTTTAACTGCTACTGACACCTTTGAGATTAGAGTTTGTGTTAATACTTGTTACAGGATTAAGCATGACTTCTCTTCTGATATTGTTTTATAACATTAGAACATGTACTAATAGAGGCTCTGAAGACTACGTCCTAAGGGGGCAACCCACTTGCATCACTTTTAGTATTCGACTCTCTGGACATTTTTAAAAAGCCCTTTCCACTTCTTAAAATACTCCTTCAAGGATGTCGCTCAAATATATTTATCATTCATCATCTCTCAAAACCTAAAAAAGAAAAATGAAATCAACATCTGCGTTCGCTTTGACAGCTCAGATCAGGAACGTCCCGCACACAGAAGCACGCAGCGGGTCTGCTCAGGAAGTGAGGACCACGAGCTAACGGCCCTGACGCCCTGAGACTTTTCTCCTCTCAGTTCTGAAATTAATACTTCCAAGCCACAGAAGGAGAGTGTGCATCCTTCTTTGTCCTACAGAATTGTACAAGGTATCTTGAAAGTGTGTTGGGTTATTTAACGGTGACAGAAAGTCTGGTCAGTATCATTATACTCAACCAAAGAGGAGATACTGGTAACATTCATAACGAAACTATTTAACAGCATTAGTAGAGTAATAATTCCGTTAAACTATTATTACTTCTATCCTTACTGTTACTGCACTGCCACCGTGGAAGGCACGTTCCATGGTGCATCCAGCAGGCTACGATAAAACCAGGCACACACACCGCAAGCGTTTAAGTGGTATTCTCGGTGGCAGATGCTTAATCAACAGCATGACTGATACTTATCTCAGTGTTTCAAGTATGGAGGAAGGTGATGAAAAATCATGCATTCACAATACTTACACTATGGGAACTGAGTATGAAATGAACATGCATTATCGTTTTCTAGAAGCAAAGTGTATACTTACGAGAGAAAGAATTGGGAATTATTGCATGGAAATCCCTAAAGCCGTCAGCCCCATAAGCCACTGCAACAAAGAAGGCAAAAAGAAAGCTGGGCTGTAACACCATCCAAGAGACAGAGTAAGAGTTTAAAAGAAACTATTGTTGTTGTTGTTTTAAAAAAGGAAAGTAATATTACTTGACACCATTAGTTAGCTACCAGTCTGGCACTGTCAGCCTTCAAACAAAGGGCTGAAATGGCAGAACAGTGCTTACTTCTAAACAGGATCCCACTTCCCAGAGGTCTGAGCTCATGGCACCAAATCACACAGATGCTGTAAAGGAGCCTCTGCTGTGCTGAGCATCTTGGGCACTGCTTCTGGAACATTCTAGAACGGTGAGGAACCCTTCAGCAGAGCTGGTACAGACAGGTCCAAGATCTGCTCATCATAACTGAGCTTCCTCTGGGAAAGCGCTTATCTTCACAGAAGCAGTGTGACTCTTAACGGGCTGGCTGCATTGCAAATGTTCTTCCTTCGCCTTTTTCTTAGAAAGTCCTCACAGAAAATTAGAAAATGTTCATGCAACACACTGGGTGGGGAAAAATGTGTGTTTTTCCCTACCTCAAAGTGAACTACCAATTTCTGTGGGTATTCCTTATCAGCTGCCCTCATAAAGACTATCATCACCTCAAATTACCAAGTTTTTTTTATTTTTATTTTTTTTCTGTTTTATAGGTTAGCGCTTTCCAGTGTGTGCCTATGTCTTGGAACTTAACAGACACTGCACATCACACACTCACACACACACACACACACACACACACACACACGAGTTCTGTTGGCTGAAGTGACACCCCAGTGGCAGTCTGAGTTACATCCACAGAGTAGCTGCTGAATTGAACATGTTGCTGAAATACTGAATAGCAGAGATTCCTGCAGGAAACAGACTTACTGCACTTGGCTTAAACCAGTGTTTTCCAAACTTATGTGCCCACAGGCCCTCCCCTTTTCCCCATGAAAATTTCAGTAAAATATTGGGAGAATGGGAAACAGTTTCGGAGACACCGCCAAAGCTATTCCTTGAAGTTGCTACCTGAATCATTTCTTGGTAAACCCTCAGCCTTCCTGTCTTCCTGCTGTTCCTCGGATGCTCCTTCCTTCTGATCAGCTGAATCTAACAGTCAGCACTGGTGCCCCCATCCCCCTGCTGGGCTGCCATCAGCTGGCCTGCCTGGTCCACCCGTGCTCCACGGTCAGCAGACAGTCAGCCAGGGACACTGATTTCACAGTGACCTTTGCAATTCTGTCATCTTCACTGAGCTCCAACTTCTGAAGCCCCGAGCCCTCCATGTCACAGGGTGCTACCACCTCAGATGAGGGAGCAAAGGCCAAGATGTTTTGAAAGGTCAGTATTACCTTTTAAAATCAGGGACATCAGAATATATGACATAATATAAAATTTTCTGATTAAATGACATCACTGCCTTGCTTCTCTGAGAAATGACTGAGGCTGCTGACAGGCTTGAGCATGGCTTGATTTGAACGTCGACCTCCTGGTACCCCTTCAGCTAGAGGCCATGTATGACAACGAGGATGAATAGAGTGGATGAGTGAAGAAGCTACAGGGTTGAGAGATGAACAAGTGCTCCACGGTCAGCAGACAGTCAGCCAGGGACACTGATTTCACAGTGACCTTTGCAATTCTGTCATCTTCACTGAGCTCCAACTTCTGAAGCCCCGAGCCCTCCATGTCACAGGGTGCTACCACCTCAGATGAGGGAGCAAAGGCCAAGATGTTTTGAAAGGTCAGTATTACCTTTTAAAATCAGGGACATCAGAATATATGACATAATATAAAATTTTCTGATTAAATGACATCACTGCCTTGCTTCTCTGAGAAATGACTGAGGCTGCTGACAGGCTTGAGCATGGCTTGATTTGAACGTCGACCTCCTGGTACCCCTTCAGCTAGAGGCCATGTATGACAACGAGGATGAATAGAGTGGATGAGTGAAGAAGCTACAGGGTTGAGAGATGAACAACGTTCATCTAAAAGCTGCCTCCCCAGGAGAAAATGTGCAGTCGCACATCCTGGATGATCCGAGCATAGACCTTCAAACACCGAATCCCGTGAGCACACCTTGCATTGAATGTAAGCAACAGTATAGCAATCATCAGACAGCGAACGTACCCATTCACCAGGAGAATCAGTTCTCTGCTTACCCTCTGTAGCTAGAGCGCTTTGCTTCCCCAAGGAAAGCAGAACTGATAGAAATTCACTCTTGCTTGGGCACCACCTACGTTCCTGCAAGTACCAACTTTTGAGTTCAGAAAAAGGAAAGCGCCTCTCTTCCTGTGGGGAACAAGCACACAGTAGGGAAGCGTGAACACTCTCCTGTCCTGGTCTGTCCCATCTCATGCCATTTTACTCTGATCAGGCCAGTACCTCGTGGGAGGCAGGCACCAGGAACTCTATAAACAACAGGGACATTTAAAGGAGTATAAATTGTAAAAACACTGAATCACTAAGCTGTACATCTGAAACTAGTATAATTCTGTATCTCAATTGTATTTCATTTAAAAATAATAAAATAAAGAATACATATGTTTACTAAAATAAAGAATCCCCCACATCATTAAAATGACTACAAACAAGCGGTCTGGAAAGTGAGAGCCCCACCCCTCTCTGGTGCTGCCTTCTCCAGGGCCACCGGTCCCCAGGCCCACGGGCAGTAAGCATGCACAGCAGGCACCATGTCGCAGAGGCTCTCACTCTCCCTGGCCACTGACCCCAGCACCCTAAGCGCCCATGGTGTCCCCGTGTCCGATGAACGTGACATTGGCCGCACCCCCATTCTCCCTGGGCACTTGGGGGGCTGAGTTACAGGTGCAGAGCCTATGTATTCTGGTTGGTCCTGAAGCTTCACCATGGGAGCAGGAGTAATGTCTTGACTGACTCCCAGCCGCTTCATTTCTTTTGTAAATTCCACCCCAAATTTCAGGCTATTGCTTCATAAAAGGGTGCAGACAGAAGCAGATTTAGTGAACCTTGATAAGTTTCCTAAATTTCACAGGATGCATTCTTGTCGCCAAGAGCAAATTGAACTCACTTGGTAAGAATTTTTATTCCCTGAGTTGTTATGAACATTTCTGTATAAAATGCTGGGGATGCCTCTGATTCTGATCCCTATTCAGATTGCACATTGGTGACCACTCTGAGAAAAAAAAAGGTGAAAGGCTCAGAAACCACACTCTTCAGGTCCTTTTATTTGTGCAAATTATCAAGAATATAATTCTACGCTTCCCATACTGCTGGTACCTTTGGAAGAGATGAAGATGTACTTAGGATTTTCACACTGGGAGAGAAGAAGTCTGTCCCCTCTCAAGTCAAAGAAAGATGGATGATTTTACTGTAAATACATTCAGATTTGTATTTAGAAGAATTTAGAAACGTGCTGTCATATGACTTTTATACATATTAAGCCTGTTGGTCACAATCAGATCATTAGTCTCAGTAACTCGTGTAAGTATGGTTTGCAGTGACTTCTGCAATGCCTGCAGATCTCACGTTTCAGGGATGGGCATCCTTGTCCTGTCACGGTCCTAGTGAGAGGGTCCCCGCCTGGGCCAGTGGGCGAAGGAGAGGACCAGAGACTGTCAGAACCAAAATCCCAAGACCACATTCCTGCAGGAGAGCTAGTTACATCCTGCACAAGTACCAGATCTAGACTCTTTTGAGATTCCCCCACACCAGATGTTTTTGGGTAGACCTTTGTGCTCAGACCTCCTCTACGTGAGGGAGTGCCTCATCCTACCAGGGGAGAGAATTCTGGCACTCCTGACCGTTCACGCCGAGAAAAGGGTGTCCTTCCAGGCTGAAGGAAGAGGAAGCTACAGTCTGACCCCGCACATGGAGCCCATGAGCGCTGGCTCACATCCCAGCTGAGTGATCCCTGAGAGGCTTCTCCTGCAACACCCTCTTCTCACTCCAGATCCTTCCTCAGACCCCAGGCCCCCAGTGTCCACTCAGCCCTGAGTCCTGGGTGGACACAGGAAGCAGCGACGAGCCAGCACCTGCTGATGGCGGGATTCTCCGGGGCTCCAGCCCGCCCGCCTGCCCTTCCGTCCCTTCATGCTGCAAACAAGCAGGTGGAATCCTCCGGGTCTTCCTCCACACCCGCTCTCCTCCTCCCGTCCCACGTGCCTGTGGTCCTCTCTCTGACCTCACGGCCGCACCCCCACCCCTGGCCTTCGAAGGCCCATTCTCTCGAGTTGTTTCTTTCTGACCTTTTCCAATCACGTCGCATCCAGCACATGCGTGAAGCCGCCGTGCTGTCTGGCGGGGCTGCCTCTGCCTGCTTCACATCCTGCCAGGGCTTCCGACCCCCACCCAGCACTGGCTCCCCTCTCAAACCATCTGACCCCTGGGCCTGAGACCCTCATCCTCAAGGCTGACTTTGTCGGGGCACCTACTTCTAAGGTCTCCGCTAGTCTATTCTGTTATAATGAGGGCTTCCCAGGTGGAGCTAGTGGTAAACAAGCCACCTGCCAATGCAGGAGACGTAAGAGACACAGGTTCAGTCCCTGGGTTGGGAAGATCCCCCAGAGGAAGGGCTGGCAACCCACTCCAGTATTCTGATCTGGAGTATCCCACGAACAGAGGAGGCTGTGGGCTACAGTCCGTAGGCTGGCAAAGGTCAGACATGACTAAGTGACGTAGCATGCACTGTTATAATAAGACAAAACCCCAGGTCCTGTCAAATCCTGATCAGCAATGACAATGATTGTCCAGCTGGTAACACTATTCAGACAACCAAACGCAAGAGGAAGCAAACCGCCATCCTCATCTCTTTGGAAATGCCTTGCAGCTGGTGTGAAGCTGTCCCTGTCCCAGAAGATCTGTGTCCTGTGCAGACGTCAAGGACTCTTCCCCCAAGCCTCGTCCCCCAACCTCCTCAGCTAGCAGACTCCCCACCCACTGCAAGGCCCCTCTGCTTTCCCATCCTTGTGACACCCGCTTGGAACACACCCTCTCTCTCAGCTACACAGCCCTTGCCAACTCCACTCCCGAACCCTTAGGATGCGTGCCTAGATCTGGAACCTGGTGTGTCTGGAGCTCAGTCCTGCATTCGGATAAAGGGCCTCCTCTTTGCATTTCCTCCCCTGCTGCCCACGACCTGGAACGTGAAGGGCTCACCACAGGGGTCTTGAATCAAACTCCTCACTATTCCTTTTGGACACAACCATCCGACTTGAACATTTTCAGAAACCCACACACATTCCAGGAGAAGGTGGACGACAGAAGGCACTGTGCTGCTTACGTCTGAGTGCGACTCCCAAGCAGCAGGATGTGTTTAGATAAAGTGAGTCATGGGGAAAGTGCTGGACTTGACTTCAGTTTAGAGAACTGAGCACATGGGCCCAGGCTTTCTGCTGGAATGAGTCCTCCAGCTGCTCCTACCTGCGTCCTGGGACGTCACATCCCAGACGTCCCTGAATCTGCAGCCTCGCTGACTTCTAGGAAGGATGGGGCAGCGTCAGAGAGCCGGGTGCAAGAGCCGCAGGGCTGGCCACTCGGCTTTGCCTCCCCCAGGGCTGTGGACTCAGTGAGGCGCCAGCTGCCCTGAGTGCCTCATCCACCGAATGGGAACCACCACGTCCGTCTGTCAGGCTCACGCACAGACTCACGGCAACGCTCCTCAGGCCTCTCTCTCAGCCAGCCCTCCCCTCGGTGGGAAGGTGCGGGCAGATAACCACGGCTAACACACCACCTATCTTCTCATCAGCAAAGGCTTCAGGCCGAAGGGATTAGCCACAGCTGACTGGCACCCACCAAGTTTTTATAACCAGGAAAAACAACAGGGCTGGGCTTTCTAAGACCGTGTGGTTCGGAGGACAGCTGCCCTCAGTGCCTGGAAACCCAAGTCTACGCAGACTGCCCTTCCATCCCCAAACCCCTGCAGATCTTCACCTCTACTCGGGCCTGGCCATCACTCGTCCTGACAGGGTTTCCAGCTGACGCCAGGTCATGGAACAGCAGTGGTTGCTTCAAGTGACAAGTGATAAAACGGGCACACTGAACTTTGCCCTCCTTCCCATAACAACTAACCAATGACCTGATGATCCGATGGGCATAAACCAACTCCTGATCTTCTCTGCGTGTAGCACAGCTGGGGACCAGCCCTATTTTTGTTCATATTTTATTAGTACAATTGTTCACAGTGAACTAAATAGCATGGAAAAGCTCTGAGTGACAAACCTATAATTTAGAAAGGGAACTCAGGAAAAGCAAAGATTCTTCTTCTAAAGAGTACATCTGAGCAAAGAGGTTCAAAAATGAAGATTCTGTTCATGGGACTGCCTCTGAACCCGGTGTTCTGGTGTCCTTAACTCACCCTCTGAGACAAGAGCTCACCACTACTCAGGGTAAACAGGTTAAAGGATAGATTTAGGGATATTTTCAGAAAGTTATGTCCTTCCAGTTGTTGTTGTTGTTTTTTTTTNTTCAAAAATGAAGATTCTGTTCATGGCACTGCCTCTGAACCCGGTGCTCTGGTGTCCTTAACTCACCCTCTGAGACAAGAGCTCACCACTACTCAGGGTAAACAGGTTAAAGGATAGATTTAGGGATATTTTCAGAAAGTTATGTCCTTCCAGTTGTTGTTTTTGTTTTTTTTTAATGGAAATTACCTTTTTATTGGTAAGAATGTGCATGTATAGGTGCTCAGTCATGTTTGACTCTTTGAGACCCCATGGACTGCCTCCACAGACTGTAGCCCGCCAGGCTCCTCTGTCCATGGAACTGTCCAGGCAAGAATACTGGAGCAGGTTGCCGTTTTCTTCTCCAGGGGAAATTCCCCATCCAGGGATCGAACCCGGGTCTCCTGAGTCTCCTGCATTGCAGGCAGATTCTTTACCACTGAGCCCCCTGGGAAGCCCCGTTGGTAAAAATAGTATTTGCCTATTCAAAGACTGCAAGTATACATAAACACCAAGATGAAATTTCTAAAATTCACCTCCAACTCCTGGAATCTAAAGAAAAGCATGAAAAAGAGAAAATAGGAACATGATAACAAACAGAGTGAGAGAGTTTAGCTCAAGCTTTAAAAAGACAGAAGGAAATGGACATTTTCAGGCAATAAATAGGACTGAAGAAAATTCAGACAACTGGGGAAGCCCTGAGAAGCCCTAAAAGTCTCAGCACGGACTGGCTGGGGGGGACGCTGAGAGAGCGCGAGGGCCTGGGTGTGCGGAGACCTTGACTTTTGTCTCTCCATCCCAAACTTTGTTCCAGTGAGGGGAATTTACACTGGATCAGGCAGGCCGAAACAGTCAGAGATGGAAACTATGCTCAGGCCGCACGTGGGGCTGTGGGTGGTGCTGACGGGCGGGCAGGCACAGGTGCAGGGGGCCAGCTTGCAGCATCGAGGCCCCGTGAAGACGGGGGCGAGCAGGCCGTGGGTGTGGGGTCCCTGAGCGCCCAGGCGGGAGGGGTAGGCACGGGCAGCTCACTGCCGCCTGGGCGTCTGCACAAGCGCTTTAGCCGCCGTGACTCTAAGCGTGCTTCAGATGCGGTTCTCCCAGGGCTCGTCCCTACTGAAACAGCAGGCTGAATGCCACCGCCAGGGGGAATGGGGTGCTGGAGGCTGGGAGAGTCCTGACTGTCAGCTGGGCCTAGCCTCCGAGGCTTGGTCGCTGTGTGCACTTGCGGCCCACAGGGGAGGCATGGGACGGGCTGTTCCGTCACAGTGGGGGCAGACGGGCCGAGGGGGGCTCCTGTGGGGCTCTGCAGATGCTCCGGGCCATTTCCTCGGGCTCCCCAGCTGGCACCATGTCAAGCCCCGCAGATCCCAGGAGCCCGGGCCCCGCCTCGGGGAGGCCAGAGATAAAGTAATCTCCTCCAGGACACATGAGGGCGGGTCCCTGGCTGTCCCTCCCTTCCAGAAGCTCGGAGGGGTCCCTGCAGGAATTCCAAGCACGAGGTGACTCAGCAGGGGAGGCGGGGGTCTGGAAGGAGGGTTCTGCCCGCTGGCCTGCTGGCCTGAGCCCGCGGGCGCAGCAGTGCGCTATCCATCTAAAGGGTAAGGGTCTGCAAGCAGAGGCTGCTTGAGCGGGGGTCTGGGGCTGAGACCTTGGGCGACACCCCTACCCGGAGGCCCAGGGAGGAGACAAGCCTTCACCTTACTTTTCCCACTTCTTCCGGTTCCCCACCCAATAGCACTGGCAGCAGAGGCCAGGATGGGGGAGGACCCGGCAGAAAGTAGGAGGCAACCTGGGTCTGGGGATGGCAGGGCTGAGGTTGGAGGCTGGGACACACATGCAGGGGGGTGGGTGCTCCTGGTCAGCGTGCCAGGGCTTACACGTGTGTGTGTGCACATGTGTGTGCGAGTCAATGGCAAAGACCACCCTTCCTGCCCACATATTTATAAAGTCAGCTTGGAAAAACAGTCTCAGAGGCAGAGGGCCCGTTTGCAACGTGGCTCTTGCAGTGACGGGCAGAGTGCCCGGGGCCCTGAGCACAGCTGGGTCCTGGGTCCCACTCCTACCCCCCCGCCAGCCCCACGAACAGATGACACCTCACCATCAGAGACGTCTCCGCCACCCAGAAGTCAGTGAGGTTTCTGCTTCCTCCGTTTCCCAGCTGGGAACTATCCTGGAGGGGTTCCTGGGTGAGGAACCCTACCATCTTGACAGCAAACTGGAGACACGGCTCCTGCAAGCTCCTCAGTGTCCAGGGTGGACTTACTGTGACCCGTGGTAAAAGAAGCCCGAATACCCTGCAGTCTACAGTTCTCTTAGGGAACTCTAAAACTCTCCCCCTTTCCCCTCTCCCCTCTCTCATCACTCTCCCACTTTCAGCGCCATGCCCCACAGACACCAGGCCAGTAACCCAGCCCTGGCAATGAAGCTCCAGGCTGTGACCCTGCACTCTGGTCCATGGAGGTGCTGGAGGAAGCTCCGCCTCATGGCCTCCTGGCCCTGAGAGGGTCACCGGGCCTCAAGCTGGGTACCGTCGGATGGCACACCAGCGTATAAGGCCACTGTTTATCCATTGATAGACATTTGTTTATTTACCATTGATAAACATTTTATCCATTGATAGACATTTCAATTTGTTTTTATTTTTGAGCACTTATGAACAGAGCTGCTAGACAACATGCATGCAC
Organism: Oreotragus oreotragus; assembly: GCA_006410675.1. Classification (NCBI taxonomy): domain Eukaryota; kingdom Metazoa; phylum Chordata; class Mammalia; order Artiodactyla; family Bovidae; genus Oreotragus; species Oreotragus oreotragus. Next base: position 17,747 of record SJYX01000738.1, on the reverse strand, counting down.
AGGTTTTTGTGTGAATATATGATTTTCTTTCTTTAGAGTAAGGAATGCTTCTTTAGAGAGGGATGAATGGGATATAATTTTCTAAGAAACTGCCAACTATTGTACAGAGTGGCTGTGCCATTTTGTATCTCCACAAACAAAGAACAAGAGTTCTAGATGCTCTGCGTCCTTGTCAGCACTTGATATTGTCAGTATTTTTTATTTTATCCATTCTAACAGATGTGTTATGGTATCATAGTGGTTTTATTACATTTCCCTAATGACTAATGATGTTGAACTTCTTTTCAGGAGTTTATTTGCTGTCTTTATATATCTTCTTTGGTGAAGCATCTGTTCAGATTCTTTGCCCATTTTTTTTAAAAAGGCAAACTTTATTTTGTAAAAGATTTACATTTATTGAAAAATTACAAAAATAATATTGAGAGTTCTTGCTAACCCTCCACACAGTTTATTTTTAATATCAAACATTATCATGGTACATTTATTACTACTAATAAACCAAATTTAAACATTACAATGAGCTTCCTTGGTGGAAGCTCAGACAGTAAAGCGTCTGCCTACAATGTGGGAGACCTGGGTTCAATCCCTGGGTCATGAATATCTCCTGGAGAAGGAAATGGCAACCCACTCCAGTATTCTTGCCTGGAAAATCCCATGGATGGAGGAACCTGGTAGGCTACAGTCCATGGGGTCGTAAAGAGTTGGACATGACTGAGCGACTTCACACACAAACATTAAAATGAACTAAAGCCCTTATTTTATTAATTTTCATAATTTTTACTTNGTATTCTTGCCTGGAAAATCCCATGGATGGAGGAACCTGGTAGGCTACAGTCCATGGGGTCGTAAAGAGTTGGACATGACTGAGCGACTTCACACACAAACATTAAAATGAACTAAAGCCCTTATTTTATTAATTTTCATAATTTTTACTTAATATTCCAGGATATCATCCAGGACACCAATTATATTTGCTTGTCATGCCCCTTAGGTCCCCCTGGATTGATAGTTTCTCTGACTTTTCTTGTTTGTAATAACCTTGTCAGCTTGGAGAGGACCAGTCAAATATTTTGTACAATGTTCCTCAATTTAGTTTGCCTGATGGTTAAACAGAAGTTATGGGTTTTTGATGGCTTTGTCCATTTCTAACAGGATTTTTTAATTTACTGCTGTGTTTTGACAGTTCTTTATGCATTACAGATACAAGCCCTTTTTCAGATATGTGATTTGCAAATATATTTTTCCCTGTCTACAACTTTTCATTCTTTTAACAATGACTTTCATAAAACAAAAGTTTTAAAATCTGATGAAGTCCAATTTATAAATTTTTCTTTCACAGGTACTGTTTTGGGGTTCACATCTAAGAACTTCTCAATAACCCAAGGTCATAAAGATTTTCTCTTATGTTTTATTCTAAAAGATTTATAGTTTTATATTTCAAGTTTATAACAATTAGAGTTAACTTGCATCAAGTGAAAAGTTTAGGCTGAAGTGCACTCTTTTCAATATAGACGAGCAGTTGTTTCAATACATTTATTGAAAAAGAGACTTGGTTCCACTGAATTACTTTTGCATACTTATCAAAAAGTCAGATGATCATCTTTCTATTTCTGAATTCTGTCTTCTGTTTCACTGATACGTGTTTATCCCTTTGCTAATTCCACACTGACTTTATTACTATAACTATATAATAATTCTTAAACTGAATGTTAAGCCTTATGCAACTTTACTCTTATTTTTCAAAAAAAATTTAGTTGTTTTAGCTCCTTGGCCTTTCCATATAAATTTTAAAATCAGTGAGTATATCTAGAAAAAAAACTGCTGGTATTTGGATTGATACTGCATTAAATCTGTGTATCAATTTGGGAAGACATCTTTATCATGTGAAGATTTCTAATCCAAGAACACGGTATGTTTTTTCATTTGTTTAGGCTTTATCATCATTTTGTAGTTTTTAGCATACAGATGTGCACATTTTGTTAGATTTATACTTCTGTATCAATACTTGTATCATTTTTTGTTATTATAAATGAATTTGTTTGTTAAAAATTTGGTAGTATATTGCTAGTATATTGAAATACAACTGACTTTTGTGTTTTGACCTTCTTCCCGCAACATTGCTAAATTCATTAGTTTTAGGAATTTTTTTTATTCTGTGGAATTTGCTATATAATCATTTCATCTAACAACAGGGACTGTATAATTCCCTCCTTTCCAGTCTGTCTGTATTTTATTTCTTTTTCTCACTATACCACACTTATTGCTAAGACTCCAATTCTTATGTTGAATAGGATGTAAAACCAGACATTCTTATCTTGATCCTAATCTTACGAGGAAAGAATTTTGCTTTTCACCACTAAGTATGATGGTGGCTTTTCTGTAGATGTCTTTTATAAGGTTGACAAAAATATCATCTTTTCTTAACTTTCTGACGTTAAAAACATGAATGGATGTTGTACTTAGTCAAATGCTATCTTTGCATCCATTTACATGATCATGTGCTCTTTTCTTCTTTCAATTTTTTACACGAATCAGATTTTCAACACTGAACCATTCAGCATTGAATTTCTGGTATAAAGCCCAACTGGTCATCTATATTATTTTTTTATGAATTGCCTGATTAATTCTGACAATATTTTGTTGAGATGCTTTTATGTTCATTCGGGACATTGCTCTGTAATTTCTTCTCCTCTTTTTACTCCTACTTCCCCCCGCCTTTCCTCAACTTTTTCTTCTTTTCCCTTTCCCCTCACCCCTCCTTCTCTTTGTCAGGTTTGGTATGAAGATAATTTTAGCCTCACAAAATGAGTTACAAAGAGTTCTTTCCTCTGTTATTCCTGGAAGATGTCATATATAATTGGTGGAATTTCTTCATTAAATGTTTAACAGAATTTTCCAGTAGAAACATCTGGGCATGAAGAATTTTTTCTGATAGTTCTTGGCAACAAATTCAATTTTTTCAATAGTTATGGGACTATCAAGATATCTACTTCATCTTGGTGAATTTTTTTAGTTTGAGGTTTTTGAAAACTGGTCAGTTACTTTTGTTTTCTAATGTATATATAATTAACATTCTCTTATTATTCTGTTAATGTCTGCACAATCTTTAGTGATATCCTTTTTTATACTTGATAATAATAACCTGTACCCTCTATCTTTTTTCTTAGTCAGTTTTGCTTCATGTTTATCAATTTTGATCTTATCAAAGATCAGGATTTTTGTTTCACTGATTTTCTCTATTGATTTTTCATTTTCAATTTCACTGACTTCTGTTTTTTTTTCTGCTTGATCCATGCTCTATTCATTTACTTAAAAAAAATCTTTTCTAATATCTGTTGAGACTTTCTCTTTGACTCATGGACTATTAAGAATTGTGCTGCTCAATATCCAAGTGTTTGCAGATTTCCCTTACATATTTCTGTTGTTAACTGTTTAATTCCATGATGGTCAGAAAATATATTTGTATGGTTTCATTTAAACTTAAAGTTGTTACATGATCCAGGATATAGTCCACCTTGATGAATGTGCTATACACACTTGAAAGCATGACTATTCTGTTGTTTTGGGGTATATTGTTCTGTAAATGGAAATTAGATCCAGACAGCTGATGTTTTTCTTTTGGTTTACCTTATTTGTGACCTAGTTAGCTTCTTGAATTTACAGGTCTATGTCTTCTGATAAATTTGGGATGTTTTCATCTACTGCTTTTTCAAATGCTTGTTTAGCATTTGAAAGATTACTCTTTCTCCTATCCTTTAGGGACTCTGAATGACATGTATATTGGAACTTTTGTTGTCCATAGGTCCTTGAGGTTTTGTTCATTTGTTTACCAATCTTTTAAAATTTTTTCTTTGTATTGCACAGATTGGATAATTTCTATTGCTCTTCCATCTTTAAGTTCACTGATTTTTCCTTTGTCACCATTCTGTTATTGATTCTATTCAGTGAGATTTTAATTTTGGTCGTTGTACAATTTGGTTCTAAAATTTTGTTTCTTGATTATACCTTCTGTTTCTTTCATGATTCTTTATATTTTAACATTTGTTTCAGCAATGTTCACAACAGTTCTTTTAAGCTCTTGTAGCTGTTTTGAAGTCTTTGTCATCTAATTTTAATATCCATTTCATCTTTTTTTTTTAAATCTTGTCGTTTTATTTTTATTTATATTTTTTTGTGCTCTGTATTTTTTATTTTTCTTTTTATTTTTACTTTACAATACTGTACTGGTTTTGCCATACATTGCATGACTCCGCCACAGGTGTACATGAGTTCCCAATCCTGAACCCCCTTCCCACAACCCTCCCCATATCATCTCTCTGGGTAATCCCAGTGCACCAGCCCATTTCATCTTATTGTTGGTATCTAGTTATTAATATTTTCCATACAGGATGAGATCCACACAGTCCTTTGTCTGCCTAGCAATTTCGACAATAGTACTGAAAGAATGTTTCGAGACCTGTATTACTCAAAGATTCCACAAATATTTGTGTCATGAGTGAAAAAACAGCCAAAGTCTGTTTTTGTGATGATTTACTAAGAATTCTTTTTTGGAAGATTATAGTTCAACAACTGACACTGAGACAATGTTATATTATTTATCAGGGCTCTTAATAAAATAGTACTGGAAAAGACTGAATTCTCAAAACTAACTACCTAAGACCTCAGTTTTCGTTTTAGTTTTATATTAGATACAGAATAATCTGAAATCAGTCAATTAATATCATACAATATTTCTCATTGTCAAATATAATAATTTTTTTCTTCGATTGGTACATTATTAGTGTTTAACACGGCACCACATACCTAAGTAAAGAAAAAATGAAATTCTCCTATTTGCAGAGAAGGAAAATATGGATTTCTCTTCCTCACATACAAAAACTACCAATGCTTCCCTTGTTAAGAGTGATGAGGAGCAGGAAGAATACATAAGGTATGAGTGACTCCTCAATTAATTTTGCTAACACAGTTATTTCCCCTGCTTCCGAACAGTTAGAAAATGATACAAGGAACAAAATAAACTTTGTGTGACAAAAGTCCTCCATAAATTTTAGTAGGACAATGGTGACAATACTTTAGGGGTAGAAAGGACTTCTACCGCCCCAAATTAAAAAAAAAAAAGAAACTAAAAACAAGCAAATAATCAAAAGAAGAGACAAAATGGAAGGAGGAGGAAATGAAGGAAGGAAGGAAGGAAGGAAGCAAAGCTGCCTCCCATAGACACAAGCAAGTCTTTCAGTGGAGTCAGAAATACCTTGACATTTATTGTGTTCATGGTCTTTTGATTATATAGTAAGATTCATGTTTTACTTCTGCCATTTATCAACTATGCACCTTGGACCGCTTGCTCAACCGTGATATAGGGGTTATGATAACTCCCCTGCAGTTGTTCTGCATTTTACAATGTATGTTGAAGACTGTAACCAAACATACTGCCTAGGACAAAGTTGGCAATAAGTAATGATAGATTTCCTTCTTCTCCTCCTTCCAAGAAAGTAACTCTGTTTATTCTCAAACAAAAGTCATCACATTTAAAACTGCTCCAAGGAAGAATTTCCAAATTTCCTGTAGTAACTCATTTCAGTAAATAAAAAAACTCACAAAATCTAAGTGTATGGGACTAATGTCTGTTTCATGGGGCTTTGATACTGAACAAAGTACCTCCTCTTAACAGCAAACCTGATATTACAGTAATATTTAAATGTAAGATAAAACAGCTCAAACAATAAAAAATATCTAGATAAATCTGAACTACTTGATATTTTGGGGATGATGACACTGATGATATTTCAAAATTAAAGTAATATATCTAGCAAATTCATTATTAAGAAAACATTAACCTTGTTAAGTATTAACACTTTACAAGTTAATGAAGTTATGAAGAATATTCTTGCTATATATACCCAAGGAAAAAACACATAATTTTCATTGCAGGGTTTACAATGAAATTAGTAGCTTTTCCTTGAGAAAATTCATTTAGACAGTGGATTAAATTTCCTTTTAAAAAGAAAAAGTAATGTACTTACTTCTAAGATTATGAAGTAGCATATCAAGTAAAGTCATAAATTTTGAATACTGAATAACAGAAAAGTCCATTCCTTTTGCCCACAAAAATCCAGAGACATAATAATCTAGTAGACTGGCTTCCTTTAAACAGGTTTGAAGATTTTTGAAATGCAATATCTTTTCTAGTTTCCTGTAACAAGAAAAATCCAGATATTAAAATTGATTAAACACTTAACAGTTCCTTTTCTAAGTTTTGAAAACAGATACTATTCTTGAATGAAGATTCTATAATATTCATAATCTAAAAAATCCATGATTATATCAAAATCCTAAATCCAAAACAGCATTCAAAAGAGAGCACATGAAAATTTTTATTATTTTTTTTTCCACTTCTTCTTTCTTCTTCTAAATTTCTCTCCTCTCTTTTAATTGGAGGAAAACTGCTTTACAATGTTGTGTTGGTTTCTGCCATAGAATATGTGAATCAGCCATAATTATACATATATCTGTTCTCTCTTGAGCCTCCCTTCCCTTCTCTCATACCACCCCTATAGATCATCACAGAGCACCAGGCTGGGCTCTCTGTGTCATAGAGCAACTTCTCACCAGCTATTCATATGTTGATGCTACTTTCTCCATTCATCCCACTCTTTCTCTCCCTTTCCCACCGTGTTTACAAGTCCATTCTCTACATCTGCATCTCCATTCCTTCCCTGCAAATAGGTTCATTGATACTGTTTTTCTAGGTTCCTTATATATGGGTTAATATGTTGTTTTTCTCTTTCTGATTTACTTCATTCTGTAGGTTCTAGGTTCACCCACCTCACTAGAACTGACTCGAATTCATTTTTTATAGCTGGGTAATATTCCATTGTATATATGTACCACATTTTCTTTATCCATTCATCAGTCGATGGATATCTAGGTTGCTTCTAGGTCCTGGCTATTGTAAATAGTGCTGCAATGAACGCTGCAGTACATATGCCTTTTAGAACTGTGGTTTTATCAGGGAATATGCCCAATAGTGGGGTTGTTGGGTCATATGGTATATTTAGTCCTAGTTTTTTTAAGGAATCTCCGTACTTTTCTTCATAATGGCTATATCCGTTTACATTCCCACCAACAGTTGTCTGGAAGTTCCTTTTTCTCTTATTTATCTCTGAAGTAAAATGTAGTAACTTTTTCTTTTCTTTCAATGTCTTTTTTCATTTATACAATCAAGTTTCTTTTACTCTGACAGTGTTGTGGAACTGGATTGTTAAATATTTACTGTTTTATTTTTTAAGAATTCCAATTATGTATGTTTTACTCATTTTTTCTAGTATTGAAATGTTCTTTATCTTCAAAAATATTTTAAATCAATTTACTTTTCATTTTATATGCTTTTCTCATTAGTGTCTTCTGTGTCCCTTGTATTTTCAGCATTGTTAATTCTTCCTTGGGCTACTTATAAATTTCACTTCTGTGAGACCTCTCCTCTGCTTAAAAAAAAGTTTCATCACCTTTTATTTCTTTTTATCTCTACCTTGATTTTTTGTATCTCTGTCTTACGTTCTTGTGACTACTTCACAAGAGTTCTTATTCTTAATTCATGATAAATAGATTTGAGCATATTTTTTGTCTCTTCATGGCCATATTTTTCTGGTGTACTTCCTTTGCCTGACAGTTCTTTTTCCTATTCTTCATTTTTATCCTCACAACGTCTTTGTATGTATACTCCTAGTTTAATGCTCAAACCTGGTCATATTACAAGCTATTTTCTATATGAAATACATTTATGTCAATTATTCTACTTTTTAGCCTTTATTCGATTAGTGGGAAAAATGAAAACTGTAGAATAGGTTCTCCTTATACCACCTAAACAATCTATTGCTTATAGATACAGGAAGTGTCTGCTCCACACCTTGTAATATAGTCCTGCTGTTGCAAACAAGTGTTCTTGGAATGACACTTCAGGGTTTTCTCTTCACCTGGGAGAATAAGTATATTTTTTAAACTCATTCTCAGATCTTAAACTGTGTGATCCTCCTTGTACTTTTCCCCCCACTTCTGCTTGATCTACCATGTTTCTGACAGTCATACTCACATTTTGCAGTCTGGACTTTCATTCTCCTTGTTAGTACAGAGATGGAATTGATATTTCCTTGATGCTTATGTGTGATTTCTGAGGGAGAAAGAGAGTGTGTGTGTGTGTTTGTCTGTGTGACAACTTTATACAGTTTTTTTAAAAAAGATAGTCATTATTTATAATATTGAAATAAATTGTATGATCAGAATAATAAACACAGCAAGATTAAACAAGTTTGGGAAAAAATAAAGCTGATGTTATGTTTAACACACTCTCATCCAACTCAGAAACATTTCATTTACAGTGGTATCAGAGTAGACCCCAATCCCCAAAGTGAGATCTGAGTCTTTTCACAGTAATCATAGCCTCTTCTCATAATGCTATATAATGCCTTTCTGTATATGGCATTCTTTATAATTATTGACCTACAGTGGGTACTGTCCTAAATTGTTCTAGTTAATGCATAACTAAAGGTAAGGTTAATTTTCTTCTGCGGAACAAAAATCAAAAGCATACATAAGTAGCTTTGACAGCTACTGGCAGCTGTTTTAGAAAAATCAGTCCCAAGATTAAGCCTTACTTCCTGATAATTTTGAGGACTTGAGTCAACCAACACTGTAGTCACTCTCTCTCTCAATGTCCTCTTATGTGATAGTTTACATACACACATGTGTCAGTTCAGTTCAGTCACTCAGTCGTGTCTGACTCTTTGTGACCCCATGAATCGCAGCATGCCAGGCCTCCCTGTCCATCACCAACTCCCGGAGTTCACCCAAACTCACGTCCATTGAGTTGGTGATGCCATCCAGCCATCTCATATGTGTACATGTGCATAAACTTTATTTTTAAGACAATACAATCCGTTTTTATGTTACAAGCAAATAAAAGCACACATAACTGATACATTTTGTCAAGCAGAGAAATTAAATGATAGATGCAGAAAAGAACAGGCAGGCACTCTGGGGAGGGAGGTTATCTTACTAGCCAGCCATCTTCCATTTGCATTGGATATCAGTCAGCAAGATTCATTTTTCAATGTTTACAGTACCACTTAGTCTTAAGTGAAAAGCAGTAAGAAAACTTCTATAGTAGTAAAACGTGTGTTATTTTACTAGAATCAATAAATAGGCCAAGGAACAGGTAGAAAACAAAGAAACAGACCAAATATATATGGAAACAGGGATATGAGAGGTAAAATTTCAAAATCATAAGGGAAGTACGAATTGTTTAAGAATGATGCTAGCTTATTCCAATAGAAATTAAGTTAAAAAAATGATGCTGGCAGCACTAGCTAGCCACATAGGAAATAAAAACAGTACTCAGCCAACACATGGATTAACTAAAGCAAAGCCAGTAGCATTTTATTCTGAATTATATCCTTAAAGCTTTGGTTTTTTGGAGGGAGAGGGGAAATTTACAATAAGAGTGTATTTGTTTAAGAAACAGTTTTGAACAGCAACTTTTCTTATTTTCTTTGCTATCAAAGCTTTTATTTTATGAAGCTTAAAATTACTTCTCTGATTCACTATGCTAGATGTATACTCTAACATCTAATTGCTATAATCTGCATTTTGAATGTTTTCATAAATTTTTTCCATTACTGACTTGATTTTCAGCAAGATAAGTTCTATACTGGATTTATTCTTTTTTTTTCCTTTATTTTTTTTTATTGAAGGTTAATTGCTTTACAGAATTTTGTTTTCTGTCAAGCCTCAACATGAATCAGCCCTAGGTATACAAATGTCCCCTCTCTTTTGAACCTCATTCCCATCTCCCTCCCCATCCTACCCCTCTAGATGGATACAGAGCCCGTTTGAGTTTCCTGAAGCATACAGCAAATTCCCCTTGGCTACCTATTTTACATACGGTAATGTAAGTTTCCATGTTACTCTTTCCACACATCTCACCTTCTCCTCCCCTCCCCATGTCCTTAAGTCTATTCTCTATGTCTGTTTCTCTACTGTTGCCCTGTGAATTAATTATTCAGTATCATTTTTCTATAATCCGTATATATGCATTTGAATAGGATATTGATCATTCTCTTTCTGACTCACTTCACTCTGCATAATAGGTTCTAGGTTCATCCACCTCATCAGAACTGACTCAAATGTGTTCCTTTTTATGGCTGAGTAATTTTCCATTGTGTATATGTACCACAACTTCTTTATCCATTCATCTGTCGAAGGACATAGAGGTTGTTTCCATATTCTACCGATTGTAAATAGTGCTGTAATGAACAATGTGATACATGTATCTTTTGAAATTTTTATTTCGTCAGGGTATATGCCCAAGAGTGAGATTGCTGGGTCATATGGTGGTTTTATTCCTAGTTTTCTAAGGAATCTCAACACTGTTGGGCATAGTGGCAATTTACATTCCCACCAAAATGCAAGAGCATTCCCTTTTCACCACACCCTCTCCAGCATTTATTGTTTGTAGACTTTTTGATGATGGCCATTCTGACCAGTGTGAGGTGATATCTCACTGTAATTTTGATTTGCATTTCTCTAATAATGAGTGATTGTTGAGCATCTTTCCATGTATTTGTTAGCCATCTGTATGTCTTCTTTGGAGTAATGTATGTTTAAGTCCTTTCCCCACTTTTTGATTAGGTTGTTTGTTTTTCTGGCACTGAATTGTATGAGTTGCTTGTATATTTTGGAAATTAATCCTTTGTCAACTGTTTCATTTGCTATCATTTTCTCCTATTCTGAGGGTTGTCTTTTCACCTTGCTTACAGTTTCCTTTGGTATGCAAAAGCTTTTAAGTTTCATCAGGTCCTACTTGTTTACTTTTGTTTTTATTTCAGTTATTCTAGGAGGTAATGTTGAAGAAACTGAAGTTGAATGGGTTCTACAAAGACCTTCTCGAACTAACACCAAAAAAAGATCCTTTTCATTAGGGTATCTAGAGATAAGAAATCAAGTAGGAAATCAAGAGATACCGGGAATAACAGGATATTTGGCCTTGGAGTACAAAACGATGCAGGGCAAAGCCTAACAGTTATGTCAAGAGAATGCACTGGTCATAGCAAACACCCTCTTTCAACAACACAAGAGAAGACTCTACAAATGGACATCACCAGATGGTCAATACTGAAACAGACTGATTATATTCTTTGCAGCAAAAGATGCAGAAGCTCTATACAGTCAGTGAAAACAAGACTAGGAGTTGAATATGGCTCAGATCATGAATTCCATACCACCAAATTCAGACTTAAAATGAAGAGAGTAGGGAAAACCACTAACCATTCAGATATGACATAAATCAAATCCCTTATGATTATACACTGAAAGTGACAAATAGATTCAAACATTAGATCCAATAGACTAGAGTGCCTGAAGAACTATGGACAAAGGTTCATGACATTGTACAAGAGGCTGTGATCAAGACCATCCCAAAGAAAAAGAAACACAAAAAGGCAAAACGGTAGTCCAAGGAGGCCTGACAAATAGCTGAGAAAAGAAAAGATGTGAAAGCCAAAGGAGAAAAGAAAAGATACACTCATTTGAATGCAGAGTTCCAAAGAACAGCAAGGAGAGATAAGAAAGCCTTCCTCATTGATCAATGGAAAGAAATAGAGGAAAATCAATAGAATAGAAAAGACTAGAGATCTCTTCAAGAAAATTAGAGATACCAAGGGAACATTTCATGCAAAGATGGGCTCGATAAAGGACAGAAATGGTATGGACCTAACAGAAGCAGAAGTTATTAAGAAGAGGAGGCAAGAATACACAAAAGAACTACACAAAAAAGATCTTTGTGACCCAGATAATGGCGATGGAGTAATCACTCACCTTGAGCCAGGCATCCTGGAATAAGAAGTCAAGTGGGCCTTAGGAAACATCACTACGAACAAAGCTAGTGGAGGTGATGGAATTCCAGTTGAGCTAACTCAAATCCTAAAAGATGATGCTGTGAAAGTGCTCACTCAATATGCCAGCACATTTGGAAAACTCAGCAGTGGCCACAGGACTGGAAAGGGTCAGTTTTCATTTCAACCCAAGAAAGACAATGCCAAAGAATGTTCAAACTACCACACAATTGCACTCATCTCACAAGCTAGTAATGTTCAAAAGTCTCCAAACCAGGCTTCAACAGTACGTGANTCACTCAATATGCCAGCACATTTGGAAAACTCAGCAGTGGCCACAGGACTGGAAAGGGTCAGTTTTCATTTCAACCCAAGAAAGACAATGCCAAAGAATGTTCAAACTACCACACAATTGCACTCATCTCACAAGCTAGTAATGTTCAAAAGTCTCCAAACCAGGCTTCAACAGTACGTGAACCATGAACTTCCAGATGTTCAAGCTGGATTTAGAAACGGCAGAGGAACCAGAGATCAATTTGTCAACATCCATTGGATCACAGAAAAAGCAAGAGAATTTTAGAAAAACATCTACTTCTGCTTTATTGACTACACAGAAGCCTTGGACTGTGTGGATCACAATTGTAGAAAATAAGAGATGGGAACACCAGACCACTAGACCTGCCTCCTGAGAAATCTGGATGCAGGTCAAGAAGAAACAGTTAGAACTGGACATGGAACAACAGACTGGTTTGAAATAGGGAAAGGAGTATATCAAGGCTGTATACTGTCACCCTGATTATTTAAATTATATGCAGAGTACATCATGCAAAATACCAGACTGGATGAAGCACAAGCTGGAATCATGACTGCCAGGAGAAATATCAATAACCTCAGATATGTAGGTGATACCACCCTTATGGCAGAAAGCAAAGAACTAAAGAGCCTCCTGATGAAAGTGAAAGAGGAGAATGAAAAAGTTGGCTTGAAATTCAGCATTCAGAAAACTAAGATCATGGCATCCGGTCCCATCACTTCATGCCAAATAGATGGGGAAACAATGGCAACAGTGAGAGATTTTAATTTTGGGGGCTCCAAAATCACTGCAGATGGTGGCTTTAGCCATGAAATTAAATGACACTTGCTCCTTGGAGGAAAAGTTATTCCAAATCTAGACAGCATATTAAAAAAGGAGAGACATTACCTTGCCAACAAAGGTCTGTCTAGTCAACACTATGCTTTTTCCTCTAGTCATGTATGGATATTTGGATGATAAAGAAAGCTGACCACAGAAGAATTGATGCTTTTGAACTGTAGTGTTTGAGAAAACTCTTGACAGTCCCTATACAACCAATCAATCCTGAAAGAACTCAGTCCTGAATATTCATTGGAAGGGCTGATGCTGAAGCTGAAACTCCAATACTCTGGCCACCTGATGGGAAACAGCATCACTGACTGACTCGATGGGCATGAGTTTAAGTAAGCTCTGGGTGCTGGCAATGGACAGGAAAGCCTGGAATGTTGCCATCCATAGGGACGCCAAGAGTCAGACATGACTGAGCAACTGTAATGAACTGAACCTAGAAGGTGAACCATAGAGAAGATCTTGCCTTGATTTATGTCATTGTGTGTTTTGCCTATGTTTTCCTCTAAGAGGTTTATAGTTTGTGGTCTTACATTTAGGCCTTTAATCCATTTTGAGTTTATCTTTGTGTATGGGGTTAGGAAGTGATCTAATTTCATTCTTTTACATGTAGCTGTCCAGTTTTACCAGCATCGTTTATTGAAGAGGCTGTCTTTGCCCCATTGTATATTTTTGCCTCCTTTGTCAAAAATAAGGTACCCATAGGTGCTTGGGTTTATTTCTGGGCTTTCTATCTTGTTACATTGGTCTATATTTCTGTTTTTGTGCCAGGACCATATTGTCTTGATGACTGTAGCTTTGTAGTATAATCAAAAGGCAGGAAGGTTGATTCCTCCAACTCCATTCTTCTTTCTCAGGACTGCTTTGGCTATTCAGGGTCTTTTGTGTTTCCATATGAATTCTGAAATTTTTTGTTCTAGTTCTATGAAAAATTCCATTGATAATTTGATAGGGATGGCACTGAATCCATAGATTGCCTTTGGTAGTATTGTCATTTTCACAGTATTGATTCTTCCTATCCAGGAGGATGGAATATCTCTCCATTTGTTTATGTCTTGATTTTTTCTTAAGTGTCTTATAATTTTCTGTGTACAGTTCTTTTGTCTCCTTAGGTAAGTTTATTCTTAGATATTTAATTATTTTTGTTGCAATGGTGAATGGGATTGATTCCTTAATTTCTCTGATTTTTCACTGCTAGTATATAGAAATACAATGATTTCTGTGTATTAATTTTGTATTCTGCAACTTTGGTAAATTAAATGATTAGCTCCAGTAATTTTCCAATACTATCATTAGGATTTTCCATGTACAGTATCACGTCATCTGCTAACAGTGAGAGCTTTACTTCTTCTTTACCTATCTGGATTCCTTTTATTTCTTTTTCTTCTCTGACTTCTGTAGCTAGGACTTTCATAACTATTTTGAATAACAGTCGAGAATGTGGACACCCCTGTCTTGTTCCTGATCTTAGGGGGAATGCTTTCAGTTTTTCAACATTGAGAATAATGTCTGCTGTAGGCTTATCACATAAGGTCTTTACTATGTTGAGGTAAGTTCCTTCTATGACCAGTTTTGAAGATTTTTAATCATAAATGGATGTTGAATTTTGTCCAAGGCTTTCACTGCATCTATTGAGATTACATGGTTTTTGTTTTTCAATTTGTTAATATGGTGTATCACACTGATTTGCAAACATTGAAGAATCCTTGCATCCCTGGAATAGACCCAACTTGATCATGGTGTATGAGATTTTTGATGTGTTGCTGAATTCTGTTTGTTATAATTTTGTTGAGGATTTTTGCAGGTATGTTCATACATCTTTTTCTTGTAATTGGTATCTAGTCTCATAGCGTTGTAGTCAGATAAGATGCTTGATATGATTTCTATTTTTTTAAATTTACTGAGGTTTGATTTGTGACCCAAGATGTGGTCTATCCTGGAGAATGTTCCATGTACATTTGAAAAGGTGTATTCATCTGTATTTGGATGGGATATCCTAAAGATATCAATGAGATCCATCTCATCAAATGTATCATTTAAGACTTGTGTTTCCTTATTAATTTTGTTTTGATGATCTGTCCATTGGTGTGAGTGGAGTGTTAAAGTCTCCTACTATTATTGTGTTACTGTGAATTTCTCCTTTTATGTCTGTAAGTTTTTGTCTTATGTACTAAAGTGCTCCTATGCTGGGTCTCTATATATTTACAATTATATCTTCCTCTTGGATTGATAATACCTTGTTCATTGTGGAGATTCCTTCCTTATCTTTTGTAATCTTTATTTTAAGGTCTATTTTGTCTGATATGATGATTGCTACTCCAGCTTTCTTTTGCTTCCCATTTGCATGAAATATATTTTTCCATCCTTTCACTTTCAGTCTATAGGTGGTTTGAAGTGAGATCTGAAGTGACCTCACTTGAGGTTTTGACCTCTTAGGATCTGAAGTGGGTTTCTTGTAGACATTATATATATGGGTCTTGTTTTTGTATCCATTCAGCCAGTCTCTGTCTTTTGGTTGAAGCATTAAATCCATTTACATTTAAAGTAGGTATTGATATATATATTCCTATTGCCATTTTCTTAATTGTTTGGGGTTGGTTTTGTAGATCTTTTTTCATCTCTTATATTTCTTGACTATATATGTCCCTTTAACATATGTTGTAAAGATGGTTTGGTGATACTGAATTCTCCTAACTTTTGCTTGTCTGAAAAGCTTTTTATTTCTCCATCAATTCTGAAGGAGATCCTTGCTGGGTATAGTAATCTTGCTTGTAGATTGTTCCCTTTAAATACTTTAAATATATCTTTCCATTCCCTTCTGGCCTACAGAGTTTCTGCTGAAAGATCAACTGTTAGTTGTATGGGGTTTTCCTTCTATGTTACTTGTTGCTTCTCCCTTGCTGCTTTTAATATTCTTTGTGTTTAGTATGTGTCACGGCATATTTTTCTCTGGGTTTATCCTATATGGGACTCTTTGTGGCTCTGGTACTTGAATGACTATTTCCTTTTCCACGTTGGGGAAATTTTCAAATATAATCTCTTCAAAATGTTTCTCACAACCTTTCTTTTTGTCTTCTTTTTCTGATACCCCTATAGTTCAAATGTTGGTGCATTTGATATTGCTTGAGGTCTCAGAGACTATCTTCAGTTCTTTTCATTATTTTTACTTTACTCTTCAGAAGTTATTCCCACCATTTTATCTTCCAGCTCACTGATTTGTTCTTCTGCTTCAGATATTTTGCAATTGATTCCTTCCAGAGTATTTTTAACTTTAGTAATTCTGTTGATTGTTTCTGTATGTTTATGCTTTAATTTTTTTAGGTCTGTGTGAGTTGATTCTTGCATATTATCTGTTCTTTTTTTAAGTTTTTTATCATCTTTACTATCATTATTCTGAATTGTTTTTCAGGTAGTTTGCCTATATCATCTTCATTCATTTGGACTTCTGTGTTTCTAATTTGTATCTTCATTTGTGTAGTATTTCTCTGCTTTTTCGTTTTTTTTAAAACTGACTATCTTTGAGGTCTCCTTTTCCCAGGCTTCAAGGTTGANTTTACTATCATTATTCTGAATTGTTTTTCAGGTAGTTTGCCTATATCATCTTCATTCATTTGGACTTCTGTGTTTCTAATTTGTATCTTCATTTGTGTAGTATTTCTCTGCTTTTTCGTTTTTTTTAAAACTGACTATCTTTGAGGTCTCCTTTTCCCAGGCTTCAAGGTTGAATTATTTCTTCCTTAGGGTTTCTGATCTCCTAAAGTTGGTCCGAGGAGCTACCCCTCACCCAAGGTCAGGGGCGGGAACGAGAGTGCAGACTGCGTTGGCACAGAAACAGCCGAGAGGAGCTACCCCACGTCTGAGTTCAGGGGCAATGGCAAAGAGGATTTACCCAACTTCTGAGGTGAGGGGCAGTGGTCGAGAGGAGTTATCCAACGATGGAGGTCAGGGGCAGCAGGTGAAAGGAGCTACCACAGGCCTGAGGTGAGGGCGGCGGCCAGGAGCTACCACACACCCAAGGTCAGGGGAGGCAGCCAAGAGGAGCAACCCCACCACCAAGGAGCTGAGGCTGCGCTGGCACAGGAGGGATGAGAGGAGCTACTCCACGTCCAAGGTCAGGAAGGGTGGCCATGAGGAGATAGCCCTCATTCAAGGTAAGGAGCACTGGCTGTGCTTTGCTGGAGCAGCCGTGAAGAGATAACCCACATCTAAGGTAAGAGAAACCCAAGTAAGACGGTAGGTGTTGTGAGAGAGCATCACGGGCCAGACACACTGAAACCATAATCACAGCAAACTAGCCAATCTGTTCACAGGGACCACAGCCTTGCTAACTCAATGAAACTAAGCCATGCCATGTGGGGCCACCCAAGACTGGAGGGTCATGTTGGAGAGGTCTGACAGAATGTGGTCCCCTGGAGAAGGGAATGGCAAACCACTTCAGTATTCTTACCTGCAGAACCGCGTGAACAGTATGAAAAGGCAGAATGATAGGTAACTGAAAGGGAAACTACCCGGGTCGGTTCAGTTCAGTTCAGTTCAGTTCGGTTGTCGCTCAGTCGTGTTCGACTCTTTGTGACCCCATGAATCACAGCATGCCAGGCCTCCTGTCCATCACCAACTCCTGGAGTTCACTCTAACTCACGTCCATCGAGTCTGTGATGCCATCCAGCCATCTCATCCTCTGTCGTCCCCTTCTTCTCCTGTCCCCAATCCCTCCCAGCATC
>SJYX01000737.1:451038-484218 GCA_006410675.1 Oreotragus oreotragus | reverse complement strand
GCTTTCTAAGGCCCACTTGACTTCACATTCCAGAATGTCTGGCTCTAGATGAGTGATCACACCGTCGTGATTATCCGGGTCATGAAGATCTTTTTTGTACAGTTCTTCTGTGTATTCTTGCCACCTCTTCTTAATCCTCTTCTGCTTCTGTTAGGTCCATACCATTTCTGTCCTTTATCGAGCCCATCTTTGCATGAAATGTTCCCTTAGTATCTCTAATTTTCTTGAAGCGATCTCTAGTCTTTCCCATTCTGTTGTTTAGAAATTAACAAATAAAATTATTTTTGTAAAATTCTTATTTTATTCCAGTCATGCACATGTATTTGAGTGCACACTGTATCCATCTTTTTAAAGTTTGAAAAGCATTGCAGTGTTCTGTGGCTTCTTTCAGATTCATCAAAATTGTGACATGTGACTCTCAGTATGTCTCTTCACTCTAACTGCCAACATCTGGATGATTTCAGGGTTCACAGGCCAATTGAGTAGCTTGTTCTTATAGTTCCTTAACTCCAGATATATTCATCTCCATTTCAATTCATTTAGCTGGTTTCATAGCTAAATCCTAGGGATGATCATTTCTTAGGAATAGTTGCCCTTTTGAAACTATAAACTCTTAAGTTTACTCTCCAAACAGCCCCATAGCATTTCACCTTCCTTGCACCACGTCTTAGCCCATGCAGGGTGCTATGGACTAAGAAGCCATAAATTGGGCAGCTTATTAAAAATGGAATTTTTTCTCATGGTCCTGGAAAATGAAAGTCCGTGATCAAGGTGCCCACAGATTTGTTGGCTGGTGAGGGCTCTTCCTGGTTCATAGACAGACATCTCCACAAAGAACCTTCACATGATGGAAGGGGAGAGGGGGCTCTTAGGATTTATTTTGTAAGAGGGTCAATCCCATTCGTGAGGGCTTCACCCTCAAGACCTAGTCACTCCCCAAAGGCCCTATTTCCTAATACTATCATGTTGGGATTAGGATTTCAGCACACAAATTTGGGGGGGTGGGGAGCAAATGCAAACTTTCAGTCCATAACACCCTGCCGCATCCCAGCATTGATCTGGAGCTCACATGTCATTTGACATTTCCTTTCTGTCCCTGCCAGTTATCTGTGTCCTCTGTTCCTGCCCCTTGTTCCTTTCCTTACCCCACTGATCACCCCAGAGCCTGTGACTGATGACATCAACTTCTTTTCCATCTGTATCCACTATGCCCTTATCTCCTTATCCTTCTGACTCTGAGTCAGTTTGAAGCTGACCTTCCATTCTGATGCAAGCACCAAGGAGTATAACCCAGCACATGGTGTTCCTACAAACGAGGGTCATGTTTTTCCTGATCAATTAGTGTCCCTCAGCACCTTGCATTTGACCTGAGTCCTACCTGACAGCGAAAATAGATCCAATCAGTTCTCCATCCCACACTTGCAAACACGTCGACATTCTCTTTCTTTTTAAAATGACCTCAGATCCAAGATTCATCCTCCACCTGTGCTCTGAGTCACACCTCCTCATCTTTTGCTCCATCTTCCTTTCCTTCTATTTTTAACCTCATGTTCTCTACTACGTAACTCCTCTCAGCTTATGAATGTTTTCACATCTTCTTCATTAAAATGCTCCCCACCCAGTTCTGCAGCTACCATCTAATGCCCAGTCCCTCTCTGTTGCTTTGCAATGAACACACACACCTGAGTCATTTGGTCTCCCAATCTTTCCTCAGCACCCAGAAATTGGGCCTTTGTCCCTACAACCCCATGGAAATTCTTCTTGTCAAGGTTACCAACTATTTCTATCTGAAAGAAATTTCTGTCTGTCCTTCTAGTTTCTTCTGGCTGGTCTAAGAATTAAATTGATGTGAAACAAGTTAAGTGGAGAAAAAAAAAATTTAATAACATGTACACATGGGAGAGATCCAGGAAAACTGAGTAACTCACCAAAACTGTTGAAATCCTCACACAAATACCATCATCAGCTAGAGGCAAAAGAGGATGTTGGGGTAGTAGTTTGGGACTTCAGAGGGACGGAAGGCACCCCAAAGATAGAAAAACAAATGTGTGGTAAACAAATGTTTGCTGGGCTAACTCTAACGCTGAAGAGACAATGGGATACAGAGTGAACTCTGACCTCTAGACCCTGCCTAGAGTTCCAGCCGCCACACCTAAACTGTATTCTGTGCAGGTATCTCTGGTGGCAGCTCTATTCTGGGGACAAGCCCTCTATTTAAATTAGTTTAGGCAGTTACGGAGAAGGTGAAACTTTCTTCCTGAGTCTTGTGGGTCTTGAATATTTTAGCTAGAATAGTCAGCATGCTAAAGGGACATTGTGGGGTGGCACGTTTTGCTGCCCGACACTTCCTTGTAGGCCAGTCCATACCACCTTCTCTGTTTGTGTGTCGTTCATTCTGTCTAAGCGTTCGGGAGTCTCTGTAGGCTCGATGGATGGTCAGAATATTATAAATAATGTGGATTGAAAAGATTGTGCTGAAATGTTTATTGCATTCTTAGAAAGAGAACAGGAGATGGCGTGGAGAGCGTGGCCGTGGGGAAGGAGGGGCGTGGGGGGTGGGGGAGGCAAGTCTCACCCCGAGGCCATGTCAATGGGTGCATAAAAGACAGCACTCGAAAAGGAGGCTCATATATTGCAGCCCCACAATCAAGAATGCAGGAGTGTTCCAGCGGGTGTAAAGAATAGACTCCAAGAATGCCAGGACCATAAGGAACTAATCATTAGCCATCCCCCTTCTTGTTTCCCCACCCACAGTGCTTGAAGGAGGCAGCTAAAGGAGCGGCCGCCATGCTTTATGACCAGCTCCCCAGCATCCTGGCTTTGGGGCACCCTCTGGGATGGGGCGGGTGTGTGTGTGCGCGTGCGCGTGTGTTGGAGTCACACCAGGCTCTTCCTCTCTTAGGGCCTTCCTTCTGGAAGGAAGAAGAAGGGTCAAAGCTCCTTAGCAACTAAGGCCACCTGGGTCGATCTGATGCTTGATAGAAAAGTCTGGCAACCCAGTGGAGACGGTTCTCTGTTGTTCAGTCACTAAGTCACGTCCGACTGTTTGTGACCCCGTGGACTGTAGCACGCCAGGCTCCTCCGTCCTCCGTTCTCTCCCGGAGTTTGGTTAAATTCATGTGTGTTGAGGCATTGCTCCTGGCCAACCATCTCATCCTCTGCCGCCCCCTTCTCCTTTTCCCTTCAATCTTTCTCAGTCTTTTCCAGCGTCAGGGTCTTTTCCAGTGAGTCAGCTCTCTGCATCAGGTGGCCAAAGGATTGGAGTTTCAGCTTCAGCATCAGCCCTTCCAGTGAATAGTCAGGGTTGGTTTCCTTTAGGATTGACTGATGTGATCTCCTTGCAGTCCAAGGGACTCTCAGGTGTCTTCTCCAGCACCACAGTTGGAAAGCCCCCCATTCTTCATCACTCAGCCTTCTTCATGGCCCAGCTCTCACATCTGAACATGACTGCCAGAGAAACCATAGCACTGGCGCGTTGAACCGTTGTCTATTCTAAGCAGGGGTCGTCTTTGGGCCACTCTAGCTGTTGGTTTGGTCCTGCAGAGCTCAGAACATAGTCAAGAGGAAGGGAGGCCGAGGTGATATTGATGCGGGGCCGGGGGCAGGTGGGACTGGTGTGTCAGATACAGCCTGCTCGCCTTCCTCACTGTGTGCATCATCAGCCGGGACAGTGACTTTCTTCCTGGCTGGGGACCCCAAGCGTCATCTATCCAGTACCCAGAGAAAGCCGTGGCTCCTCTTGTGCTGTTAACAGATTCTATTTGATCTTGTGGTGTGGAGAACCACCATCAAGCTTTGATCCTGACCTCTAACCCAGTGGGTCTCAAACGTAAGCGCCAGAAGAATCACGAGCAGGGCTTGTTGATACCCAGCTTCCGGGAGGCCCCTCCATCCCCAGAGACCCGGATTCAGTAGGCATGAGTGGGGCCCTTGAAGCTGCATTTCTAACCAGCTCTCGGGCGATGCTCCTGAGACCACAGCATGAGTAGTACTGCTCTGAACACAAGCATAGCATTGGTAGCATCAGGTAATTTTCGGTAATAACCTTCTCAGGAATATCAGCAAATGGCAACTCAATAAAAATTCCAGGGAATGGAGGAAATGTGAACAGGAACTATTCAGTGTGATACAAAGAGGGTCCCCTTGGCTCAAAATTCTGAGTCTGAATTGTGTGTTAGAAAGAAGCCCATGAGCATCTGGTAAAGTACTAGCATTTCACCAAAATATAACTGTTCATTTACCTGAAAGATACACATAGAATCTGTTCTTTCCTAGGATTTGATACCAGGTCTCTAACCAGTAATGGGCAATGTATTGATTTTGAATTTGGCAACACCAACTTACTTTATCTGTACCCCCTTATAGATTTTTTTAGAGCCAATATTTTATGATAACCTCTTTTATTGATAGTTTATGCTCTTTCATACTGTTCATGGGGTTCTCAAGGCAAGAATACTGAAGTGGTTTGCCATTCCCTTCTCCAGTGGACCGCATTTTGTCAGAACTCTCCACCATGACCCATCCATCTTGGGTGGCCCTGTACAGCATGGCTCATAGTTTCATTGAGTTAGACAAGGCTGTGGTCCATGTGATCGGTTTGATTAGTTGTGAGAGTTGGACTATAAAGAAAGCTGAGTGCCGAAGAATTAATGCTTTTGAACTGTGGTGTTGGAGGAGACTTGAGAGTCCCTTTGACTGCACGGAGATCAAACCAGGCAATTGTAAAGGAAATCAGTCCTGAGTATTCATTGGAAGGACTGATGCTGAGCTGAAGCTCCAATATTTTGGCCATCTGATACAAAGAACAGACTCATTGGAAAAGACCTTGATGCTGGGAAAGACTGAAGGCAGGAGGAGAAGGGGACGACAGAGGATGAGATGGTTAGATGGCATGACCAACTCAATGGACGTGAGTTTGAGCAAGCTTCTGCAGTTGGTGATAGACAGGGAAGCCTGGCATGCTGCAGCCCATGGGATCACAAAGAGTCAGACACAACTGAGCAACTGAACTGAACTGATGCTCTTTCATGTGTTCACTCATTTATTTCAACATANAGATTGACTAGTTTTCTGTGAGTATGGTTTCAGTGTGTCTGCCCTCTAATGCCCTCTTGCAACACCTACTGTCTTACTTGGGTTTCTCTTATCTTGGACGTGGGGTATCTCTTCATGGCTGCTCCAGCAAACCGCAGCCACTGCTCCTTACCTTGGACAAGGGGTATCTCCTCACCGCCGCCTCTCCTGACCTTGGACGTGGAATAGCTCATTCCACGTGAGCTACCCCACGCCCGAGGCCGGGGCGGTGGCCGGGAGGAGCAGCCCCACGTCCAAGGAGCAGTGGCTGCACAGGTGCAGGAGGGCCTAGAGGAGCTATTACACATTCAAGAATCTCTATACGGTCAGCAAAAACAAGCCCAGGAGCTAACTGTGTTTCAGATCATGAAGTCCTTATTGCAAAATTCAGACTTAAATTGAAGAAAGTAGGGAAAACCACTAAGCCATTCAAGTATGACCGAAATCAAATTCCTTATGATTATACAGTGGAAGTGACAAATGATTCAAGGGATTAGATCTGATTCAATGCCTGAAGAACTATGGAAGGAGGTTTGTAATGTGCAGGAGGTTTTTCCAAAACCACTCTGAAGAAAAAGAAATACAAAAAGGCAAAGTGGTTGTCTGAGGAGGCCTTACAAATAGCTGAGAAAAGAAGAGAAGCAAAAGACAAGGATCTTTTATAGCCAAAATCTATACTATTCAGTACAGTGGCCAATAACCGCAGGTGGCTACTGAACCCTTGAATGCGGCTAGTCTGAGTTGAAATGTGCTATAAGACACACACTGGATTCTGAAGTTTTAGTGAAAAAAGAGAATGTAAAATAACTCTTTACTAATCTTTTCTGCTGATTACATATCAAAACAATAACATTTTGCTATATTATTTAAAATGAAAATTTATTAAAATTAATTTCACATGTTTCTATCTCTTTTTAAAGTGGTTGCAAGAAAGTTTTAAATTATATCTGTGGCTTGCATTTTACTTATGTACAGTGGATTATTTATGGTTTAAAGAGTTCACGTATGGTTTTAATTTTGCAATGGTGAGCATATATTATTTTCACATTGAAGCTAAATGTTTTTATTTATTACTGTTTTATTGTGGTTAAAAAATACATATAACATAAAATTTACCATATTTGCCATTTTTAAGTGTACAGTACAGTAGTAACTTTATGCACCTTATTGTGCAACCTCTCTTGCCCTTAAAATTGGTACAGTGCAAGGCTTTTTTAAGCAAGTTTTTTGGCACACCCCCTGAATTAACTAATCTGGTCTGTTCTCATGGATTTCAAATCTATTTGCTCCTCAAACACCTAAAACTCCACATATGCAACTCCGACTTTCCTGTCCCCACCCCTTGCTAAGCCCACCTCTCTCATCTGTTTATTCCTGTGTGCCTTCTGCCCCTGACACATTCTAACTCTACTGTCATACCAATAATATCCAACTAGTTTCTGGGAGTGAGCCAAGAAACCTCTTTCTTGTGCCCACTTCTATTTGTCCGCTGGGGGGTTATCTACTCTACTTCCTAAAGAGTTCTCAAGTTAGTCCATTTTCTTCATCCCTGCAGCCATTGGTCTAGTTCAGACTTCTATTCTCTCACCTATTAAGAAGCCATCTCACTGGCATCTGAGGGTGTTTTTTTAATACCTAATACCATTATGTGAATAAAATACAGGAGCCATACAAAACCTCCCATGTAATTTTTAAGGTAATAACCCAAGTAGTATTTTCTAGAATCCTCATATAAACAGCACTTCAATAGTATTTTCCCAACACCTACTTTATGCCTTGCACCAGGCTGGGCTGAGGGATACCAAGATCAAAAAGACCCTTTCTTTCCCCCAAGAATGTCACAAACTGACATTTATCTTCCCGACCCAGGGATGGAACCTGGGTCTCCTGCATCGCAGGCAGATTTTTTACCATCTGAGCCACCAAGGAAGCGCAACTGACATATAAACACTTATACAAATGTATTTTATTGTGTCTTGATGATGCTCTTTCATGTGTTCACTCATTTATTTCAACATACATCGATCACTTATTATGTGCCAAGTGCTGTTCTAGCAGTTAAAATATCCACACGAACTACGGCCAAGTTATAATGCATTTGAAATCCACACTGTTGTTGTTTAGTCGTAAGTCCTGTCCCTCTCTTTCACAACCCCGTGGGCTGTAGCCAGCCAGGCTTCTCTGTCCATGTGATTTCCCAGGCAGGAATATTGGAGTGGGTTGCCATTTCTTTCTCCAGAGGATCCTCCCAACCCAGGAATCCAACCTGTGTCTCCTGCATTGGCAAGCAGATTCTTTACCCCTGAGCCACCAAGGAAGCCCGAAATCCATTCTGCTGTCTCTTAATATCCCAAATGGTATTTGAATCTCAATAGCATGGTGCTGTTTAATCAACCCAAACAAAAATACGTATGTGTCGAGCAGATATTAAGTGACATCTGTCCTGGTCACCTGTGGATAACATGTTGGAGACACAGACATGGAAACATAAGGTCTGTCCTCTCAAAGAATTTTCCGGCCATTAGGGAGGTAAAGCCTGAACCCAGTCTCATTAATTTCCCCAAGTGTTAAGTCAATTTCTCTAATGCACGTGTTTGGTATGCAGAAGCCACCCAGAAAAAATGGTTCAGAGACCGCCTTGGGCACAGGGGAGGAGGTGTCCCTGGGGGAGGGAATGTTGTTGAGCTGAGGCCCTAAGCCAGTGTTGGGGTGCCGGCTGTAGAAGTTGACAGGGGGCTCAGAATTGGTGCGAACAGTCCCTGCCAAGGTGCCAAGGTATGAGAGAGGGTGCATGTTGAGTGAGAGGCCGGGGTGGGAAAGCTGGATCGTTTCTTTGGGACTGTGTCAGAATTCCACTTTTTGTATTTTGCTTTGAAATGATTTCTGAAATATCTGACAGACCATTTTCTCATGTAAGCCAACAAATATTTCAAGGCCAAACCTGACATCCTGAGATCGTCTCTTCAGCTTTTTTTGGGGGGGAGTGGAGGAGGAGACATTAATGACGTCATTTTAATATTATCCTCAGACGCCTGTATCATCTGCCCTCATAGCTCACATCTGAAAGGCAGACTTTCCATGTGTTTCACACAGTGTGTCAGAGGCAAACGCCCATCATCAGCTTGAACAGGCTCGTAACGATCCCTGACACCCTGTGGCCATCAGCGTGCCTTTCTGTGACTGTACTTTTGTGGTCTCTTTAAGCTCCTTACACACTGACCGTCTTCAGAGGAAGGAAGAGGACGAGGACTTCTTCCCGGGTTGCCTTATCCTTGAAAGTTCCTTGGTCCACGTGTTGTAGGCCAGCACTGCAGGCCGGTCCTTTGGTTGGTTGGGCTGGTTCCTCATCTTTGAATTCTGCTGAGTGAAGCCCTGAGCCTTAGAGACGTCTGTTCATTTCTTCTCGCCAGTAGAATCCTTGCTCAACAGTTTTTAGGCTACCGTATTCTAGAACATCTGATTGGGGATCTCACCCGTTTGGGTATATATGTATTTTTTTCGGTTAGCTCATTGGTGACATCATTGACCCTGAGCACCTGTCGGAGCCACATTGGGGCTAGGAAGGACCAGTGTCCACCCTGAGTGTTCACAGAGGAACCCACACCTATGCTTCACTAGTTGGTGCTGCTGAAAAGATGCCTTTCTTCTGTGGAGGTCAAGGTTAATGGATCCTCGCCGTTTGTAGAAGGATGTCTTTGTGGGTGCTGAAGCGCATTAGAGAATGTTGTTCTGGAGGGAGCGTCGTTGCAGGGGTCCACACGACAGTAAGATGGCACCTTCACTCCACAGCGTGAACAGTCCTGCAGTGAGACCACGCATGGGGTGTGTGCTCTGCAGCCTGACCCATCCTGGGTGTTTCCTTTACTGAACTGCAGGCCTGCTGCTGCTTTGAGAAAGGGGCCCTTTTCCATGACCCAGTGCAGGGCAACTTCTAAATCTTTGTGGTCCTCACCCAACCCATCCTGACGGCTCTTCATGCTGCTCACGGGAAGCTAGCCCCTCACCAGGGTGCTGGAAGGTTGTCAGTCCACCCTTGCAGCCAAGCATCTCACTGCAGTGATGTCATTAAATTCGTGTCTGAAAGCAGGAAGAGGAGGCCATCAGGGCCCTCCGGGTAGAAGACTGCATGTCCTTTCTGATGGAGCAAATATGAATTGCATTTATTGATGCACTCTTAATTTATGATACATTAAGAAGTATATTTTAATTTTGGGGCATACAGGCTGTTGGGGAATTTTGCATGAGCATAAATTTCAGAATCTGTTTTCCTGGTAGCTTTTGAGTCGTGACAGAGATTTTCAAGAACAGTGCGGCAGTCATATCTGGGTTGCACTGAGTGGTCATGCCAGAGGGCAGGTGGCTGGCCACATACCTCTCAGAGAACCCTTTCTCCTGGGTGTTGGTGTTGTGAGCTGGAGGGGGCTAGGCAGCATTGGAGGCTTAAGGGGGTCACAGAAGGGGGACGGATCCAAGTGTCTCATGGCCAAAGGTTGAGGACCCTGAGTGTTCGTAGCCACACCAGTTTATAGGAGGTGCCAGTGTCACTCAAGAACGTGCTGTGGGCCAGGTCATATGCTCCGTGCCAGGCCTTTTACCTCGTGGCGTCTCCATGACAGCCCTGGGAGCTCAGGGTTAGAATTCTCCCGATTTGGGGCTCAGAAGATTGGTTCCTTCCCCGAGTGACAGAGCTGTGATTTGAACGCGAGCCATCTGGCGTCTCCACGCGCGGTGCGGCTCCGGCTCTTCTGCCCTGCGGCCTCCCGAGGAGGGAGAGCGTGCGTCCGTGCCTGTCCCCCATCCCTCTGCTGCACGCTCGCGAAGTGCCACGTCCGGCGCTGGGAGGTGGTGGGACAGAGAGCTTGCGGTCACTTAAGGGCGGTGGCTCGAAAGCCAGAGTGACCTCTGGCTCACAGTAGGGCTCACTGGGCTGCCTCGGTGACGGGGACGGACCGCGCAGACGAGCTGAGGGACCAGGACATCGTTCTGGGTCTCTGGTAAGAGACCTGGCTCTTCAAGTGAAAGGACCACTCCTGGCTGCTCGTCCGGCCCTCATTTTTCTTTTCTCCCACAGCTCTTAGCGGTCATCCTTCTTCTGTCCTCCCCACTGTGGCTCTTGGTTATATATAGTCCCTGTCATCTTAGAGGTGACAGAGAAAAACAGAGATTAGGTGGGGGCCCAGTATGACTTCCAAGATGACAGAGTGACCCAAAGCTCAAGGAACATGCTAACCAGCCCCACGTCAGCTGAAACACATTTACCCAAATTCACCCAAATTTTGGGTGACATCTTGTGTCTGCTCTGTCATCTGACTCCAACCTCCAACCCCCGCCCCTGCCGCCAACCCCCCTCCCACCCCCTACTTCCTTTTGACTAAAGCCCCCAGCTGGTGGCCAGCACTCGGTAAAGTGAGAGGCCCCTGGTTAAGGTAACAGCCCTCAGTTTAAGAAGCACAGATTTCACCAGGGCATGGAACTACAAACCCAGCCACCCGCGGACACTCGGCCTGGACCACGCATCCCCGCAGGCCGAGCGGCCACAGAGTGTGCGGGCCAGGGTCCCCCTGCGCTGGCCAGGGCTGGCTGCCACTGGCAAGTCCTTCCTCTCTGGCCCACCTTTTCTACACTCCATAATAAGTCCCCCTTCTGTTTCCACTTGTCATTACATCACCCTTCATTCCAGCAAACTCTCGTCATGTGTTATTTCTAAGCCTACATATTATTAGCATTCAAGGCTGGCAGTCCTCTGATGCCGTGTAGGAAGGCACCCTAATCTCACCCGCAGTGTATTTCCAGGTCCCGCTGTGGGGCGACCGGGTTCTGGAAAGAATTAGTGCCCCCTCCCCTCCACACGCCCCTGGAACTTGAGTAAGAGGAGAGCCTGCCTCAGACCAGCCCCCACCCACAGCCTGCACACTAGGAGGACACAGGCTGTGTTCCTCTTATTCCCCTTCTCGCACACAGTTTGGCTTCTCTGGTGGCCCAGCAGTAAAGAATCCACCTGCCAGTTCAGGAGACGTGAGGTCAGTTACCTGGGTCAGGAAGATCCCTGGAGAAGGGAATGGCAACCCACTGCAGTGTCCTTGCCTGGGAAATCCCATGGACAGAGGAGCCTGGCGGGCTACAGTCTGCGGGGTCACAGAGTCAGACATGTCTGAGGAACCACAAAAGCACACGGTTTACNAGGGACAGGGAAGGTGGTCTGGTATTCCTATCTCTTTAAGGATTTTCCACTGTGTGTTGTGATCCACAGAGTCAAAGTCTTTAGCATAGTCAATGAAACAGAAGTAGGTGTTTTTTCTGGAATTACCTTGTTTTCTCTATGATCCAACAAACGCTGGCAGTTGATCTCTGGTTCCTCAGCCTCTTCCAAACCCAGCTTGTGCATCTGGAAGCACTTGATTCATGTGCTGCTGAAGACTAGCTGGAAGCATTTTGAATATAACCTTGCTATTAATAGCATGTGAAATGAGTACAATTGTACAGTAGTTTGAACATTTTTTAGCATTGTTCTTCTTTGGAATTGAAATGAAAACTGACCTTTTCCAGTCCTGTGGCCACTGCTGAGCTTTCCAAATTTGCTGACATGCTGAGTGCAGCACTTTAACAGCATTATATTTTAGGGTTTTAAATAGCACAGCTGGAATTCCATCACCTCCACTAGCACTGTTCAGCATAATGCTTCCTAAGCCCCACTTGACTTCACACTCTAGGATGTCTGCCTCTAGATGATTGAACACATCATCGTGGTTATTTGGTCATTAGATCTTTTTTTGTATAGTTCTTCTATGTATTCTTGCCACTTCTTTTTAATCTCTTCTGGTTCTGTTAAATCCTTACCGTTTGTCCTTTATCGTGCCCATCTTTGCATAAATGTGCCTTTGATATCTCCCATTTTCTCGAAGAGATCTCTAGTCTTCCCCATTCTATTGCCTTCTATTTCTTTGCGGTGTTCACTTAAGAAGGCTTTATTATCTCTCCTTACTTTTCTCTGGAACTCTGTATTCAGTTGGGTGTATCTTTCCATTTCTCCTTCGCCTTTCACTTCTCTTCTTTTCTATCGTGCCCATTTTTGCATAAATGTGCCTTTGATATCTCCCATTTTCTCGAAGAGATCTCTAGTCTTCCCCATTCTATTGCCTTCTATTTCTTTGCGGTGTTCACTTAAGAAGGCTTTATTATCTCTCCTTACTTTTCTCTGGAACTCTGTATTCAGTTGGGTGTATCTTTCCCTCTCTCCTTCGCCTTTCACTTCTCTTCTTTTCTCAGCTATTTGTAAAACCTCCTGAGAAAACCATTTTGCCTTCTTGCATTTCTTTTTCTTTGGGATGATTTTGGTCACTGTCTCCTGTATATGGACAGAGGTTTGAACCCCTGTCCATAGTTCTTCAGGCACTCTATCAGATCTGATCCCTTGAATCTATTCATCACCTCCACTGTATAATCATAACGGATTTGATTTAAGTCATACCTGAATGGCCTAGCGGTTTTCCTTACTTTTTTCAAATTAAGCCTGGATTTTGCAATAAGGAGCTGATGATCTAAGCTGCAGTCAGCTCCAGGTCTTGATTTTGCTGACTGTATAGAGCTTCTCCATTTTTGGCTGCAAAGACTATAATCAATCTGATTTTGGTTTAAGTTTTTAATTTTGATAGGAGCAGTTTATCTATTTTTCTTTTATTGGCTGTATTTGTGATGTCACATTGAAGACACCAAAATCATGAAGATTTCCTGCTATGTTTTCTTCTAAGAGTTTTATAGCTTTAGCTCTTATGTTTAGATTTTCAATCCACTTTAAGCTCTTTCTTTACGTGTCATAAAGTAAGCACTGGCCTATATTGAGCTATTTTTCTTTTTACTGTGGAGTTGTAAATCCACTTTTTTTATGCATTTATATATGCTAGTCTTCTCTTTTAGTTTGTGATTTCCTTGAGGCAGAGATGGACTTCCTGATTTTGGCATCCTCAGGGCCCAACTTGGTGTTAAGCATAAAATAGATGTTGAAAAACTACTTTTTCTTTTTTTCTATTTCTTTAATTTTGCATATATATGAGATGATGGATGTTCACTAAACTTACCATGATAATCATTTCATGACTGATGTAAGTCAGATCATTATGCTGCACACCCTCAGCTGACATAGTGAAAATCTACTTATTGAACTGAGTTTACACAATATTTCTGAGGAGAACTACTCACTTTGTAAGAAAGTATATGGTATATTTTGCATTCCAGCTAGTATTCAGGGTCTGAAATAACATGCATACTTTTATTCCTTTTCTTCATGTGTTCAGTCTCTCTTGCTGAATGAGTTTCTCTTGCTGGTTTAATTCAAGCCTGAATGCTGCTGTTTTCTCCATCTTTTCTTGGAAGCTTTTAATAGTCAATCCCCTTTTCTTTGCAATCCTCCTAAAACAGAATAAAGTGGGTAAGAGACTATCCAAAGCAGGTGGGGTCAATCCCATGAGTACAGACAGGGTAACAGGCCCTTGACAACCAGGACTGTGTGCATGCTAAGTTGCTTCAGTCATATCTGACTCTTTGTGACCCCGTGGACGGTAGCCCACCAGGCTCCTCTGTCCAAGGGATTCTCTAGGCAAGAATACTGGAGTGGGTTGCCATGCCCTCCTCCAGGGGATCTTCCCAATACAGAGACTGAAACCAGGTTTCTTAAGCCTCCTGCATTGGCAGGCAAGGTCTTTACCACTAGTGCCACCTGGGAAGCCTGATGACCTGGAGTACATCTTACCTAATGGATAGCCACTCCTATACCCACACATATCAAATGTTATATGCTTTTTAAAATTTGGATGTTTATGAGAAGTTGCCAAACTTTTAAGTATTAGTAACTATTTAAAAAATACAGCAACATGACTTTTAAACAAACACCTCAGGAGGACAGAGTTTATATCTTTGATTCACATATATTAACTCATGTTAAATTACCCACTCTAGCTTGGGTTCCAGTCTTTAAAGTCTATTAAATTTCTTTTGCCAAACAAAGTACTTATTGTGAAACTTGCCTTAGCTTGTCATTACTTATTATTTATACCATGCTGATTTAATCCCCGACTTTGACCAAACATAAAACATTGGATGCCTACCCTGAGGAATTTTTGTCTTCCCTTGCACTTCAGGGAATTACTGGATTAGACAAAGAAATTGCAGACGGGTTATTAAATGCAGAAAAACAAACCTGCCCAAAGAAGCACTTTAAATATATAATCATGCCTTATACTCTGAGAAAAATCAGAACTTTTGACCTAGTTCTCTCAGTACAAATATTCAGTTACATGATGAATGAAATCAAGGTTTATAAATAAATTGCTATATTTCTTTGAATGATTTCTAATGCTGTATAAAATGTTGCTGGTAGAAAAATACCATTTGCAGTAAGCTCAAAATTTTCCTTGTTCAAGGAGTTCTGGTTCTCAGCTGAAAGTTCTCTGAACCGTGGTAAACCAAGCAGGAACTTAAAGGAGCTGCCAAGCAATTGTTTGTATGATAGGGAAGGAAAGCTCTTCTCTCCTTCCCTTCCAGGTGGCTAGCCTAGTAATTAAATGGACACAAAACAGATTAATGGGAGAAAAACTAATTTAATTTTGTATGTACAGAAGTCCATGAAAATATGGGACTCAGTTCTAATGAGGTGGATGAACCTGGAGCCTATTATACAGAGTGAAGTAAGTCAGAAAAAGAAAAACAAATATCATATATTAAGGCATATATATAGCATATATAAGGCATATATAAGGCATACTAGAAAGATGGTAGTGATGAACCTATTTGCAAGGCAGCAGTGGAGATGCAAATACAGAGAACAGACTTGTGGACACAGCAGAGGAGGGAGTGGGGGGAAGAATCAAGAGAGTAGGGTGGAAACAACACACTACCTTATGAAAAGTAGACACTGGGGATTTGCTGTGACTCAGGGAACTCAAACCAGGGCTCTGTGACAGCCTAGAGGGGTAGGATGGGGTGAGAGCTGGGAGGGGAGTTCAGGAGGGAGTGGACATATGTATACCTGCGACTAATTCATGCTGTATGGCAGAAACCAATACAATACTGTAAAGCAACTATCCTTCAATTAAAAAGAAATAATTTAAAAAATACATGGGACTCAAGGAAGTCAAAGCAGATGGCTTTTATACCTTTTAGACGAGGGAACAATACTAACAATGCCCTCTACCCTCTTGNAATACAATACTGTAAAGCAACTATCCTTCAATTAAAAAGAAATAATTTAAAAAATACATGGGACTCAAGGAAGTCAAAGCAGATGGCTTTTATACCTTTTAGACGAGGAAACAATACTAACAATGCCCTCTACCCTCTTGCTACAGGGAGGGAACTTTTCACAGAGGAGATTTATCTCCTGCTTTCAAGGGGAAAAAAGAAGTTTGGGGTTTCCTTCTTGCAACAGCTGTTTCTCAAGTAGCTTCAATTCAAAATCATCAATATTCCAAGGTGGCATATCGTGGGGTGACATATTCTGAACCGCTGTGATGATTAGAAGCTTCTCAAATATAATATACTGAGAGATGTTCTGCATTTCTGACTCTTTTGTTAACTATGATGGCTACTCCATTTCTTCTAAGGGATTCTTGCCCATAGTAGGAGATATAATGGTCATCTGAGTTAAATTCACCCATTCCAGTCCGTTTTAGTTTACTGATTCTTAAAAAGTCAGTGTTCACTCTTGCCATCCCCTGTTTGATCACTTCCAGTTTGCCTTGATTCATGAACCTAACATTCCAGGTTCCTATGCAATATTGCTCTTTACAGCATCAGGCCTTGCTTCCATCACCAGTTACATTCACAGCTGGGTGTTGTTTTTGCTTTGGCTCCATTCTTCATTCTGTCTGGAGTTATTTCTCCACTGATCTCCAGGAGCATTTTGGGCACCTACAGACCTGGGGAGTTCATCTCTCAGCGTCCTATCTTTTTGCCTTTTCATACTGTTAATGGGGTTCTCAAGGCAAAAATACTTCAGTGGTTTGCCATTCCCTTCTCCAGTAGACCACATTTTGCCAGATGACAAATGGCATTTTCTCACACGACCATTATATCTACTGCTGTGGGCAAGAATCCCTTAGAAGANTCTCCAGGAGCATTTTGGGCACCTACAGACCTGGGGAGTTCATCTCTCAGCGTCCTATCTTTTTGCCTTTTCATACTGTTAATGGGGTTCTCAAGGCAAAAATACTTCAGTGGTTTGCCATTCCCTTCTCCAGTAGACCACATTTTGCCAGATGACAAATGGCATTTTCTCACACGACCATTATATCTACTGCTGTGGGCAAGAATCCCTTAGAAGAAATGGAGTAACCATCATGGTCAACAAAAGAGTCAGAAATGCAGTACTTGGATGCAGTCTCAAAAACGACAGAATGATCTGTTAGTTTCCAAGTCAAACCATTCAATATCATGGTAATCCAAGTCTATGCTCCAACCAATAAAGCTGAAGAGGCTGAAGCTGAATGATTCTGTGAAGACCTACAAGACCTTCTAGAACTAACATCCCAAAAGATGTCCTTTTCATTATAGGGGACTGGAATGCAAAAGCAGGAAGTCAAGAAACACCTCGATTAACAGGCAAATTTGGCCTTGGAGTACAGAATGAAGCAGTACAAAGGCTAATACAGTTTTGCCAAGAGAACACACTGGTCATAGCAAACACTCTTCCAACAACACAAGAGAAGACTCTACACATGGACATCACCAGATGGTCAACACCAAAATCAGATAGATTATATTCTTTGCAGCCAAAGATGGAGAAACTTTATACACTTAGCAAAAACAAGACTGGGAGCTGACTGTGGCTCAGATCATGAACTCCTTATTACCAAATTCAGACTTAAATTGAAGAAAGTGGGGGAAACGACTAGACCATTCAGGTATGACCTAAATCAAATCCCTTATGATTATACAGTGGAAGTGAGAAACAGATTTAAGGGACTAGATCTGATAGATAGAGTGCCTAATGAACTTTGGAATGAGGTTCGTGACATTGTATAGGAGACAGGGATCAAGACCATCCCCATGGAAAAGAAATGCAAAAAAGCAAAATGGCTGTCTGGGGAGGCCTTACAAATAGCTGTGAAAAGAAGNATATTGAAGAAAATAGGGAAAACCACTAGACCATTCAGGTATGACCTAAATCAACTCCTTACAATTATATAGTGGAAGTGACAAATAGATTCAAGGGATTAGATCTGATAGAGTGCCTGAAGAACTATGGATGGAGGTTCGTGACATTGTACAGAAGGCAGTGATCAAGACTATGCCCAAGAAAAAGAAATGCAAAACTGCAGAATGGTTGTCTGAGGAGGCCTTACAGATAGCTGTGAAAAGAAGAGAAGCGAAAGGTAAAGGAGAAAAGGAAAGATATACCCATTTGAACTCAGAGTCCCAGAGAATAGCAAAAAGAGTTAAGAAAGCCTTCCTCGGTGATCAGAGCAAAGAAATAGAGGAAAATAATAGAATGGGAAAGACTAGAGATCTCTTCAAGAAAATTAGATACCAAGGGAACATTTCATGCAAAGATGGGCTCAATAAAGGACAGAAATAATATGGACCTAACAGAAGCAGAAGATATTAAGAAGAGGTGGTAAGAATACACAGAAGAACTATACAAAAAAGATCTTCACTTCCCAGATAATCATGATGGTATGCGAAGTCAAGTGGGCCTTAGGAAACATCAATACGAACCAAGCTACTGCAGGTGATGGCATTCCAGTTGAGCTATTTCAAATCCTAAAAGATAATGCTGTGAAAATGCTGCACTCAATATTCCAGCAANCTTCCCAGATAATCATGATGGTATGCGAAGTCAAGTGGGCCTTAGGAAACATCAATACGAACCAAGCTACTGCAGGTGATGGCATTCCAGTTGAGCTATTTCAAATCCTAAAAGATAATGCTGTGAAAATGCTGCACTCAATATTCCAGCAAATTTGGAAAACTAAGTAGTGGCCACAGGACTGGAAAAGGTCAATTTTCATTCCAAACCCAAAGAAAGGGAATGCCAAAGAATGCTCAAACTACCACACAATTGTACTCATCTCACACGCTAGTAAAGTAATTCTCAAAATTCTCCAAGCCAGGCNCAGTGTTCATACGTAAAGTTGTATTAGCACACAGCCATGCCCATTTGCTGACATGTTGTCTGTGGTGGCTTTCAGGCTATGATGGCCACAGCTGAGTAATGCAACAGTACTGTGTGGCCCACAGTGTCTAAAATATTTACAGCTGGGCCCTTTGCAGAAGAATTTTGCCGATCTCTGCTCTAGTTCATCTCCTTGAAGAATCAGGGCAGTAACTTGTCAGAGCTCATAGGAGCCCAGTTTATATTTCCATATTCCACATAAGATCTTGTTGCACAGCCTCTCGTTTGGGCAGTTGAATTGCCTTTGTCTTTTCTGGATTTGGAGTGATAACCTCACTGGAAAAGGTTCATGACTGATTTATGATGCTGAGTGCCGAAGAATCGATGCTTTTGAACTGTGGTGTTGGAGAAGACTCTTGAGAGTCCCTTGGACTGCAAGGAGATCCAACCAGTCCATTCTGAAGATCAACCCTGGGATTTCTTTGGAAGGAATGATGCTAAAGCTGAAACTCCAGTACTTTGGCCATCTCATGCGAAGAGTTGACTCATTGGAAAAGACTCTGATGCTGGGAGGGATTGGGGGCTAGAGGAGAAGGGGACGACCAAGGATGAGATGGCTGGATGGCATCATGGACTCGATGGACATGAGTCTGAGTGAACTCCGGGAGATGGTGATGGACAGGGAGGCCTGGCGTGCTGCGATTCATGGGGTTGCAAAGAGTCGGACACGACTGAGCGACTGAACTGAACTGAACTGAAAGACATTTCAATGAGATTTCCATTTCAGATGAAGCTGGTTTGGAGCCCAGAATGGGATGTGGGTACCCATGGCCATGGAAACTGGGTTCTTTAGTAGAGTGTGCATGACTGATATGAGCCTTTTGTTGAGAAGGGAGGGAACCCTGGGCTCCTGAGAAAAGGAGAGGACTTCATAGGTCAGCACAGGGAGCTGGAAGGAGACTTTCTGGCCATAACCCACCCACAGAGTGAGGGGTCCTGACCCTGTGGGGTGCTCTGAGGCTTTGGGACGGGCCAGCAGTTGAGACTTATCTCAAGTCACCAAGTACTTGCCTGCTGCGTCTCCTACTGGAGGAGTCTTGCAAGGGTGTGGGTACCGAGAGGGCACAGCAGAGAGGACAGTGGTCAAGGTCTGGACTCTGGGTAAGGAAGCAGCTCTCCCCAACTCTGCTGCATCCGCGATTCCCACTGTCCTCGTGCTTGAGGGCAAACCTCAGCCTGCCGCAGCCCCTCCCTACTCAGACCAGCTGCCCAGAGCAGCTTGCAGCTCCCCTTTGGGGCCCATGCCTCCCACATCAGGACCTTTGCTCCTGCTAGAGCCGGCCAATGACCACAGTGCCTCCCTCTGTCCCCAGCTGCCTCTCCAAATCCTCCCCATGATNTCAGACCAGCTGCGCAGCCCCTCCCTACTCAGACCAGCTGCCCAGAGCAGCTTGCAGCTCCCCTTTGGGGCCCATGCCTCCCACATCAGGACCTTTGCTCCTGCTAGAGCCGGCCAATGACCACAGTGCCTCCCTCTGTCCCCAGCTGCCTCTCCAAATCCTCCCCATGATTCAGGGCCCTGCTCAAAGTCTGCTCCTAGAAAAACTTTCTGGTTTCTCCCAAGTTAGTTTCTCTGCCTCCTTCAGCACCTTGAACCTTTCTCAAAATTAGGAGCACCATTTCTCTCTCTCTTCTCAGCTGCTGGTTGGGGAACAGAGGGAATAAGAGCACAACCCACAGTCATATATACTTAGATTTAAACATCATCTCATCCACTTATTAGCTGTGAATGCTTGAGCAAGTTTCTTAAGATTTCTGAAACTATTTCCTCATTTGCAAAATGTGAATAATAACAGCACCCACCACAGAGGGTTGCTGTGAAAATTAAATGAAATAATACATATAAAGGACAGCCATGGACACACAGCTGGCACTAAGTAAATGTTAGCTCTCCTAGCATGTTGGAATAATATTAGTACTAGTTGTTTGTTGAATAAACAGCTGAGTGGCATTAATTCTGAATCAGAGATCTGATCAGCACCCAGGGACACCTGTGCTGCACCCAGTACTGGTGGGCACTTTTCTATATGGTGCCTCTTGCAGATCTTCGCTGTGGCCTCTGAGGCAGCCACTCTCCCTGCCTCCCAGCCTGCAGCTGTTCCCGCGCTGTTTGATATCAGATGTCTCTGGAAGCATGCTGGGCTATGTCACTATAGGCCTAAGTGGGTGTGGGGAGGGCAAGGTTACAAGGTCAGCCCTGGGGTGCTACAATGGGACTCCAGCCCAGAGGACCAAGGCTGGACTCTAACCATGGCTGGGGGGAATGGTGGAGGAGGGAGGGAGACACGCCCCCAGGTCAGCTGGGCAGGGCTCAGAAGGGTTACTGGGTTGGCTCAGACCCTTAAAGTTCCAGGTTCCAGAAAGCAGGAATAGGGAACAGCCTCAGAAATTGGGCAGAAGCCAGATGACCAAAACAGAGGCCCAAGAGCCAAGTAGACCCCTCAGCCAGGCTGACCTGATCCAAGACCCCTGGGCTCTCTGCATCCCCTGACCAAGGGTAGGCGGGGTCCAGGGCTGGAGCAGGGGAAGGCGGTGCAGGGGGTGCGTGGGGAGTGAAGCCCGTGAGAACAGGGAGTCAGACAGTGGACATGGGCGTGGCTGGGGCTCATTTTCTTCCACTGGCCAAAGAGTGAGGATGAACTTTGGTCCAATTTATCAGCATTTCCTGCGTACCTCCGAGGCCCTGGCCCTGGGTTCAGCACACACCAACCACCATGACAGGGAATGGCTGTCCCTGTTCTGTGGTTTGGAAACCAAAGCTCAGACAGAAGCGCTTTGCCTGATGCCATCTGGCCCGTATGTGGCCAAGGCAATCTTGTGAGCCGGCCTTGTTCTCACAGAGCCTCACACACAGGCCTAACCCTCTGCTTCTAGGCCCTCAGGGGTGTCCTCACCCACCCCTGGGCACGAGGCTGCACAACATGACCACAAGCCTAGTGGTTTCCAGCAACAACGCCCCTTGACTATCTCACAGATGGCCAGTCACACACAGCTAGATGACATGTTCCACAGAGCCAGAGATCCAATTTAGCAATAGGCCCTAAGACCCACATTAGAGCCTAACCCTCTGCTTCTAGGCCCTCAGGGGTGTCCTCACCCACCCCTGGGCACGAGGCTGCACAACATGACCACAAGCCTAGTGGTTTCCAGCAACAACGCCCCTTGACTATCTCACAGATGGCCAGTCACACACAGCTAGATGACATGTTCCACAGAGCCAGAGATCCAATTTAGCAATAGGCCCTAAGACCCACATTAGGTATATGACAGAAAAAGATGGCTTATTTCATAAAAGGTGTTGGACAATTTGCTAGCTCTCTGAAAAAAACATGGATCAAAATTTCAGTAAAAAGTTAAACCGCAAAGGTACCAAGCCTAGAAAGCATTATACACAGACACGTGTATATGTGCGTGTGTGTGTGTATATATATATATATATTTATATTTATACACACACGTATATATGTATGTGTGTGTGTATATATATTTATACACAGACACGTGTATATGTGTGTGTGTGTGTGTATATATATATATATAAAACTCCATGTGAAAAAGATTTTTTTGTGAAAAGGCAACTTTAAAACATAGCCCTCTAACTCTTCCATACTCTTCCCATCAAGAGGTGGGGTCTCTGTCACCTCCTGATTCTGGGCTCAGCGACCGTGTGACCAAGAGAATATGGCAGAAGTGAGGCAGGGCCATTTCCAGGCTCAGGCCTTAAGTGCCCGAGAGCTCCCTGTTCTGTCTCTTGGAACGGCCCAGGCTCCAGGCTGAGAGAACATGCAGGCCACAGGCCCAGGGCCCTGCAGAGGGCCCAGCTGATGGCCAGCCTCGACAGCTAGGCACTTGAGTGAGGAAACCTTCAGCTCCCTGCGGCCCAGCCACCGTCCAACTTCTCAGGAAAAAGCATCCTGAACAAGACTCTCTTACTGAGCCCAGCCACCTCCAAAACCATCAGAGATAATAAGGGAATGACTGTTGTTGCTTTAAGCCACTGTGTTTTTAGATAATTTATTATGCAGCAATAGATACACTGTGATACAGTGTGTGATAAAACCTAGAAGCCACAAGAATAAAAATGTCTTCATTAAAAATAATTAACAAAATCATAAGACAAAAAAAAAAAACTTGGGGGAAAGACCATATTTGTAACTTATTATAGACAAAGGGCTAATTTCCTAATGTACAAATAGTACCTACAAATCACTAAGGCAAAGATGCCCAGCTCACCTGAGTAGGAAAAGAATAACCATAGATAGTTTATGGAAAAGGAAATGGCTCTTAAATGTATGAAAAGTGCTTAACTTGGCTCAAAAGAGAACTGTAAATTAAAATTACAATAAGATACCATTAAAATTAATACACTGAAGAAATAGGTGCTTTCCTATGTTACTGATAGGAGCATAAATTGAGCAACTTCTCTGAAAAGTATTTTATCAGTATCTATCAGAATTTACAGCGCACATATTTTTTGACCCAGTACTTCTGCTTCTAGGAATTTATCTTACAGATGTATTTACCCATCTGCAAAATGACATTTGTATCTTGCATTTATTGGGTTGGCCAAAATGTTTGTTTGGGTTTTCCTGTAAGATGGGAAGCATCCTAAATGTCCATTAGGAGAGGACTGTTCATTGAGGTTCACTCCTGCAGTGAAATAGTCCACATCCATAAAAAGAATGAAGCACCTCTATGTGTCCGGATTTGCAACAATCTCTAGGGTAACGGCCCACAGGGCCCAAACGAAGGGGTGAGTAACGGTGAATCCACAGCCTGGCCGGAGCCATCCAGAACTCATCTGACACTTCGTCAAGAGGGAACTGTGAGAACAAGATATCCATAACCAAGCTCCTGACGGTTGTGCTTGGAGACACTTGAATTTCTGCCAGACTCCAGCCAGAGTTCCATTCCCAGGGGTGACGTGCAGCACGGTGAGGGGATATTGCTCAGCAAATATTGACGCGCCAGGGAATTGGCATTCAATTACTGACTTGACAACTCATCATAAGCTGCCTTGGACAGCTGATATGAAGGATTACCTAGTCACAATTGGATCCTGTTGTTGAATTGTGGCGATCGCCAGGCTGACCTTAGGGAAGGGAAATGAATGACACTTTAAGAACACAGATGGAGACTAGCAACCAGTCAGCACTCTCTGTGCAGGAAGCAGCACTAATGGCTGGGTTTTCACACGCTTCCTCCAAGGAATGGTGTCTTCTGTGGAATGTTTTGGTTTTGTTTTGGGGAGGTGGGGATGGGTTTGATTTTCCGCCTCTCCCATGAGGCCTGTAAAAAGATGACCCGTGTCTTCACTCCATCGCACCTGGCCCACAGTAGGCACTCGGTACATTGTATGGAGTGTGGTTCTGGTGTGGGTCAGCCCTCGGTTAGGGCATTTGACCAATACGTCTGGCCGCTCCATCGGAACCTCGTTTGCCCTGGGCCAGTGCAGTGAGCTCTCAGGTCCTCACGTTGGGGCCCACGTTGTGGGTCAGGGGTCAACTCGCCAGCCGGCGGCTATGACAG
Organism: Oreotragus oreotragus; assembly: GCA_006410675.1. Taxonomy (NCBI): domain Eukaryota; kingdom Metazoa; phylum Chordata; class Mammalia; order Artiodactyla; family Bovidae; genus Oreotragus; species Oreotragus oreotragus. The sequence continues at coordinate 460,451 of SJYX01000737.1, read as the reverse complement.
GGCCGCCTGATGTCCAGCAAGGCCCTGGTTCCTGGAGCCCAGACACCCGGAGCCTGCCTTTCGCTCGGCCTCGGTCCAGCTCCTCTGCCCCGTCTCGCGCAGTCTTAATTCCTTTTAATTTCCTGTTTCTAGGCAAGTCCTTTTTTCCTCGCCTCTCACCCCCAACCCCTCCCAGGTCACCCTCCCCGCTTCCTGCTGAGAACCATGCTGTCTCTGGCCCCCAGATGTCCCCCGCACCGCCCTCCCCTCCCTCAGTCTACAGAGTTGCTTCCTGGTGAGTTTTTCTGTTTACACAGAGGAAGACTTCCTGTCCACATTGAAACAGGGTGCCCGCTGGGGCGGAGGTGAGTGCTCCCCATGGGGTGGACCGTCAGAGCACAGGAGTGAGTAGCCAGCGTCACATCAGCACAGATCCAGCCCAGCCATACTCGGGGACACCAGGCTTGTCCCTCCAGAGACTCACTCCAAAGAAGACCCCAGAGCCTCAACCTCAGGGAGCTCGCACCTTCCAGAATGGAGTCAGTACCAGCATGTGCCAGCCTCTGCCCCCAAGGTGGGGGGGCTGGGAATGTCACGTGACCCTCCCACAGCCTGGGGACACGTGTGTCACCTGTCGGCCCCAGGGACCAGAGGTGTGGGGCAGCCGGCTCACACAGGCCAGCACGGGGCCAAGCGGGGCTCTGCAGGTCCTCCCCGTGCTCTGCACCGGGAGCCTAAGCTGAGACCTTGTCTGAGGTCAGACACTCATCCGGTCGGTGTGACGTGAAGCCACGGGAACGTTGAGATCCGTGTGATTCCAGTTTCCTTTATTTTCAGTCAGAACCAAAGCATAGGCACATTCCAAGCCCGTTCTTTGCCTTCAGATGTGTTTCTTGGTATTTCTAGAGGAGCTGTGCCGTAACTTCTGGGTCCCAAGCCCCGACTTTTCACTCCTTCACCCGCTGGACCTCCGCAGGCCCCCAGGCCACCTCCTCCCCCACTGACGGTCCATCCCAGCCGGTCCTGTGACTGCCCCCGCCCTCCTGGGCTCTCAGAAGGGCCACATGAGGCGGATCGCCCCAAGCCCCCACTTTCTCATCCAGAAACGGGGAAAGTTATTGCTCTGTCAGCTCATTGCCCAAAGGTGAGACTATGACTGGGATGTGAGCACTGGAGAGCTTTCAGAGCACGTGTGCCCCGCGGCAGAAGGGGAGCCCTGACGTTGTACTTCTTGTCTCGCCGTCATTGTTATTTTCGCCGCCATTGCGAGTGGCCCCCGAGTCCTGCTCTGCTCATCCTCCCTTGTGGTCGGACGCATCCCCGATGCCAGGCACACCTGCCCAGTGCCGTTTAGCTTTGCTTTCACCTTCTCCCTCTGCCGCCTGCAGCTCCGTCCTCAGCACTCCTCTGCCCTGCCCTTCCCCAAAGGCCTTTCCCATTTCACTTTTCCACGGCATCTCTCACCTGGTGTCCACTTGGCTGGGCTCTGCCTGCTTTCTGACCTCCGCCAGCGCCTCGCCCAGCACAGCTGCCCTTCCTGCGGCTAATAACCGACGTGGATGCTGGCAGATATTCCACTCTGAGCATCCAACCTTTCCTGGATGCCCGTCATCACCGCTGGGCCTCGGCTAGGATTGGGCCGTTGCTCAGCTAAATGCCACCCAGGTGTTCCCCTGTTTTTGCTCCTCTTCCTTCTCCTCTGGAGTGAGTGACGTTTGATTCCTGTCGTTAAGCCGAGAGGCCGGCTCGCTCATCTGCCGCACACAAGGCACCATTCTCGGGCCGTGGGTCACACAAGNCACCGCTGGGCCTCGGCTAGGATTGGGCCGTTGCTCAGCTAAATGCCACCCAGGTGTTCCCCTGTTTTTGCTCCTCTTCCTTCTCCTCTGGAGTGAGTGACGTTCGATTCCTGTCGTTAAGCCGAGAGGCCGGCTCGCTCATCTGCCGCACACAAGGCACCATTCTCGGGCCGTGGGTCACACAAGGAGTCGAGATTACTGTCATCATAGCTGCCATTTATGGAGTGCCAGTTATGATCTCGAGGTTTTATATACTTCCTTTTATTGAATCCTTACAGCAAGCCTATGAAGTTGATACTTTCAGGCTTGTTCTGCAGATGGTGGACCTGAACTCAGGGTCAAGTAACTTTCCCAGCATTTCATAGCTGGAAAGTGGGCATGCTGGAAGTCAGGTCTCCCTGGCTCCCCAAACCAGTGCCCCTTCCGCCCACGGTCCCTGCTTTTGGAGAGCCTGTGACCTGGGGAAAGAAGTGTTAACAAGTAAGATAAGAATTGAAAGATGGAGGCCAGTCAGTGGAGAGCAGTGGTCTGGCTCTGAGCGCGTCTCTGACTTCAGGGAGGGGGGGTGGTCTCTGTGGACGGAGGGGTCTTCATGGAGAAGTGGAATCCGGGCTGGGGTGAGAAGGGGCTGGGCATACACACAGAGGCAGGAGGGTGAGGAGGAGGGATGGGAGGTCTGGCGAGGCGATGCGGGGAGCCCGTGAGAGCCTCGGAGGAAGGTCTCCCCGGCAGAGAAAGGGAAGTGCCAGGACAGAACAAAACCAAACTCAGCACATCCAAAGTGACTTGGGAACAGTATTCTGATGAAAGCACGGTTTGGGGAGAATTCAGATAGGGGACTGAGGTGTGAAACAGATTCAGGAGCAGGCAGGCCAGCCTTCGCACTGTGTCTGGGCAGACCCAGGCCCCCACGGTGGTTTCTCCCAGCCCAGTCGAGCTGCCAGGTGGGTCGGAGGAAGGCGGCTTGTGTCCACACCCCGTGGCCAGCGAGGAAGGCAGACACAGCTCCTGAGTGGGCAGGTCTGGGCCAAGGAGTGAGCTCGAGGGGAACTGGCACGCTTCAGCCCTTCAGCCTGAAAATCAGAGTGTCAGTACGTTCACCGTCTCTGTACTGTGTCTACTCTTTTCGTAGCTTATTTGCCTAGTAACAGGATTAAAGGGGATATTTACATGAACTTTTGAAAACAAATATCCAGTTTTGTCTTTCCTCCTGCTTATTCCTCACCCCCAACTCAGGAGGCTGCTGCTGCCGGGGTGGGAGGGGCGCGGGGAGCCTGTTTGATCAGTGAGAACCCACTGGTTAATACATAAGCAAATGTCACCTATTGGGGGAGGGGACAACTAGAGGAGTCCTCCATAAATGTCCTCTGTGAATCTTCAGCAGCTGCGTGAGGGCTGTTTGAGGCCTGATCGTTCCAGCGAGAAGAACAAAGCAAATCAGGTAAGATTCGTTTTGGTTCCAACCAACCAACCACAGCCGGCAGCCAGTATGGCTTTCCTTGTGATGAGCAAGAACCAGATAAAAAGACTTCCAGATAAAGCTGGCCTCTGCACCCTGCCCGCACCTGCTGCATGTCTCCCCTCCGTTCCCCAGTCCGCTCCCCTCCAGTGGCTCCCACCCCCATGCTGATCACTTGGGTTTTCTTGCAGTTTCCTAAGAGGCGCCCATGTGTGCCCCGTCGCTCAGTCATATCTGATTCTTTGCAACCCCTGGACTCTAAGCCTACCGGGCTCCTTTGTCCATGGGATTTCCTAGGCGAGAATACTGGGGTGGGTTGCCACTTCCTCCTCCAGGGAATCGTCCCCACCCAGGGATCAAACCCGCATTGGCAGGCGGATTCTTGACCACTGAGCCAGCCGGGAAGCCCTTCCTAAGGGGAGAACTGGCCAGCCCAAGGGCCTGCTCCCGCTCTCTCGAGAAAAGCCAGACTCCACACCCCACCTGTCCTCGTCCTCCTCATCAAGAAGCACTCGGAGCCGTTGCCCTCGCTCCACTGTGGCAGAGGTGTTGGCCTCACAGCTGCCATAGTTTGCTGGTTTCCAGTGTTTCACTGGAAAAAAACCATGGCCCCTGAATCCCGATGAACAATCTCCAGCAAACACAGCCCTGTTCCTGAGAGACCGTGTTTCATATCCTTTCCCCGTCAGCAAAGGACTTTTTCTCACATCTTTTTGGTAATTGCCGTGAGCTGGACTTGTAAATATCAGATGTGGTTGAGTAATACTCATCTGATGAACTGACCAGAGGAAACGGACGTTTTTTTTCCACTCTTGGAATTCTGGCACCCCAGGCCTGCCCCCCAAAAAGGGGCACTTGGGTATTGGAAGGGAAAGTCTGCCTCTCCCGGTGCCAGCAGGCCCCGCGCGGGGCGGAGTGACATGTGGGCAAAGGCTCCCGGCGCCCGCAGCCTTGCCAGGCCTTCCTGTGCCGGGCTCAGGGGCAAAGAGCGTTCATTGTTTCAGAAATTGGCAGGTTCCCAGAAGTTCCACTGTCTTTCCTTGGTCTGAAATGTCAAACATTTCCTCAGCGGGGTGGGGGATGGATGACGGGACCCCCTGAGGTTTGAGCCCTGCTCTGAGGCAAGAGAAGGGAGTTCTGTCTCTCACATGTGGCTGAACGCTGTTCCCGTCCTAACCATGGCCAGTGGCGGCTCAGCCTCTCTCGTCCCCTGAACTGGATCCTCCTTCCTGCATCTGAAGTGTTGGGGGCTCCCCCCTGCCTTTGTCTTGAAGAAATAGCAGCCTCTCTAATGTTCTGCATGGTGGTGGTGGCAGCGGCGAGTTTTCTAATGATGCCTTTTGGTGATACTTCCTGACGTTTCTGTAGATGAAACGTGTCTGGGATTCACTTCCAAAAAAATACACCAGGGGAGGGTACGGGTGAGAGACGCACCGGGGGAGGGTATAGGTGAAACCAGGTGGGCCTCAGATTGACCCTTGTTAAAGCCAAGTGATGAGCTCATCACATTCCATGGACTTCGTCTATTCCTAGGTTTGCTTCCATTTTCCCACTATTAAAAATTATAAGAAGGAAGGAAGGGGGAAAAAAGAAGAAACTCTTTATCTTGATTTTTCAGCCCAAAGACATCTGGGCCTCTCTCTGATGAACCCTGTGCTGCATCTGGGATCAGGATTCCCCCTGGAGAGGCCCCCCTGGTGCAGGACAAGGAGAGCATGGCCAAGGGGTCCCTGCCCCTGGACTCCAGTCCCAGCTCGTGCTCTCACCAGCTTTGGGGCCTTGGGTGATGGAGTCAGCCTCCCAGAACCTCAGCCTCCTCATAGAAGACAGAGATGAGAATTACCTATTGCTGAGACTCGAGTGAGGCCACCTGGCCCACATGAATAATCCACGCACGCCATGGCCTAGCTCTCTCTGGCTTTCCAGAGACCCTCAGTTTCTCTTTCTGAAACATCCTTCAGAGGAGAGAGACTATTCAAGGAAGGTGCCAGAGTTGTGTCCGCATTCCAGAAAAGCCCGAGTCCTTAAAGAGAATGTATTGCAGCGATAAGGTTTGTAAACGTCTATTCTCTGACCCCAAAGAATCCTCGAGGCCACAGTTGGCTTATCACTGTTACTCGCCACCTTAGAATGACCTCCTCCATTGACCCTGGGTGCACCCCAGTTTACTTAAGCCTGCTGGAAGCCTCTTATCCGGAGGAGCCCTGTTTTGCGCTGAAAGGGTTGGACACGTCAGCATCTTATTTGTCGTTGCTCTCCGAGTCCGCCTTTCCACCTTTGGATTAGAACCCAGTGTATCACGTCTTATCGAGTTGCCATCTGTGATGTCAGCCGGTGAAGCCCATTTTCTTTCTTCACGGGCCTTGGGGAACCTTCTCGCACCTGTCCCGTGGCCCCATCTGTAGAACCTGGTTTCTGTGAGAGGGTAAGTGGCAGCTGAGCGAGGAATCGCTGTGTCGGTGATGGTTCCCACAGCTCCCGCCCTCTGCTCCCACCGCGCTGTGAACCGTCTCCAAGGCCCCGGGGACAGGCTCTCCTCCACCCTCCTGGTGGCTGCAGGGTTTGCATTGGGGGTCGAGCATCTTTGGGAGTTTGTCTCTGGGCCTCCCTGACACCTCTTCCCAGCTTCTCTCTCCCTGTCGTCTGTCCCTTCACTGTCCTTCTCATTGGCTCTTCTGTTCCTTCCAGACACTCAGTGCATGTATTCCTTTTTAAAAAAATATTTAGTTCTTCAGTTGCTCGGTCATGTCCAACTCTTTGCAGCCCCCTGGACTGCAGCACTCCAGGCTTCTCTGCCCTTCCCCGTCTCAGAGTCTGCTCAGATTCACGTCTGTTCAGCTGACGGCGCCATCCAACTGCCTCATCCTTTGTCACCCCTTCTCCTGGCCTCAGTCTTTCCCAGCATGAGTCTCGTCCAAGGAGGCGGCTCTTCGCAGCAAGTGGCCAAAGTGTGGGAGCTTCAGCTTCAGGATCAGTCCTTCCAATGAATATTAGGGGTTGATTTCCTTTAGGGTGGATTGATTTGATCTCCTTGCAGTCCAAGGGACTTTCAAGAGTCTTCTCCAGCACCACAGTGCGAAAGCATCAATTCTTCAGCGCTTAGCCTTCCTTATGGTCCAGCTCTCACATCCATACATGACGACTGGAAAACCATAGCTTTGACCAGACAGACCTTTGTCAGTAAAGTGATGTCTCTGCTTTTTAATATGCTGTCTAGGTTTGTCATCGCTTGTCTTCCCAGAAGCAAGTGTCTTTTAGCTTCAGGGAAATATTTATTTGTTCATGCTGGGTCTTCATTGTGGCATGCGGGATCTTTAGTAGTGGCGTGTGGGATCTAGTTCCCTCACCTGGGATTGAACCCAGGCCGCCTGCATTGGGGGTGCAGAGCCCTAGCCACCAGACCACCAGGGAGGTCCCCATTTATTCACTTGTAGAAAGAAGAACATCTCGTGCCTCTTTCATGTGCCAGGCCCTGTTCCAGGCACTGGGGACGTGGTGGAGAACCCATTGGGCAAAGGCCCTGCCATGGATGCTCCTGTGGTGATAGCAGAGGCAAAGAGTAACTAACCAAGGGTCTAAATCAAAGTTTAGGAAGGTTCACTGCAGAGACTGAGGACAAGGTCCACTGCAGGTCACGAAGTAGTTCCTCAAAGCCCAGAAACTGATGCTGAGTTTTGGAAGATGAGCAGGATTCACTAGGCCAGGGGTGCCGGGAGAGAGTGCCTTCAGGACAGCAGGGGTCCAGGCCGGGAGGCAGGGCACAGGGCCCGTGGGAGGACCCTGTGGACAGGTGCAGGGTGTGGCTTCAGGGGTCCCAGGGGCTTCAAACACCATGAAGTGTGTTTTTAAGCCCTTAGACAGTTTTGAGCCAGGAAGCAGCCTGATCTGATTTCCATTCCAGTTCACTCAAGGGGGAAGGATCAGGTAAAGGGAGCAGCAGGTCAGTTCCCGCAGTGACCCAAGCAGGAGATGCTGGTGACGACGGATGCCCGAGGTCGCTCCCCTTGGACTGCAGGCGTCACGCGTGGAAACTCAAACCAGATGTGTGCTTTCTCCTTCCCAGCCCGTTATTGTTCTTGACTCCTTGGTCCTCATCACTTGTTCTGCTTTTCCCATAATCACCCTGATTTTAAAATTCAGGGCTGTTTGTGAGCCTCTCATCTGGGCCATCGCAGCCTCAGTCCAGACCGGAGCCACAGGGGCCGCCTCTCAGGCCCACGTGGCCTCCCAGCTCCGATCCTGGATGAGCGTTGGTGGCATGGCTTCTTCCTCAGCCACCACTCAGCCCATTTTCTCCTCTTTGCTCAAAAAATGCAGTCGTCCCCTCATCTTCAGGACGAACCCAGCTTGGGAGGGCCAAAAATTGTCCTGCCACTTCCCATCGGTCCGTCTGCTTCCTCTATTTCCATTATTTTTTAAGGAAAGATATTGCACAATATAAACCTTTTCCCCAGCCAAGAAGTAGTGGGATTCCTGCCCAAGTGGAGGCTTTGGTCAACCTGAAGATGTTTCTGGAGGGAGAAATGAATGGAAAAATGTGTTCTTCTGGTTCTGGCAAGATGAACTGAGATAATAGTCACACATATGTACATAAGTACACACACCCACCCACCCACCCTTGCTTCAAGCATCTTGAAATGCACCACCCCCTCGAGTGTTAATGGATGGCTGCGTTTATTAATACAAGGGAGAAAGGAAATGCACAGATGAACGAAGTGGGGAGAGAACCAGAGCCCAGCCCCTGAGGTCATCATTGGCTGCAGTGACACAGAGCAGGGTCCACAGATACCGGAAAAGGCCAGACAGTAAACGCGCTGGGCTTTGCAGACCCCAGACAGTGTGTCACATCTCCTATTTCTTTTTTGACAACCCTTTCAAAGTATGAAAACCACTCTTAGCTCATGGGTTGTACAAAAACAGGCTGCAAGCCAGAAATGGCCCATGGGCCACAGTTTGCAGACCCCTGACGTAGAGGCTTGGGTTTTATGAAGACAGGAGAAAAAAAAAAATCATAGGTCCTCAAGAGGAGGTGCTCTCCTCTTGGTTCGTTAGAGAAAGAAGGCATGTTAGAAAAAGTGCACCCACTGTCACAGGGAGGTGACAGGGAAGCTTGCCGTGAACTTTTTACTCCTTCCTCAGTATTTAAAACCATGAGCATGCTGTGTTTACTTGGGTTGGGTTTAAAATTTACCCAGCCTGAATTACATCGAACCCTGGGCTCCTGTGGATAGAATTCAAGGAGTCCATGAACTTGGATGAGAAATCTACATTCTTATCTTCACAAACCTCTGATTGAGCTTTGGCATTTCTTTGCTTCAATTAAGAAAGGCAGCAAACCACAGCAGGGCTAATCGTGCTTGCGATTTTGTCACTCACAGAAATCACAAATGTTTCCACACCAAAATATACTACATGCATCCTTGTCAGAGGAACCTGATGGGCTGCAGTCCATGGGGCCTCATGAGTCAGACACAACTTAGCAGCTAGAACCACCACCACCATCGTTGTCTCAGAACTTGTAAGAAGTGCATTTTGACAAGCTTGTCTCAGTAGAACTGGAGATCTTAAAATCACTTCTAAATAATCATTCAGGCCAAAGAAGACATTGTTGAAATTTTTAAATATTTAGAATTTAGAGAGAATTCCCTGGTGGTTCAGTGATTAAGACTCTGTCTCTCCACTGCAGGGGACACGGTTTTTGAGCTCTGCCTGGAGAACTAAGATCCCACACGCCACACAGGGCAGCAAATAAATAAATAATAGAACTTAGAAAGTAGTAACAATGAAATCATTTTATATCAAAACTTGTAGGTTTAGAGTGGTACTATTTAGAGGAAAGTGGAAAATGAAAATGCTGGGCTGGAAGAAGCACAAGCTGCAATCAAGATTGCCGGGAGAAATATCAATAACCTCAGATATGCAGATGACACCACCCTTATGGCAGAAAGTGAAGAGGAACTAAAAAGCCTCTTGATGAAAGTGAAAGAGGAGAGCGAAAAAGTCGGCTTAAAGCTCAACATTCAGAAAACGAAGATCATGGCATCCGGTCCCATCGCTTCTTGGGAAATAGATGGGGAAACAGTGGAAACAGTGTCAGACTTTATTTTTTGGGGCTCCAAAATCACTGCAGATGGTGACTGCAGCCATGAAATTAAAAGACACACACTCCTTGGAAG
>SJYX01000737.1:435700-450090 GCA_006410675.1 Oreotragus oreotragus | reverse complement strand
GAAATGGCAACCCACTTCAGTATTCTTGCCTGGAGAATTCTAAGGACGGAGGAGCCTGGTGGGCTTCAGTTCACGGGGTCGCAAAGAGTCGGACACGACTGAGCGACTTCACTCACTTACACTTCAGTAAAACTGATTTTTCAGGTTAAAAAAAAACCTTAGGTTGGTGAGGATGTGGAGAAAAAGAAACATCTATACACTCTTGGTGGGAATGTAAATTGGTACAGCCAGTATGGAAAGCATATGGAAATGTCTCAAAAAATGAAAAATAGAACTACCATATGATCCAGTAATTCCATTTCTGGGTTTATATCCAAAGGAAATTAAAACAGGATATCAAAGAGATAGCTGCACTCCCGTGTTTATTGGAGCATCATTCACCATAATCCAGATATGGAAATAGCTTAAGTGTCTATTAGTGGATGAAGGGATAAAGAATAATATAATATTCTATCATATATACATATATAAATTCCATCATATATATATATATATATAATGACAGAATATTATTCAGCCTTGACAAAGCAGGAAATCCTGCCATTTGCAACAATATGAATTGAACTAGAGGGTATTTATATCAAGTAATATAAGCCAGACAGAGAAAGACAGTACAACATGATATCACTTATCTGCAGAATCATTAAAAAAAAAGTCAAGAAAAAAAATAAAAAGTGCAAAAGTCAGTGCCCGTGGCTGGAGGTTGAGGGGAATAGGAAGAGTTTGGTAAAAGGAAACAAGCTTTCAGCTATAAAAGTCTTATACCTGAGAATCTAACATAAAACGTGATGACCATAGTTGATAGCACTATTTTATAATTGAAATTTGCTGAGAGTAGAACTTAAGTGTTCTCATCTAGGAAAAATAATAAACATGTGAGGTTATAGACATGTTCATTAACTAGATGTGGGAATCCTCTCACAAAGTATACATGTATCAAAGCCTGATATTTAAATATCTTACAATTTCATATGTCAATTATACCTCAATAAAGCAGAAATTAAAAAAAAATACCTTAGGAACTCTAGATAGTCTTTTCAAAGTTAAGGGGGAAAAAAGAACCTCAAATCAATGGCAGTGCTCTAATCTCCCAGGGTTTATTGCTCTCCTACAAGGAGAAGGGTCCCCCTTCCCCACCCTGCCATTTCCCAGGCAGGGGGCCACTCTCTTAGTTGCCTTTGCTCAGTCCAGCCTCGCAGATCCAGTGGTAGAGTCTTTGGCAGGCATCGTCATTCCACTTGCCATCGGGGTAGAAATGGGCACAGTCCTCACCTCCACCCAGCCCATGCCCATGAAAGTCATCCGGCTGGCCTGGCTTCCAATTCCTGGTTGGGGAGGGGGGTGGTTGGTGTGAGAGGAAAACAGCCAGCTAGGAAGAACAGATGGAACAGAATCCAGGTTGGGGAGAAGGGGCTGTGGGCCAGACCCTGGAAGAGCAGAGCTGAAGAAGGAAGAAGGTACAGAAAGCCAAGGGCACTCACTTGATGTTGGTTTCATAGTCCGACCCATCCACCCATTTCCAGACTCCATCCGGATCACTGAGGCCCATCCAGGTGAAGTAAGGACGTAGGTTGGCCTGGATAAAATCCTGGGACGACAGAAGGGCAGCGGTGACTTTCCCCCCACCCCCAAGCCAGCTCCTTGGACTACCAGTTCTGAACTTCATGGGTTCATTAAAGCCATGGCGGAAATTCAGGGTGTTGATCCCTGCCGGGGGCCAGTGTGAGGAACTCCACCCATGCAAAGGTCATGAGGAAGGAAGCTCGGGGTAGAAATGGGCACAGTCCTCACCCCCACCCAGCTCATGCCCATGAAAGTCATCCGGCTGGCCTGGCTTCCAATTCCTGGTTGGGGAGTGGGGTGGTTGATGTGAGAGGAAAACAGCCAGCTAGGAAGAACAGATGGAACAGAATCCAGGTTGGGGAGAAGGGGCCGTGGGCCAGACCCTGGAAGGCGTGATCAAGCCTCAGGAAACCCCCTGTTCCCGAGCATCTACCCCCAAAACCAGAGTACTTTACGGGGGGCTCTCCCCCATAACCACTTCTCTCGGAGAAGGAGTTAACTTGCAGCTCCAAGTTAATAAAAATTCCTGGGCGTGACAAGAGTGTTTCAACTTAGAAACTCCTCTGGAGGTCCTCTAGCCTCCCTGATCAGCTTTGTCCGGCCACATGTGATTGTTTACAGCCTCCCAACCTTGAGAGGCACAAGGTGCTTTAAAAGTTTCTAAATACAGACTCTTTTGAGAAGTTAGAAGATCATTAGTATAGTATTAATGGGTTGATTAGGAATTATATTGGTGAAGGGTTTTTTCATTTGTCCTGCCAATAATTACTAATTCCCTGCCCTGGGTGTGACAAAGGTGTCTCAGGTCAAACCTCTCTGCTGACAGACTAGCTTGTGTGACAACCTCTCAACCATAAACAGCACAGAGAGTTTGGAGTATTAGCATAGGGCTTTTCTCATTGTTGAGTCAATGATTGCCGCCAGGCCTCCATATCCTTAGGCACCTGGGAATATATTAATCAATGTATTTGGAATATAGAAAAGGAAATATAGTAGTTTTTATGTTAGCAATACTAGACTTTTTGAGTTAATGAATTTTCTCTTTTGTAATAGATTACTGTACTTTGTTATAAATCACTGTGTCCTTGCTATGTAAAAATGTAACTTTATCACTACCTTAAGACTAAATAGATCTTAAGGGGAACATTGGTGAAGGGTTTACATTTGTTGAGCCAATATTTGCTGCTAAATCTCCATATTCCTTGCCCTTATAATGAATATAACTAGCATATAGGAAAAATAAATATTAACCTTTAAGATTAATCATGTTAAACCTTAGGCTAAGTAAATTCCTTTCCTAGTTGTAACTCACTACACCCTCACCCTATAGGAATGCAACTTTATTTGGAGGGTGGTGCCTGATTTAAGAAAAAATCACCCTTGGAAAAATAAGTTTCCTGGTTAACTGACCGGTATCAGAAAGGGCCATAAAATGTCAGCAGGACTCATGGCCAAGAAGATGATGTAAAACCCATAAGACCTTTGTATAATTTTATATGAAGCACCTGATTGTGACAAGGGTCAGGTCTACCGACCCCCGGGTGACTCTGTATTCATCCCTATGTATAACAAAAGGTATATAAACAAACCTGGAAAATAAAGAAATCGGATCAGTTTCTGGAAAGACTGATTCCCCCGTGTCGTTTCTTTCTTGCTCCCCGTTTTCCTGGCTGAATTCCCATCTGGAGCATGGATGCTATTCCATGTGAACCAAGTTATTCAGCCACTTTTTCTCCACGAATTTTCCTACTACACTATCCGTTCCTAATCTCTCTCTAGATCTGTAATTAAATATGTATTTTTCCAAGGACGCCGACTCCATCCCCACCTTCGAATCACCCTGGATCCACCGGGGCTGGACCCCGGCAGATCCCAACGCCGGAACTAGTGGAACCTCAGACTCTGGCTTAGATTGCAGTGGTTGCTAAAACTCCCCAGGTGATGCCAATAAGACCAGTCTTGGGACATGAGCTTGAGCGGCTCACCTGTTCATCTCTGGAGTTGATGACTACCAGGTAGGCATTTTTCAGTTGGCAGTCTTTCTCAGCTTCTGGCCAGGGCTTCACCAAGGAAGAGAACCAGTAGCAGCGGCCTTCATGCTCCAGCCAGTTGGTGGGACAGCAGGCTGTGTTTTGAAAGCCTAAGGGGCCGGGGTTGGGGGAGTGGCTGAGATGCTGCCCAGGGGGACGTGGGTAGGAACTGGCTCCAGGCATGCCCCACACAGCTCTTACAATTGCTCTTGAGAGCATCCATCTTGCAGGTCAGGGAGTTCAGGTTCTTGACCAGCTGCTGGACTCGAAGGAGCATTTCAGAATCCCCTGGGATGCACACAGATGGGCAGTGGGTACAGTGTCCTGGGTGTGGCTTCTGCTCCATGAGTCCCTGGAGACTGGGGGTCCATGCCCAGGACCCAGCCTAGGGAACCCCCCTCCCCTGCCCTCCCACACACCTCATGCCCAGGTAGAAGGCAGTAGGGGCCTGACCTGCTCTGAGTTCTTCCAGTTGCTTCTCCAGCCTGTTCTCCAGAGAAAGCACCTTGTCATTCAAGCTACGGGCTGGAGGGGAGGGCACTCAGCACCCTGTGACTGCTCCCATCCCCCGACCTCCAGTCTGAGAGCCCAGCCCCCACCTCTCCACACCCTCTCCCTGAGGGTCTCTTACCAGCCTGCAGTTCTTGCTTGTGACTTTCCACCTCAGCTTTCAGTGATGTTATTATTTCTTGCAAGTTGCCACCTGGAGGACTCAGGGACTCAGGAGTCAGCCTCCACCCCTGCTCCACCCCACCCCACCTCAATCCAGAGCCCCTTTCATGCCAGGCTCACCCTGGGAGTTCAGTGCCTGGACCTCGGCCGTACTGTTTGAAGTGAAATTACTGAAACTTGTTCTCAGGGTCTGCAGGTCACTCTGAAACTTGAAATCTGATCAGGAGGATGGGACAATCAGAGCTAAGGGTTATCAGGCCCTCTCTATGCCAGCATTGGGCCCCTAACATGCATCATCTCATGGGTCCCTTCAGTGACCCACTCAAAAGGATAGGTCCTATTTTTATCTGATACTGCAAGTGAGGCAATTAAGGCTCAGAGAGAGGACATAATTTGACAACATTCCCCAACTGACAAGTGACAGAATCAGCAGTCATCCTCATCCAATCACTCTTGCATTCAGCATCCCCACCACACCTCATTATTTCTCTCTTCCTTGCCCATCATGTGCTACTCACTTTGGTATCCCATCACACAGACGCTGGCCAGCAGGAGGCTGAGGCCCAGGGAGAGCAGGAGGAGGCAAGGGCTGGAGAGGAGCCGCTTCAGAAAGGTCTGGGAAGAAAACAGCACTGCAGGAGGAGAGGGTGTCAGAAGGAGGGGGTCCAGGTGGTGGGACAGACGGGGCCGAGGATGGGGCCACAGGGACCTCTCAGGGAGGAGGCCGGTGCAGCTCATGCTGGCGGAAGGCCGGATGAGACTGTGGGACCAGGGGTGTCCAGGTCTCTGATTCCTCATGGACCAGCCCAAGTGCTCAGATACAGGGGCCCCTCACGTGCCTGGGGACACGTGCACACAAAGACACACAGACAGAGGACCATCGCGATATGTAAGGTCCTCTCATCAGAGTTGAGGAGGTAGCAGCAGGACCCAGAGAGAGCGAGGGGCAGCCCACACTCTAAGCCCACAAGGCAAGCTCACACTCAATGGCGAAAACACATTAGAAAGACAGTTTACGCTCTTGCCCTTCCTCAGCGCACAGGAAGTCGGGCCCACTATGGGTCTTGAATTCTCTTCATACTGGGTCCCCCAGAGGCTGGGCCCTGACCCCCTTCAGATTAGGGGACCCCACCAGGACACATGGTAGAGTGCAGGCATGACGCACTTGACAGCAGAAAGCCTTCTAAACATATTAAGAAGAGGCTTAGCAAAGACTGTCTCTCCTTTCCCTTACCTTCTGTAAACCTCTGGCTTTTCTTCTCATTCTCCAAGTACTGAAGGTCTTCGTACTTCACTGACATGTTTGGACCAACACGGTCTCTGAGACTGCTGGAGCAGAAGTGGAGGCCGAGGCAGTAGGCAGGCTGGGGCAGGAGCTGGATTAAAGGGGGAACGTGGGAACCAGGGAGGAGCTGCAAGGCAGGGCTGGAGATGAGAAAAGAGTGAGGTTTGAAAAGGAACCCATGGTGAAGGCTAGGAATGGGGATGGGCTTGGGTTTGCAGCTGAGGTGAGAGGTGGGGTCAGGGATGAGGTTTGAGCTAGGGTCAGGTTGAGTCTGGAGTGACAGTGGAGGTGAAGTTGGAGCAAAATGCATTGCTAGGACTAGGTCTGATGTTGGGGCTGGAACCGAGGTTGCATCTCCTACTAGGATCAGTACTCATGCTGGGGTCAGTACTGGGATCAGCACTCATGTTGAAGCCATGAATGGAGATAGACAGGCTTGGTGCTGAAGTTGAAAATAGGACAGAGTTGAGGTTCAAGCTTTCGGGGGGTGGGGGAGAGGGGCAGGCTGGTGTTAAGCTAACTTGGGAATTCTCTGGCAGTCCAGTGGTTAAGGCTCCATGCTTCCACTTCACAGGGCAGGAGTTTTATCCCTAGTTCCTAGGATCCTGTGTGCCCTGCTGGGCTGCCCCCAAGGTTTTTTTTTTTTTTTTAAAAAAACAACTGTATAACAACTTAAACTGTATTGATACTCACAGGCTGAATCCAACAGCATAATAACAGGATTACACACCATGACTAAGTAGAATTTTTCGCAGGAAAGTAAGATAGGTTGTCACACGGAAGTCAATAAATGAAATATACTACATTAATAGAATAAACGAGCAAGGCCACATGGTCATCACAATAAATCCACAAAAACTATCTTAACATTTTTTCATGATAAAACATTGAACAAGCTAGGATGAAAATGCACCTGTTTATATCCAGTAAAGAACATCTATGAAAAATCTACAACTAATACCATGCTGCTGCTGCTGCTAAGTTGCTTCAGTCGTGTCCGACTCTGTGTGACCCCATAGACGGCAGCCCACCAGGCTCCCCCGTCCCTGGGAGTCTCCAGGCAAGAACACTGGAGTGGGTTGCCGTTTCCTTCTCCAATGCATGAAAGTGAAAAGTAAAAATGAAGTCACTCAGTCGTGTCCGTCTCTTAGCGACCTCATGGACTGCAGCCCACCAGGCTCCTCCATCCATGGGATTTTCCAGGCAAGAGTACTGGAGTGGGGTGCCAAACTCAGTGACAAAACACTGAATGTTTCCCTCTAAGATAGAAACAATATAAGGATGTCCACAATCAGCATTATGTTCAATATTGTACTGGAGGTTCTAGATGGAACAATTAGATAATAAGAAATAAATGTCATCGAGATTGGAAAGAAAGAAGTAAAGCCTTTTCTATTCAAAGATGAATAGTTTATTTACCCCATGGACTGCAGCCCACCAGGCTCCTCCATCCATGGGATTTTCCAGACAAGAATACTGGAGTGGGGTGCCATTGCCTTCTCCCTAATTTAATCCAAATCCAATGAAGGGAATAGAGTTGAAAATCTCCCATGAGTCATTAAATCCCCAACCTGCCCCCTTATATATCTTACCATTCAGTTTCACCAAAGACCCATGGTCCCTTCTCCCTGCTCTCTCTGACATCCTCCCTGCCCTTTTAATCTCACATGCATCCCTAGCCCCCTTACCTGTGAAAAGTCAAGAGGCTGTGATTCTTGAGTTCTTTGTGCAGCAATGACCAGAGTTGGAAAAAACGAAATCTCGGACAGTTGAGATGGGGGTAGCCGATGGAAGAGTCACCTGAATGGAGACCTGCTAGTCTTTGTGTCTGAATGACCAAGAGTCTGTAAACTGGGAAACTCCCATTTCCTCAATTTGAGGCAGTAACTAATAAGAAGGAATTGAAATCAAAACTCAGGCAGAGGTGGCGTGTGTAGGGCAGCTGGACTTTTTTAGACCTCTGGTGACTTCCTTAATTTTACTATTTGGCAGTGAAACATTGGATCAGAAGGAACCAGAGTTCCCAGTGTTGCTTTTCCTCTGTCCCACACCTCCTTTCAGTTCCTTGATGTGAACATCTCGGAATTGTTGACATCTCCATCATTGCAAACCCAGGTCCAGAGGAGCCCTTTGCTCTGCTCTTGCTCAATCCTGACCCAGGGCCCCTGGCATCTTCCTCTGGGGCCTCATCCAGAAAGCTCCCTGAGTTCTGGCCAGCTCTCCTTGTTATCAAGTCCAAGCTTGCTCTGATCACTAAATGACAGGGACAAGGTGTTGAGGTAAGGAAAAAGACTTTATTCAGAAAGCAGGCACTGGACTTCCAGAAGATGGCAGAATAATGTCTCAAAATAACCATCTTCTTTTATAGACCAGAGATGGGGTCCGGAAAGAGGTGAGGAAACAAAGTAAAAAGGCTATTAGTCTTGCAAATATCTCCTAGAATGGCAAACCTCAGGCGGGGATGTGTTGATTTCTTCCTTCCTTCCATCCACAGGTGGACAGGGTCTTGAACACTTTAACAGTCAGGCAGAGGGGCAGATGCTCTGAGGCAGGTCTTTATGTATGATTATAATAACAAAATCCAACTCAGAGAAACAGTTCCAACATGGAATGAGAATTGGCTTTTCCCTGCCACATCCTCATTTAATTTGAATGGAGGAAAGAGGTGGTGGAGAATAGGACCTCCCGGCTGGAATGGAAAGGGAGGATCCAGGAGAAAGAATGGAATTTATTGAGCATCAAATCTGTGATGAGGATTGTGCTAGACATTTGCATTAACCATTCAATTCCCACAAGATTGTTGGGAGGAATTTTGGATGAAGAATTTAGGCTCAGAACCATCCTGTGACTTGCCCAAGATCACTCACCTGGTAAGCATAACAGCCAGAATTCCAGCCTAGGGCTCCCCCACACCCTAGCCTGGGCTCTCTCTGAATATACTATCTTCATGAAAGGGGTTCAGTTTAATACTGTCAGCTCTCTATATCCCTCTAAGGGGTTTTCCCTGAATTCACACATACGATATTTTCATAGGAAAGATTATTAGTGTCTTAAAAGGGGAAGAAGGAAAGCAAATACATTTCAGATTCTATTTTCTAGTTAAATGGGATTGTGCTCTGATAATTGCATTTTAAAACCCATTTAACATTTTATCAAGAATATTTGGCCACATCAGTTCATAAAATGTCCTTTATTTCTTTTTTAACTTTATCTCATTTCATAAGCTGTGCCATAATTTATTGACTAAGCTTTTTCCCTTATGATAAACATTTAGGATTTTTCCAGTTTTCTTTTGCTTTCTTGCTTTGCATTTATTCGGTATTTGGATTAGTATCTGTTACAGGCTGGGTTTTTGGAATCAATGTGGAGACTGAATTTGGGGTACAATTTAGTTATTAGGGATCAGCACCTGTGAAAGGAAGGGGAAAGAAGGTGGTGGTAGAGGGAGAAGTTAAAGAGTTACAAAGACCCCACAAAGCTTTAGCACATCCGACAGGGGCTTCTAGGGGTTCAAACTGCATTGGCTGTCAGAGCTGCCCATTGCTTCATGGAAATGGGTCCTTTATTACCTGATCTCGCTCAGTTAGCTGATCCGGCTATCACAGCAGGGGTGGGGCCTCAGGGGAGGTGGCTGTATTGTGTGTACAGGTTACACACCCCATGACTGGGCACCAAGTCCTTTTTGGAAGTGAGGTCTGGCTGTCTTATCTTTGTGTCTACCACAGTACTTCTTTACATTCACACATTAATTGGGGGATAATCAAATTTTTGGTTTATTGAATCTTTCCCACAAAGAACATTGTATGTTTCTCCATTCATTTATCCAAGTGGTAGGGACAGAATGAAGGGACAAAATAGGTGATTAAATAGTTAATCCCACTAGGGGTTTGTAATTAGAAAAATATGGGAGACCCCCATAAGTTAATGATTACTCGAGGTTTGCTTAATAACAGAACCATGCAACAGAAGCATGGGATATGCCCCAAAACAATAAAACAATAGTTGCATAAGACCTACATAGTGAGTGCCCAGTGAACTCAGTCAGTTAATGATCCTTAGTACATGTTCTCTAAATACACAAAAAACAATGATTTGTGGGCCCAGCTTGACCACACAGGGACAGGGAAACTCCCCTGCTCAACTTGGAGGAGGAGCTGATGAGGGAAGCATGACGTCTACTCAAGAAAGACAAAGAAGGGTTTCCCCCTCTGCTACTTTCCCTTCGATTAAAAAATTGCAGCCCACTAAGTTTTCAGGGTGCAGCATTTCTCGCCCACCTGCTTGTAGGCCCCTAAGTATTCTAGTCTAATAAATAGCTTATCTACCACTTTGCTCTTGCTGAACTCGTCTCTGCACTGAGACATAAAGGACTACGATATTGGAGCTCTTTGGAGCCCGCCTGAAATGACACCAGCTGGTTTCACAAGCATTCACCCATCCATTCAAAAATATTTGTTGGGTGTTAGTTAATAAAAGAAAATGTCACATATGGAGGTATGGGAAAGTCATTCTGGATTTTTTATGAGCTAACTTGAATTTTATGCCAAGTTATGACAGTGTGTTTGTGAACTATCAAATACACATTGTGTATCCACTTTCATTATTTAGAGGGAAGAACACATTGACCAGAAGTAAAGAATGTCCATATCAAAAATAAAGATGAAATTCTCCTCTTCCTGAGATGTCAGTGCTGCCCCTCCTTTGACCATAAGACTTCCTTCCCAGGTGCCAAGGCCATGCTTCTTACTGTGTATGTTTTGGTCTGATTGTTTTTAAAATCTAGAAGAAACATATTTCCGAATTATTTAATGTTCTGACACAATAGAAAACTGTGCTGAAACTCTGGACCAGTTAATTTCTCAGAGAAATCTGAGAAGTTGGCTTCAGGGCTATAGTCCTCAGCTAGGCTCAAACAGAATTCTTTTCTATTCTTATTATGGCTTATGGATTATTTTCATCAACAGTGTCTACAATATGCCAGGCCCCCTCCTTCAGAAGAGACATCTTGCAGAAGTAAACAAACAGATAAGAAAGGACCTGGTCACAGAGCTTATATTCTAGTGGGTGACAGATAAACAGAATAAGTGAGTAAAACACATATAATGTCACACAGTGATAAATGCTAAGGAAGACAATATAGCAAGGAGGTGGGTACAATAAGGTCAATTTTTAACAGGCTATCATGACTAGGATGTCAAGAACAACCTTACTGAAGGACTTCCCTGGTGGTCCAATGGTTAAGAATCCACCTTCCTAGGCAGGGAACACGGGTTCAATCCCTGGTCGGGGAATTAAGCTCCCACATGCCTTGGGGGGCAGCTAAGCCTGCAGCAACAAACGATCCCAATGCAATAAAAAATAAATACTTTTTTTTTATTTTTCAAAAGAATAATCTTAGTGAGAAGTTGATATCCAAGCAAAGGCCCAAACGAGGTGACAGAGAAGTAGATGAGACTCAACTAGGAAACTTGGAGCTCCAACTCTTCAGGGCCTGTAGGCAATTGTCACAGATTTGACTTAGAAGGGCAGCCTTTGTGGGGGTGAGAGCAGAGGAATGAGTGAGCTGATTTACAGTTTAACTGTGACAATGTGACTCTTGCGAATTTTGTGAAAAGGGACCAGAGCTGGCTTGGAGGGGAGGGATGAGAGATAAATTAGGAGCTTGGGACGAGCATATATACACATTGCTACATAGTGGCTCGGCTGGTAAAGAATCTGCCTGCAATGTGGGAGACCTGGGTTCAGTCCCTGGGTTGGGAGGATCCCCTGGAGAAGGAAAAGGATACCCACTCCAATATTCTGACCTGGAGAATTCCATGGACTGTATAGACCATGGGGGTCGCAAAGAGTTGGACACAGCTGAGCAACTTTCATTTTCACATATACAATAGATAACTAAAAAGAACTTCCAGTATCACACAGGAAACTACTCAACATTCTGTAATAACCTATATGGGTAACAAATCTGAAAAAGAATGAGTATATATACAGTATATGTATAACTGAATCACTTTACTGTACACTTGAAACTAACACAATGTAAATCAACTAGACTCCAATAAAATTGAGAAAAACCTATTGTAATATCTGGGTGAGAGATGATGGTGGTTTGTGCATGGTGCTGGTGAAAAACATTTTGATTCTGAACACATTGTGAAGGTAGAATTGATGGCATTTTTTGCTGATAAATTGTATGTGGATCTCACCCACTGATGAAACAGTTCTCCTTCTATGCCTCTAAATAAATGAAACTTTGAGCATTTTCCGTAAGTCGCTAACTCTCTAGGAAAAACAGCTTTCCCTCTGGCTATGCTATGCTGATGCCTTAAGATCTGTGATGACATTTTGTGAATAGGATAATCATTGAGAGAAGTTCTGTTTTGCCATCAGGAGCAGACTGATAAAAATTTGTTAAATCTGGTAATTTTGCAGAATTTTTCTTTGGATATGTGGTGTGATTTACTTGATAAGGTTGCCCTACCAAAGTCTGATTCCCTTACANTGAACTTTTTACTCCTTCCTCAGTATTTAAAACCATGAGCATGCTGTGTTTACTTGGGTTGGGTTTAAAATTTACCCAGCCTGAATTACATCGAACCCTGGGCTCCTGTGGATAGAATTCAGGGAGTCCATGAACTTGGATGAGAAATCTACATTCTTATCTTCACAAACCTCTGATTGAGCTTTGGCATTTCTTTGCTTCAATTAAGAAAGGCAGCAAACCACAGCAGGGCTAATCGTGCTTGCGATTTTGTCACTCACAGAAATCACAGATGTTTCCACACCAAAATATACTACATGCATCCTTGTCAGAGGAACCTGATGGGCTGCAGTCCATGGGGCCTCATGAGTCAGACACAACTTAGCAGCTAGAACCACCACCACCATCGTTGTCTCAGAACTTGTAAGAAGTGCATTTTGACAAGCTTGTCTCAGTAGAACTGGAGATCTTAAAATCACTTCTAAATAATCATTCAGGCCAAAGAAGACATTGTTGAAATTTTTAAATATTTAGAATTTAGAGAGAATTCCCTGGTGGTTCAGTGATTAAGACTCTGTCTCTCCACTGCAGGGGACACGGTTTTTGAGCTCTGCCTGGAGAACTAAGATCCCACACGCCACACAGGGCAGCAAATAAATAAATAATAGAACTTAGAAAGTAGTAACAATGAAATCATTTTATATCAAAACTTGTAGGTTTAGAGTGGTACTATTTAGAGGAAAGTGGAAAATGAAAATGCTGGGCTGGAAGAAGCACAAGCTGCAGTCAAGATTGCCGGGAGAAATATCAATAACCTCAGATATGCAGATGACACCACCCTTATGGCAGAAAGTGAAGAGGAACTAAAAAGCCTCTTGATGAAAGTGAAAGAGGAGAGCGAAAAAGTCGGCTTAAAGCTCAGCATTCAGAAAACGAAGATCATGGCATCCGGTCCCATCGCTTCTTGGGAAATAGATGGGGAAACAGTGGAAACAGTGTCAGACTTTATTTTTTGGGGCTCCAAAATCACTGCAGATGGTGACTGCAGCCATGAAATTAAAAGACACACACTCCTTGGAAGAAAAGTTATGACCAACCTAGATAGCATATTCAAAAGCAGAGACATTACTTTGCCAACTGAGGTCCGTCTAGTCAAGGCTATGGTTTTTCCAGTGGTCATGTATGGATGTGAGAGTTGGACTGTGAAGAAGGCTGAGTGCCGAAGAATTGATGCTTCTGAACTGTGGTGTTGGAGAAGGCTCTTGAGAGTCCCTTGGACTGCAAGGAGATCCAACCAGTCCATTNGGGCTCCAAAATCACTGCAGATGGTGACTGCAGCCATGAAATTAAAAGACGCTTACTCCTTGGAAGGAAAGTTATGACCAACCTAGATAGCATACTCAAAAGCAGAGACATTACTTTGCCAACAAAGATCTGTCTAGTCAAGGCTATGGTTTTTCCAGTGGTCATGTATGGATTTGAGAGTTGGACTGTGAAGAAAGCTGAGAGCTGAAGAATTGATGCTTTTGAACTGTGGTATTGGAGAAGACTCTTGAGAGTCCCTTGGACTACAATGAGATCCAACTAGTCCATCCTAAAGATCAATCCTGGGTGTTCACTGAAAGGACTGATGTTGAAGCTGAAACTCCAATAATTTGGCTACCTCATGCAAAGAGTTGACTCACTGGAAAAGACTCTGATGCTGGGAGGGATTGGGAGCAGGAGGAGGAGGGGAAGACAGAAGATGAGATGGTTGGATGGCATCACCGACTTGATGGACGTGAGTTTGAGTGAACTCCGGGAGTTGGTGATGGACAAGGAGGCCTGGCGTGCTGCAATTCATGGGGTCACGATGAGTTGGACATGACTGTGACTGCAGTCATGAAATTAAAAGATGCTTACTCCTTGGAGGAAAAGTTATGACCAACCTGGATAGCATATTCAGAAGAGACGATACTTTGCTGACTAAGGTTCGTCTAGTCAAGGCTATGGTTTTTCAAGTAGTCATGTATGGATGTGAGAGCTGGACTGTGAAGAAGGCTGAGCACCGAAGAATCGATGCTTTTGAACTGTGGTGTTGGAGAAGACTCTTGAGAGTCCCTTGGACTGCAAGGAGATCCAACCAGTCCATTCTGAAGGAGATCAACCCTGGGATTTCACTGGAAGGAGTGATGCTAAAGGTGAAGCTCCAGTACTTTGGCCACCTCATGTGGAGAGTTGATTCATTGGAAAAGACTCTGATGCTGGGAGGGATTGGGGGCAGGAGGAGAAAGGGACGACCGAGGATGAGATGGCTGGAAGGCATCACGGACTCGATGGATGTGAATCTGAGTGAATTCTGGGAGTTGGTGATGGACAG
>SJYX01000737.1:408839-430126 GCA_006410675.1 Oreotragus oreotragus | reverse complement strand
TGAGCATTCTTTGGCATTGCCTTTCTTTGGAATTGGAATGAAAACTGACCTTTTCCAGTCCTGTGGCCACGGCTGAGTTTTTCAGATTTGTTGGCATATTGAGTGCAGCACTTTCACAGCATCATCTTTTAGGATTTGAAATAGCTCCACTGGAATTCCATCACCTCCACTAGCTTTGCTTGTAGTGATGCTTTCCAAGGCCCACTTAACTTCACATTCCAGGATGTCTGGCTCTAGGTGAGTGATCACACCAGAGTGATTATCTGGGTCATGAAGATCTTTTTTGTACAGTTCTTCTATGTATTCTTGCCACCTCTTCTTAATATCTTCTGCTTCTGTTAGGTCCATATCATTTCTGCCCTTTATCGAACCCATCTTTGCATGAAATGTTCCCTTGGTATCTCTGATTTTCTTGACACGATTTCTAGTCTTTCCCATTCTGTTGTTTTCCTCTATTTCTTTGCATTCATCACTGAGGAAGGCTTTCTTATCTCTCCTTGCTATTCTTTGGAACTCTGCATTCAGACGCTTATATCTTTCCTTTTCTCCTTTACTTTTCGCTTCTCTTCTTTTCACAGCTATTTGTAAGGCCTCCTCAGCCATTTTGCTTTTTGCATTTCTTTTCCATGGGGATGGTCTTGATCCCTGTCTGCTGTACAATGTCACGAACCTCCATCCATAGTTCATCAGGCACTCTGTCTATCAGATCTAGTCCCTTAAATCTATTTCTCACTTCCACTGTATAATATAAGGAATTTGATTTAGGTCATACCTGAATGGTCATACCTGAAGTGGTTTTCCCTACTTTCTTCAATTTAAGTCTGAATTTGGCAATAAGGAGTTCATGATCTGAGCCACAGTCAGCTCCTGGTCTTGTTTTTGCTGGCTGTATAGAGCTTCTCCATCTTTGGCTGCAAAGGATATAATCAATCTGATTTTGGTGTTGACTATCTGGTGATGTCCATGTGTAGAGTCTTCTCTTGTGTTGTTGGAAGAGGGTGTTTGCTATGACCAGAGCGTTCTTTTGGCAAAACTCTATTAGCCTTTGTCCTGCTTCATTCCATATTCAAAGGCCAAATTTGCCTGTTACCCCAGGTGTTCTTGACTTTCTACTTTTGCATTCCAGTCCCCTATAATGAAATTAGCCATCAGAGAATTGCAAATTAAAACCACAGTAATATATTACCTCACACCTATCAGAATGGTTAAAATTCTTTTTAAAAATAGTGTGTGCATGCTAAGTTACCTCAGTTATGTCTGACTGTGTGACCCCATGGACTCATGAGGCTCCTCTGTCCATGGGATTCTCCAGGCAAGAATATTGGATTGGGTTGCCATTTCCTTCTTCAGGGGATCTTCCAGACCCCAGGATCGAATCCACATCTTTCAAATCTCCTGCATTGGCTGACAGGTTCTTTACCACTAACACTACCTGGAAAGCTCAAAGCAATTGACACCTCCAGAGGCACCGCTGGGATTAAAAAATAGTGATAGCAACCAAATGCAGATGGGAATGTGGACAAACCTCTCTGGAGGTTTCCATAGGAACCCCAAGGACAGTGGGCAGGGCAGAGGACAGCATGGGACACAGGAGCAGAACTCGAGAAAATAGCATCAGTACCTTCATGATGGCCCCAAGGACCACCAAGCACCTGGCTCTCAGCTGCGCATCCCTTACACCATATCTTTCCTTTCTCCCAGATGAAAGAAGCCTGGAGAGAGCTGAGTGTAATGACTATGAGCCCCCCACTGAGGCTTCAGTGGTGATTTTCAGACCCATGGGACAAAGGGAACATCACAAAGTGGGGGAGGAATTTCCTGTCTAAGAGATCAGGTCTAGAATAGAGTCAGCTCTCGCTGCAGCACATTGCAAGTGGAAAACGTAGAAAATGGTGACAGATCATTTTCAACCTAGAATTCCATATTTCCACAAATGATCAATCCTATCCCAAAAGGGTCCATTCCTTTCACAGGAAGCTACTAGAGGGGATGCTTCAACAGAACAAAGGAATAAACCAAGAAAGAACACATGGATCCAGGGAAGAGAGGATCCAGCCCAAAAGAAAGAGGCGGTCCAGGGATTTCTCAGGAGGACTGGGAAGTCCCAAGAAAACTGCTGGCAGGGGG
Organism: Oreotragus oreotragus; assembly: GCA_006410675.1. NCBI lineage: Eukaryota > Metazoa > Chordata > Mammalia > Artiodactyla > Bovidae > Oreotragus > Oreotragus oreotragus. The sequence continues at coordinate 427,999 of SJYX01000737.1, read as the reverse complement.
AGGGGAATGGAAGAGGGAGCCAAAGTTACAGAAGTGGATCAAAGGGAAGTCTATGGGAGCTTGAACGCAAGGGGCCAGCTGTAGGCCCCTTACAACGTCTCTGAGGGCATGATCACAATTTTTTTTACATAATTATGAAAATGACTGATTATTGACTTAGCCACTGAACAATCACAACAACATATATAATAGTCAGTTCTTTGCAACCCCATGGACTACAGTGCACCAGGCTTCCCTGTCCTTCATTATCTCCCAGAGTTTGCTCAAACTCATGTCCATTGAGTCAGTGATGCCATCCAACCATCTCATCCTCTGTTGCCCCCTTCTCCTCTTGCTCTCAATCTTTCCCAACATCAGGGTCTTTTCCAGTGAGTGAGCTCTTCGCATCAGATTGCCAATGGACTGGAGCTTCAGCTTCAGCATCCGTCCTTCCAATGAAGATTCAGGGTTGATTTCCTTTAGGATTAACTGGTTTGATCTCCTTGCTGTCCAAAGGACAATATAATATATATAATAATGTATATTATATATATAATATAATCGGTTAGGATGACCACCATCACTTTCCACTTCAGTTTCCCCTCCTTCACATCTTCCTCTGTGTCAGGTGGCATTTTTTTTTTAATCCAAGCAAGAAATTGGGTTGAAAAAACAGGTTTGGCTTGAATGGAGAGAGACCCTGTTATTTGCTTTACAGTCAATTTATCCTTAGGTTTGGCCCACCTACCCAGTCATGGCTTTTGGAGGTGCTGTTGGCACCCATTGTGTAGACTCCCTTGGGGGTGAATGAAGGTGGGCCATGAGCTTCCCTAAAGCACTGACATCAGTAGTAAAGAAGAAATATGCTGGAGGAAACCCTCAATGATCTTTCTCTTCTGAAAGTCTCCTTACAATACCTTTGTCACAGGCAGAAGGAAATAATAAGTATGCAGCCAAAAAGTGGGGGAGGCAGGGAGAATGGATTTCACAGGTGTGTTGGAAGGTTATTAAAAATGTTATATTAGTTGTCTGGATTTTGTGATGTTTGTAGTAGCTTCTAGCTTTTGTGTCTTCTTTTCTAATTTAAGGAAATAGTACCTTTTATGCTTAATTTTGTATTCATAATTTTACATCTTTTCCTAAGGAGGGCACCCCAAATTGTGTACATTTCATGCCCTGTAAAACTTGGACTCACCTTGATGGTTCTTGGAAAAGAGTACAGCTGAAGTGTTGGTGACATGGCCAGATCACATGTGCAGAAAATTATGTTGTCAGGCTTTTTACAGTTAAGGAAGACTTAGTAATTGGTTCACAGAATCTGAAGCAAAATTTTCAAGTATTCGCTTCAGAAGAAACAAAAGTTGTTCAGAAAAGGAAACGTAAGCAGATTATACTACTTGGCTCAGCAATTAACAACATTGCCACAGCCCTAACCCTCACAGATTCTGAATTAGGATTCAAGTAAAAACTGTTATAGACTAAATTGGAAAGTTATACCCATCTACAAGATAAAAAGTGACTGAATAATGTCTACAATTGATAAATAAAGAGATATCAATTTGTGTGTGTTATTTGAAAGTACAAATGTCTAAGGGAAATACTGAAAAGTGGTTTCTAAATACTGAAAGTGGTTTCTCAGAACAGCAGGAATGGCTGAAGGAAAAAAACAGGGTCTGGTAACTGCTTCTAGCCCTACAAGACTTTAAATTGTATTATTTCTGTCATAACTTTTTAAATTCAATGCCAATTATATACATTTTAAAGGAGAAGTCCTAGAAAAATTTGCAACTGAAAATTGGGAAGTCTTGACCCAGAACAAGCTTAGATGCAAAAATTGCTTGAAGTATTAGATGTGAAAACAAAACCAGCAACTATTTGCCCACCGTAGAGAATGATTTTATAACATCTGGCACATCTATCCGAGAAGGCAATGGCAGCCCACTCCAGTACTCTTGCCTGGAAAACCTCATGGACGGAGGAGCCTGGTAGGCTGCAGTCCATGGGGTCCCTAAGAGTCGGACACGACTGAGCGACTTCACTTTCACTTTTCACTTTCATGCAAGGGAGGAGGAAATGGCCACCCACTCCAGTGTTCTTGCCTGGAGAATCCCAGGGACCTGGAGCCCGGTGGGCTGCAGTCTCTGGGGTTGCAAAGAGTCGGACACGACTGAAGTGACTTAGCAGCAGCAGCACCACCACCACCACATCTATATTTTGGAATTCTCTACCCCGGCTAAATTCAATGAAGTAAAACCTCTCAGGGAACAGCATAGACTGGATCAATGTTCATAAGTGAAAGTGAAAGTGAAGTCGCTCAGTGGTGTCCGACTCTTTGTGACCCCGTGGACTGTAGCCTACCAGGCTTCTCTGTCCATGGGATTCTCTAGGCAAGAATACTGGAGTGGGTTACCATTTCCTTCTCCAGGGGATCTTCCCTACCCAGGGATCGAACCCAGGTCTCCTGCATCGGAGGCAGACGCTTTAACCTCTGAGCCACCAGGGAAGCCCAAGGACATGGAAACGTGAAAAAAGCTAACTACGTCAGGATAAGTGGTATTGCATATGGGCACGATACGCAGGAAACTCCCTACAGAAACCCTGAAATGGTTCATTTTTATGTGTCAGCTTGACTGGGTCACAGATGGTGGGTCCAACATTATTCTGGGTGCGTCTGTGAGGGTGTTTGGGGATGAGATGGACATTTGAATTGGGAAAGCAGATTGCTCTCCCTAACATGGGCTGGCTTCATCCACACCATTGAAACTCTGAATAGATCAAGAAGGCTGATCCTCTTATGATAAGAGAGAGTTCTTCCTGCCTGGCCCTCTCCAAACTGGGACATCGTGTCGAGAACCGCGCTAGGCATTACTGACAAAATAGAGGCACGGCCCTAAACCCCCTCCCTTTGTTCTGCAGGCATGGACCTGGAATGAAGGAGTTAGATTTTGTGATTCTGACTTGTTTTTTCCTTTCCTCGGCTGAGTTGACTGAAGAGACTATTAAGGTGCTTATTGCTTTTGAGAGGAGCATGAGAAGGCATAAAGCCTTCTGCAGCTGTGCTCAAAGAATAATTCATAAAGTTAATCACTGACATTTGTTCAAGGACTTTTACAAAAAAGTATTCCAGGGTGAGCACAGAGGCCACAGCTTGAGACCATGGGAGGGATTCCTATCTGAAGCCTATTTGTGAGAAAAGTGTTTATGGCAAAGGAGTTTGCTGAATTTAGGGTTTAGGAGTAATTAAAATAGTTAGAAGCTAAAGAGTTAAGGATTGCTGTAATGTTACAATATTCTACTATAGCTTATAAAAATGATGGACTTTAGAGATATTATTAGCTAGAAGCCCTTTCTAAGAAATAGTGAGCTTAGGATACTAGGGGCAAACAGGACTTAGAAAGATAAGAAATAAACTGAGGAATGTGGTGTGCAGCCCAGACATTAGCATGAGTCAGTGTATTCACAAGGACACATGAGAGGAACTCCTTTTGAGGGGCAACAATGATTTTTGGAGAAAAATAAATCTGGGTCAATGGGAACTAAAAATATCAAACCTCTGACCTAATGCTTTTGTAAAAGTATAAAAGAGAATCATAACCTTGAAATAAACAGGCAGTCCAAGAAAACTGATAGGCTGCCTCAGTTTCTCTCGCCGACACTGCCCACCCCTTCAGGCTGAATCCCTGGCTGCTGGAGTCGGACTCCAGGAACATCGGTTGTTTTCCTACCTGCAGACTCAGGTGGAGACATTGATTCTTCCTGGGTCTTGAGCCTTTAGACTCAGACTGCATCTTACTCTGATGGATTTTGGGGGTTTCCAGATCACCAACTCATCTGCAGAACTTATCCATACTCCCATGAGCCAATATATCTCCTATTGGTACACATAGATTCCATTGGTTCTGTTTCTGTGGAGACCCTTGACTAATACAATATCCATGAAATGGTTAACTCTGGGTAGAAGTAGGAGTGGTGAGGGGAGGACACACGGTGTGTGTGTGCGTGTGTGCAAAACATTTTTTACTACTAGTTTATACTACTTTTGTAAATAAAACCAAAAAACCTAATTGCTTCAAGACTCATTTAAGGTTGGTCGTAGTGATCTTGGAAGGTACAGTTTACCCACTGTGGAGACTGTTGGAGATACCCTTTACTGGAGAGCCGTCTAGGTCAGTCTGGGGTCTTTTCAATCCTGCTTCTCTTAGCAAACTTTTTCACTGGCCTTTGCCAGCCCAGTTCACAGTTCCCAGACTAACAGGGGTGTTCTTTGGGACAGGGATGTTCAGTGGAGCAGGGGTGTTCTTTGAAACCTCTTTTGCAGTGAAGCCCTCAGGGCAGACTCGGTGGCCCCAGCCACGCTGGCTCCACCCCCACCCCACGCCAGCCCCACTAGTGCCATCCAGGGACCCCTCTGTGCCCGTCTCTGGCCTGTGTGCTTTAAGATTAGGTGTTAAACATAGAGCGTTGGTTACCAGGGCTTGGTGGGGGAGGGGGAGACAATGGTGAAAGGGTACATGCTTCCAGTTTTAAGAGGAATAAGTTCTGGGAATCTAAAGTACAGCATGATTATTATAGTTAATAATACTATATATGTAATTGAAGGTTGCTAAGACAGTAAATGTTAAATGTCCACACTGTAATAAATGGTAATTGTTTAACATGAAGGAGGTATTAAATAAAGCTATGGTGGTTAAAAAAAAAAAAAGATTAGGTATCAAGCCTTATTTTATATCCCTGGATATGTTCCAGTGTCTCCTGGTTTACACCCTATGGGAACTTGAATAGAATTTATATCCTGGATGGCATCACGGACTCAATGGACATGAGCCTGAGTGAACTCCGGGAGATGGTGATGAACAGGGAGGCCTGGCATGCTGCGATTCATGGGGTCGCAAAGAGTGGGACACGACTGAGTGACTGAACTGAACTGAACTGTTGTGTGAAAACTGTATAACTATTAATTATGTTTAATTGGTTCATAGTGCTTTTCAGGTCTGCTAGAGCCTTTTACTTTTCTGTCTATTCAGTTTATTAATTTTTGAGAGTTTGATATTGAAACTCCAATTAAAAATCTTTAAATACTTAAAAAATAATTTGTAGTATATAGTGAAACTATATATAACTTTGTTCTGTATTTTCCAAGTCTCTTATAAATTTGTTATCATACTTCCATAATTCAAAAAATAAAAAATAAAATATTTAAAAAATAAAACAGCAAATTACCAAACAAATAAGCAAATAAAAATATAAAGCTTCATAGGCAGGGGAGCGTAAAAAAAAAGATTAAGTATCAGGGACAGCTGTCCAACACTTGAGCTCTCTCTCTGAGACCCTCTCCCTCCCTCTTCTTTGACTCCTACACTTTCCAGTTCCAAATAACCAATCCACACAAAGTTTCAAGTATTTGCCCTTTTCCTACTCCCGGATGGCTCAGCAGGTAAAGACTCTGTGTGCCATGCAAGAGACACAGGAGACGTGGGTTCGATCCCTGGGTTGGGGAGAACCCCCTGGAGAAGGAAACGCAGCCCACTCCGGTATTCTTGCCTGGGAAATCCGATGGACAGAAGAGCCTGCCGGCTACCGTCCAACGGGCCATAAAGAGTCGCGCATGACAAAGTGACTAAGCACAAGTTACACACCACTCCGCTGAGGAAGCTGAAAATTATAATAATAATAATCACAGTGAATTTCAGAAGAAGGCAGGAGCGGTCTCCCCAGGGCCAGAGCTTCTTCAGCCCCCCGCTTCTATCCCTCTTCAAGCTCTCCCCATGCTTCTGAAGACTCTCTTCTCCTTCCTTTCTTCAAAATGCCCAGGCAGGGGGGTTTGCGGGTCAGAGGTCTGCTGGAGGCTAGGGGAGGTGGGCGGCTAGATGGTGATGTTCCGCTTCATCTCACACACCCAGCGTTTCACTTGCTGGCAGAAATCGTCATTCCAGCGCCCATCCCGCCTGATCTCTGCACAGTCCTCGCTGGCCCCCATCTCATGCCCCCGCCAGTCATCAGGCTGAGCGGGATCCCAGTACCTAGGAAGGCAGGACAGAGCTCCGCTCCAGATGGCCCCCACATCCCAACAACCCTCACTCCCCACCTCAGAAATGCATGGCTTTTGGGGGTTCAGGGAGCCATGACTGCAGCCTTGGGAGCTGAGAATCTGGGTGAGGGGGGAGATGGTGGGAGAATTTGGTCCCTGAGGGACGAGTGGAAGTGTCCTGGGGGCAGAGACCAGACGGCCATCCCCAGGACAAATTAATGGGGAGAGACAAGGAGAAGCCACTTACTTATAGCTCTGCTTGTAGTCTGTGCCATCCACCCATTTCCAGGAGCCATCGCTGTCGGTGAGACCTATCCAGATTCTAAAGGGGTTTGTGTGTTGTACAATGAACTTCTGGAAAACAGGTGGGAGGGAAGTTTCTAGTCCCTCGTGCCTCCATGCAGGCCTTAGCTGCATCTCCCTCACCCCATCCCTCAGTCTGATCTGTCCCCACCTCGAAGCAACAGCTCCCAATACAAGTTCCTGGCTTTTTCTTCTGCAACCATATCTATTATTTAGTGAACATTTACTGGGCTAAACATTGTACTAATTGCTTTATAAGGATTATCTTATTTCACCCCCATAAAGCTCTGTAAATTGGACACCCTAATGATTACACTTTACACGTGGGATTAAGGAACTGAGGGTATCTGTGGAGCCCAGGGTAACAACTCAGTGCCTGAGTTGGTGACCCTTGTTCCCTGACCTGGCCTCCCACTTCATTCCTAACTCACGGCTGCTAGACCCCTATTCTAATCTTCTCCCTTTCTTGTGCCCACAACCTCAAACTCTTGGATCCTGACCCCTGCCACCCTCAGGGTGACCCAATGACCCAGTAAAGATCTGGGTTTCACTTGCCTTTCAGGCATATTTATCTGCTCCTACTTCTACATACAGGTTTCCCTGGTGGCTCAGATGGTAAAGAATCCGCCTGCAATGTGGGAGACCTGGGTTCAGTCCCTGTCTTGGAAACACCCCCTGGAGAAGGCAACAGCTACCCACTTCAGGATTCCTGCCTGGAGAATCCCATGGACAGAGGAGCCTGGCAGGCTGCAGTCCACAGGGTCGCAAAGAGTCAGACGCAGCTGAGCAACTTTCATTTCACTTCTACACACAGCTGTCGTTTCTGTTGCTCTCCAGGCCCTACAGCTTCTAAGCTTGGACCCACTGCTCAGAGCTCTGTCATGACTTGGCTACAGGGGCTCTGGCAGTCTGGCTGAAAATAAGAAGATGCCCTGTATGTGAGGGGCAGCCAAGCTGTCCAGCTGGTGGGGGTGGGACAAAAGTGGTCTTTGAGGTAGCTTCCCAGGATCCATGCATACCTCCTAAGAGGAAGTGGCTTTCTCTTAAGAGATATGGCTCTTTCTGAGGCCTTAAGAGGGAGGCCTTGTGTGCTGCAATTCATGGGGTCGCAAAGAGTAGGACACGACTGAGCGACTGAACTGAACTGAGGCCTTAAGCCCCCTGGCTTGGGATGGCAGCAGCATAGACTGTGGTCACCTTGTTTATGAAGGAAACAGACGGGGTCAGTTCACCAACATGGATATGTGGCAGTTTCCTTTGACAGCATATGAAGGGTCTCCAACTGCATCTGGAGGAAAACTTCCTAATTCCACTCTCCCTTCCTAGACACCTAACTAAAACTGCAGTTAGTCACTCATCTGAAGGCAGATACAGTAGCATTCTTGAATTCTAGACTCCTGCAAATAGGTCCGGGGAAGGCAATGGCACCCCACCCCAGTACTCTTGCCTGGAAAATCCAATGGACGGAGTCGCCTGGTGGGCTGCAGTCCATGGGGTCGCTAACAGTCGGACAGACTGAGCGACTTCACTTTCACTTTTCTCTTTCATGCATTGGAGTAGGAAATGGCAACCCACTCCAGTATTCTTGCCTGGAGAATCCCAGGGATGGGGGAGCCTGGTGGGCTGCCGTCTATGGGGTCACACAGAGTCGGACACGACTGAAGTGACTTAGCAGCAGCAGTAGCAGCAAATAGGTCAATATCCTGTGCATGAAGGGACAGCTCTCAAGGGCTCGTAGGGCTATTCCCCAAATTCAGGAGGGTCAACGGAGCTGGAGGGAAAATGCCTAGAGGCAAGATATTGTCTTTCCTGCTGTCCACTGCCCCAGTCCCCTCTTCCCATCACCACAAGAAGTTGAGTAACTGAATGAACAATACAAAGCATCAATATCCAGTCCTCTGTGTTGAAGACAGAGTGTGTGTGAGCATGTGTGTGCTCAGTCATGTCTGACTTTTGGTGACCTCATGGTCTGTAGTCCACCAGGCTCCTCTGTCCATGGAATTTTCCAGGCAAGAGTACTGGAGTAGGTTGCCGTTTTCTACTCCAGAAGATCTTCCCAACCCAGAGATTGAACCCACATCTCCTGTATTGTCAGGCAGATTCTTTACCACTGCGCCACCTGGGAAACCCAGGTGAAGACTGAGGGGAGGGATGAAATAGTGTCAGATGATCAGAAAAGATAGTCCATGAGAACACGTCTGCCCTATTCATGAGTAAATAACAGGCAAGAAAGAATTCAGCCCATTCAAAGAAGGAGCACGGGGGAGTTTTATCATGGAAACTGAGAAAAAATAAAGAGGAGGGAAAGGAAGAGGAGGAAGAAAAAAGCACTGTGATATCAAGAAGAGAGGTGAAAAATATACTTTGTAAAGAAAGTGTGTTTCTAAACCTAAGAAGCTATTGGCTACTGCTAAGTCACTTCAGGCATGTCCGACTCTGTGCGACCCCATAGACAGCAGCCCACCAGGCTCCCCCATCCTTGGGATTCTCCAGGCAAGAACACTGGAGTGGATTGCTGTTTCCTTCTCCAATGCATGAAAGTGAAAAGTGAAAGTGAAGTCGCTCAGTCATGTCCGACCCTCAGCGACCCCATGGACTGCAGCCTTCCAGGCTCCTCCATCCATGGGATTTTCCAGGCAAGAGTACTGGAGCGGGGTGCCATTGCCTTCTCCAAGCTATTGGAGAACAGCTTATATCCTCAGAAACATTAAAGAGATGAACGACATAAGACTACAAAAGAAGAATCAAAGAAGAAAGATAACAATGATAAATAAAGAGAAGAAAGTGAAGAGAAAATTTTGAGCTACATTAAAAAAAAAAAAAACTCAACAAAAAAATCAAGTCTGAGATACAAAAGACAGGCTTGAGAAAAGAGACCAGAGAACAAAGGAAAAGAGAGAAAGAAGGCGAAGTGCAGTGGCTCAGTTGCATCCGACTCTTTTTGCGACCCCATGAACTGTGGCCCACCAGGCTCCTCAGTCCATGGGATTCTCCAGGCAAGAGTACTGGAGTGGGGTGCCATTTCCTTCTCCGGAGGATCTTCCCGACCCAGGGATCGAACCCGAGTCTCCTGCACTGCGGGCAGATGCTTTACAGTCTGAGCTACCAGGGAAGCCCAATATTTCTTTGAGCCCCTTTTTGGGGGCGGAGGAGGCAAGAATATTGGAGTGGGTTGTTCCCTTCTCCAGGAGATCTTCCTGACCCAGGGATTGAACCTGGGTCTCCCGCATTGTAGGCAGATGCTTTTAAACAGTAACGAGATGAAGGCTACGGAGGGTAGACAATGGAGATCGTTTTGAATGGTGTGCTCCAGAGGAAAAGAGAACAAATGGGCAAGAAAAACTATTCAAATAAATGGCTTAAGAAAAATTTCCAAAACATATGAAAATCTAACTTTATATGTTAAAAGAACTCTCCTAGCCTCAGAGCAAAAATACAGAGAATGTACAGCACTGAGATATATCTGAGATTAATAAAATTCAAAGAAAAACTATTTGCACACACATGTAAGGAATGTGGGAGAGATATGAACAAGGCATTATAAACTTCAAAGTTGCTAAGAGACTAGTTCTGAATTGTTCTCAATAAAAAAGAAATGATAATTGTGTGACATGGTAAAGGTAAGAGCTGCTGCTGCTGCTGCTAAGTCGCTCCAGTCGTGTCCGACTCTGTGCGACCCCATAGACGGCAGCCCATCAGGCTCCCCCGTCCCCGGGATTCTCCAGGCAAGAACACTGGAGTGGGTTGCCATTTCCTTCTCCAATGCATGAAAGTGAAAAGTGAAAGTGAAGTTGCTCAGTCGCGTCCGACTCTTCACGACCCCATGGACTGCAGCCTTCCAGGCTCCTCCATCCATGGGATTTTCCAGGCAAGAGTACTGGAGCGGGGTGCCATTGCCTTCTCCAAGCTATTGGAGAACAGCTTATATCCTCAGAAACATTAAAGAGATGAACGACATAAGACTACAAAAGAAGAATCAAAGAAGAAAGATAACAATGATAAATAAAGAGAAGAAAGTGAAGAGAAAATTTTGAGCTACATTAAAAAAAAAAAAAACTCAACAAAAAAATCAAGTCTGAGATACAAAAGACAGGCTTGAGAAAAGAGACCAGAGAACAAAGGAAAAGAGAGAAAGAAGGCGAAGTGCAGTGGCTCAGTTGCATCCGACTCTTTTTGCGACCCCATGAACTGTGGCCCACCAGGCTCCTCAGTCCATGGGATTCTCCAGGCAAGAGTACTGGAGTGGGGTGCCATTTCCTTCTCCGGAGGATCTTCCCGACCCAGGGATCGAACCCGAGTCTCCTGCACTGCGGGCAGATGCTTTACAGTCTGAGCTACCAGGGAAGCCCAATATTTCTTTGAGCCCCTTTTTGGGGGCGGAGGAGGCAAGAATATTGGAGTGGGTTGTTCCCTTCTCCAGGAGATCTTCCTGACCCAGGGATTGAACCTGGGTCTCCCGCATTGTAGGCAGATGCTTTTAAACAGTAACGAGATGAAGGCTACGGAGGGTAGACAATGGAGATCGTTTTGAATGGTGTGCTCCAGAGGAAAAGAGAACAAATGGGCAAGAAAAACTATTCAAATAAATGGCTTAAGAAAAATTTCCAAAACATATGAAAATCTAACTTTATATGTTAAAAGAACTCTCCTAGCCTCAGAGCAAAAATACAGAGAATGTACAGCACTGAGATATATCTGAGATTAATAAAATTCAAAGAAAAACTATTTGCACACACATGTAAGGAATGTGGGAGAGATATGAACAAGGCATTATAAACTTCAAAGTTGCTAAGAGACTAGTTCTGAATTGTTCTCAATAAAAAAGAAATGATAATTGTGTGACATGGTAAAGGTAAGAGCTGCTGCTGCTGCTGCTAAGTCGCTCCAGTCGTGTCCGACTCTGTGCGACCCCATAGACGGCAGCCCATCAGGCTCCCCCGTCCCCGGGATTCTCCAGGCAAGAACACTGGAGTGGGTTGCCATTTCCTTCTCCAATGCATGAAAGTGAAAAGTGAAAGTGAAGTTGCTCAGTCGCGTCCGACTCTTCACAACCCCATGGACTGCAGCCTTCCAGGCTCCTCCATCCATGGGATTTTCCAGGCAAGAGTACTGGAGTGGGGTGCCATCGCCTTCTCCGAAGGTAAGAACTAACACTACTTTATTCATCATATTTCAATATATAAATATATCAAACAGGGGTGTTGTGTACCTCAAACTTACAGTGTTACATGTCAATGATATCTTAATTTTTAAAAAGAGAAAAGATTGAGGCGTGAGAAGAAGTATACTGGTTTCCTCATCTTTCATATGAAAGTTATGTAAATTCTTTTATTTTTTAAAGCCAAGAAGTTTCAGCCCATTATTTAAAGTTATGACAGTAATTACTAGTGTAGCTAAAAACAAGCCACATTTAGTCCAAAATAACACAGTGGAGAAAACAAAAAGAATACATCTCACATAGCAAATGGGAGAAAATAGAAGAAGCATATAAAACAGAAAAAAAGTAGACGGATTAAAGATATCTATTTTAAAATAAATGCAAGTGCGAGAGCCCAGAAATAAACCCACACACCTACAGTCAATTAATCTACAACAAAGGCGGCAAAAATATACAATGGAGAAAAGACAGTCTCTTCAACACGGTGGTGTTGGGAAAACTGGACAGCTACATGTAAATCAATGAAATTAGAATACTCCCCCACACCATATACAAAAATAAACTCAAAATGGTTTAAAAACCTAAATATAAGACACGACACCCTAAAATTCCTAGAAGAGAACATAGGCAAAATATTCTGGGACATAAATCACAGCAGTATTTTCTTAGACCAGTCTCCCAAGGCAAAAGAAATAAAAGCAAAAATAAACAAATGGGACCCAATCAAACTTAAAAGCTTTTGCACAATAAAGAAAACTATCAACAGAACAAAAAGACCACTTATGGAATGGAAGAAAATATTTGCAAATGATTCAGTTGACAAGGGGTTAATATTCAAAATATAAAAACACCTCATACAACTCAACATCAAAAAAACAACTCAACAAAAAAATTGGCAGAAGACCTAAACAGACATTTCTCCAAAGAAGACATACAGATGGCCAGCAGGCACGTGAAAAGATGCTCAACATGGCTAATTACTAGAGAAATGCAAATCAAAATCACAGTGAGGATTTACCTCACATAGGTCAGAATGGCCATCACCAAAAAATCTACAATAAGTGCTGGAGAGGGTGTGGAGAAAAGAGAACCCTACTCTACTTTTGGTAGGACCATGAACAGCCTGGAGGTTCCTTAAAAAACTAAAACTAGAGACTTCCCTGGGGGTCCAGTAGTTAAGACTCTGAGTTTCCACCGCAGTGGGCAGACGGGGGTTTGATCCATGGTGGGAAACTGAGATCCCACAAGCTGAAAAGCAACTAAACCTGTGCAGAGAAACTATCAAATCTGTGCACTTACACAGCGAGAATCCGGACACCACAGTGAAAGAGCCTTTATGATGCAGTGAAGATCCTGTGCGCCCCTACTAAGACCCAATGCAACCAAATAATTATTTTTTAAATAAATAAAATAAAACAACTTATATACAACCTATAGGAGAAATACCTTAAGGGTGGCTAAACAATAGAGTAGCATCATTTAAGGGGGGGTGGGGTGGGGGTGCCTAAAAAACTCTCAATACTCAGGATGAATCCAAGATTAATTAAATCAGAACCTTTGAGTCCAAGACCAAGTGTCAATATGTTTTAAACTCCTCAAGAGGTTACAATACACTGCGATGGCTGAGAATCATTATCTAAAACAGAGACTCAAAATGGTTGGAAATAAGAGGGATGGGGAGAGATACACGAAGCAAATGTAAGTGAAAAGAAATCAAGGACCAATCCCTTCATATCACATGAAGATGAATTCAAGGCAAAAAGCATTAATCAGGACACTGATGTTCATTTCACCATGATAAAGGTACCATCCTATCCTACAACTTTATGGAAAATTGTAGGTAGCATGAACTTGTGAGCCAAATCACAGACTGAGTCTTAGGTTGATTCACATGAAATTTTATAGGCCAATACTGATAGAATATTGGCAATTTCAACCTGATCAGTAAAGTAAAATATGTCTGTAATCCATATACATATATATATCTACCCTCACCTCAAAGTGGGGATAACAAGAGTGCCTGCTCCATAGGGTTGTGAGGGTTAAAGCAATGGATATATGAAAGTGCCTAACACATAGTAAGGGCTCAGTAAATGTTATCATTAATACCCTCCTTTGCCCTAACATGTCCCACTTGTTCGAATGGGTTGAGTCTTCCCTCTGGACTTTGGAGTAGTTGTGATCTGGTGGCAGCAGTGGGCAGGGAGACTTGGGGCGCTTTGGAGGGACCCAGTAACTCACGCCAGGTACGTTCCTGGGAATCCCACTCACTCTGTCCCTTTCACCCAAAGACCCATCACGGTCCCCAGGCCAGCACAGAGCAAGCAGGGACTGTCAGCGCCTCCACAGTGTTCTCCACCGAAGTCCTGGCCCTTTAGTTCATCCTGCCACTCATTCTGTCTCCTGCCCTGATCCTCATCACCTGGTCTCCTGGCTCCTATCCTTTGCCCTGGCTCCTGGATGTAATCTCCCACCTCTTAGAATCAATGGCTGCTCCATCATGAACCTCCCAGAGCGGGGACGGATTTCTGCTTCTGGATTCTTCCTCAGGTTAGAAAAAAATAACAAAACAAGCCTGATCCAGCCTCCCAGTTTGCATTCCTAAGGTTTCCTCCTGCCTTTGGGAAGGTTGTGGTTTCACCTGCTCCTCTCTGGAGTTGACGACCACCAGGTGGGCATTCTCCAGCTGGCAGTACTTCTCAGCCTCAAGCCAGGGCTTCCCAGAGCGAGAAAACCAGTAGCAGCTGCCATCATATTCCACCCAGTTCACTGGGCAGCATTCTGTGCCTGCGGGGGTTGGGGGGACAGAGGGAGATAAGATCCAGCTGGAGGGAACGGACAGAGGGATTGGGGATGCTCACCCCCCAACCCTACCCCAGCACATCCCTACCGTTGCTCTGGAAGTGTGCCATCTGACAAGTTAGTGTGCGCAGATCCATGGGGAAGTGCTTCAGATGGAGCAGCAAAGTGGCATGATCTAAGGGTCAGAGTGGTGGCAAGGGTGTGGTAGGCCGTGTGCATGGCCCACAGACCAGGACTCCAGCGTCTGGCTGGGGAGATACACTAGCACACACATGCACACTCAAGAGAGAGTCTCTGACCTGCTTTCAAGTCTTGCTGCTGTTTTTCCAGCTTGGCTTCCAGCAATCTCACCTTGTCACTGGCGAAGCCTCCTGCAACAGAGGAAAGCTAACCTGTCTGCCCTCCGCTCTGCCTCCCCAACATTTCTCCACCCTCATGCCACTGACGCGTCAGCCCAGGCCACCATCACCTTGACCTGGGATGTTACATGCTCTGCTCTCTCGGCTCCCCAGCCCCACCCACTCTTCTCCTGGCTGCACGGTGGTGTTCTGAAGCACAACCTGCTCAGGCCACTCCCCTGTTAAATCCTTCCCATAGCTCCCTATGTTCTCAAAGTAAAGCCCCACAAGTTAGCACAGCTTGCCTGCATGGCCTGGCCCCGACCCACCTCTCTAGCCCACCCTTGGCCCATCCCTCCAGCCACACTGGAAATGTTGAGAGTCCAGGACATGCAGTGGTCTTCCTCACGTCCCGGTCATCAGACTCTGCTTTCGACCTGGTTCCCACCTCCATCCTCTACTCTAACCCTTACTCATCCTTCAGGGACCCTCGGCTCAGGAAGCAGCATCCTTGGAACCCTTGCCTGGCTTCTCAGTTTGGGTTATCTGCCCTAGTCTGTGCTTCCTTCCCAGTACCCCTAAACACTCCCCTATTGCACCCAGCATGCATGCACGTGTGTTTAGTCACTCAGTCATGTCCGACTTTTTGCAACCCCATGGACTGTAGCCTGCCAGGCTCCTCCATCCTTGGGATTCTCCAGGCAAGGGTACTGGAGTGGGTAGCCATCCCCTTCTCCAGGGGATCTTTCTGAACCAGGGATCAAACCCAGCTCACATGTATTGCAAGCAGACTCTTTACTGTCTGAGCCACCAGGGAAGCCAGCACGGAGCCCAGCCAACCCTTGCTGCCAAACCAACCCCTCAACCACCCAGCACATCCCAGTCCCTCCCCACGGGGCTCGCCCAGTCACCGTGGGAGCTGAGATTCAGGATGTCCATCAGGGTGCTTGACGAGAAGTTGCTGAAAGTGTCCTGTAGGGTCTGCAGCTCCCCTTGCAGATGTGCTCCTTGTCAGGAGACAAAATAGGACAAAGCGGATCGCACACTGTCCCACCTGACCGCCCTCACACTGTCCATGGGATGGTCCCCTTCCCCGCCCCAGCACTGCCTCCTTACTGCCTCCATCTCTTCCCTATCGTGGCTCTCACTGGCCCCAGCACTGCCCGAATCCCCGCCCCCATCACTGCCCCACCCCCGCGACCCTCACTTTGGGATCCTGTCACACAGATGGCCACCAGCAGCAGGACGTTGAAGACCAGGACAAACAGACTGAGGCGGAACTTGGAGCAGAGACGCTGCAGCACAAGAGGCTGGGGAGGAGGCATCCCTGCAAGAGAAGGGGTGTCAGGGCAAGGGGCATCGGAGGCAGGGGGCCAGAGAGCCAACCTCATGGAGCATCAGAGGAGCAGAGCCTGAGGAAGTACAGCCTTGCGGGGCGAGGGCAGGCGGAGAAAGTAGATTCCGAGATGAAAAACACTCTGGATAAAATTAACAGATGAGACAGGCATACGTCTCAATGAACTTAGAGGCAAAGCAACAACTGTATAAAAAAAAAAACACCAGGAAAGAAAAGAATCCCACACTCCCCCATAAAATAGCAAGAGCACCAATGAGCTGTGGGATCACTAATATATGCATAATTGATGGAAAGGGGAGATGGAGAGGCAGAAAGAAATTTTTTTGAGGAAACAATAGCCAGTGTATCTCCAAATCTTCTGAAAACTCTAAGCCTATAAAAGACTGGGAAGAGTGGAAGCTGCTCCCAAGTGAGCAGGTGCCAGCTGTCAACCCACTTGCAGGTGGCAGAGGCTGGCTGATGGTTGCACCCCTCAGGCGCGCTCTGCCATGCTGCCCACCCCGTCTCTTTCAGGCGAGCCCCATGTCCTGTGAAATCCAAAACCGCTGGACTCTCTCCAAGACTCCTGCTGAAACACGAATCCTCTCATTCTCAGAAGAGCCAACAATATCTAAAGTTACTTTTGTGTGTTCACTACCTACCAGGCAGCTGGTGGGACCTGAAGGGGCAGAGGGGTGTAGGTGGGTGTGGCCTCTGCCCCACGCAGCCTGTTGAAAAGGCTTGTGGACCTGCTGCTGGGGAAAGGAGAAGCCTGGTGGGACAGCAGATTTCTCCCCTGCCCAGCTCCCACCCTCAGCTGCAACAAGGGGCAGTTCTTCCAGCCTCAGGCAGGAGGGGATCCCTCCTCCCAGCCCAGGCTAACCAGTCCCCCTCCTTGAGCTTTGACCCCCAACCCCTCCTGGTCTCCACAGAGCTTCACTCCATCACCAGCACCCGCACCTGACACCCCCTCCCACATCCCGGCTCCCACCCTTCATCTTGGAAATGGCTCAGCTCTTTCTTGCCTGAAAACTTTCTCCTAGACACTTGGGGACTTTGGTCAAGATTTGCTAGAGAAAGATCCAGGTAGGGGGCTTGGAGGGGAGTGGAGATCTTCCCGAATTTCTCTTTGCCCTTTCCCTCCAACACACACCCTTCCCCTCCCCCCACCACACACAGCACATACTGGTCAGGTTGGAAGGAAGAGGGGAGACCCCTTTCCTGGGTCCTGGGGGTGGAGAAGGGGGTGAAGTCAGAGGACAGTCCCTGGTCACAGGGTGAATGTGACAAAGGCCTCGGAAGGACAGAAAGTGACCAGGAGCTAGACTAGGGTGGAGCAGAGCCCCAGATACCGGACACTTGCCTTTCCAGAATGGTTCTTCTCTCCCGGGGCTGTGCTCACGAGTGTCTGGGCCCTCGCCTCTGCCGAGCTGGTGGTCGTTCTCCTCGGAGTCCAGCTGCTGGATGTCCTGGAAGTCCCTGGCCATGCTGGGTCCTGGGTGTGGCTGGACTCTGCCTGGGCTCGGGGATGCTTTAGGGCTGGGACTGAGTTGGGGCTGATGCTCGTGCTAAGATGCTAATTGAGGTGGAGGCTGATGGATGTAGGCTCAGAGTGGGTCTAGGCGATGGCTTGGGTTGGATCTGAGGTTGGAGGGGAGATGGAAGCTGAAATGCTGCTGGGTCCTATCCCCTCTCAGGAGACCGCTTGGGCCTCGAGCCTCCCTTCCACACATGCCAATCACCCCACAACTTCCCATCGACCACGCGCCCCCCACTGTCTCTGAACCAGGGTCTGTCTAATCTTAGACATCCCCAGGCTTGCCTGCCTCTCCAGTGGCCTCAGTTTACCTGTTCAAGGTCTAGAAGGCTGCCCAGGCCCCAGGACGCAGGAGGCCTTGAACCAGGAGAACGGGGGGCTGGAGGAGAGCAGGGAAGGGGTGAGCACTAGTTCAGGGAAGGGCCCTGAACCCGTGTGCCTGAGCGTCCAAGCGCTTCTAACTTGGCATCTCCTGCCCCTGGGACTTTGGACAGTAAACAGAGTGGAAACTGAGTTGGAGACTCAGTCAATATGTGGTGGGGGCAGAGGGCAGGACCGTGTCTCTGTCCTTCACAGAGAAGGGGTCTCCTGGCCTGTCCCTTCTACTCTCAGAAGCTAGTCACCTCACTCTTCTAGGCACATCTGGGAGGAGGGCCAGCCAGGAGGAACCAGGGTGCAATTGGCTAGCTCCTCTCTGCCCACTCCCCTTTCACTTCCTGCCTGAGATTCCTGGAACTGTTAGTCAGACAACCCTGACCAGGATTGGAGGGGTCGCTTCTGTATTCTTGCCCAATCTGGCATCTGAGCTAAGGCCTCATGTCCTGTACGCTCAGCCGTCAGGCTTCCCAGCTTTGGGCCAACTGGCTTCACTCTCCATGGGAGTAAAGCCCCTCAGAGACCGGAAATTCAGGGAGAGCGGAGAAGAGGGAAGAGCATCCAGAAAGCAGTGGATAGGAGAGGTTCAGCCTTGTAAATAAGCCCCTTCTGTGGCCCGGGCCTGCGATGCAGGAGATACGAGTTTGATCCCCGGGTCAGGAAGATCCCTTGGAGAAGGAAAGGGCAATCCACCCCAGTATTCTTGCCTGGACAGAGGAGCCTGGTGGGCCACAGTCCATGGAGTCACAAAGAGTCGGACATGACTGAGCGACTGATTGGCCCTCTCGTGGCCCTGGCTCCAGAAGCCTTGGGCTTCACATCCAGGCACGGTGCTAAATGACCCACAGACATGCTTTCTGGTAACTCTCACATGTCGCAACAGATCACTTCACTTCTGCTGTTCCCACTTCACAGAGGAGGGAATAACCTGGAGGAGATTAAGTGACTTGACTGTGTAGCAGGGGTCTCTTATACACATCTAGATGTGTATAAGAGACAGCAGTTTGGGTTATCTGCCCTAGTCTGTGCTTCCTTCCCAGTACCCCTAAACACTCCCCTATTGCACCCAGCATGCATGCACGTGTGTTTAGTCACTCAGTCATGTCCGACTTTTTGCAACCCCATGGACTGTAGCCTGCCAGGCTCCTCCATCCTTGGGATTCTCCAGGCAAGGGTACTGGAGTGGGTAGCCATCCCCTTCTCCAGGGGATCTTTCTGAACCAGGGATCAAACCCAGCTCACATGTATTGCAAGCAGACTCTTTACTGTCTGAGCCACCAGGGAAGCCAGCACGGAGCCCCTGT
>SJYX01000737.1:329049-388660 GCA_006410675.1 Oreotragus oreotragus | reverse complement strand
CCCTATGCTAATACTCCAAACTCTCTGTGCTGTTTATGGTTGAGAGGCTGTCACACAAGCTAGTCTGTCAGCAGAGAGGTTTGACCTGAGACACCCTTGTCCCACCCAGGGCAGGGAATTAGCAGCAATTATTGACACAACAAATGAAAAAACCCTTCACCAATATAATTCCCAACCAACCCACTATACTAATAATTTCTAACTTCCCACAAGAATTTGCCTTTATTAAGTCTAAAACATCTCGTGCCTCTCACAGTTGGGGGGCTGTAAACCATCACATGCATCCGGACGAACCTATACAGGTGGGCTAGATAACCTTCAGAGTTCGTAAGCTGAAACACTCTTGTCACGCCCAGGAATTTTTATTGACTTGGAGCTGCACGTTTACTCCTTCTCTGAGAGAAACGGTTATGGGGGAGAGCTCCCTGGAAGGTCAAAGGTGTAGGTGAGAGCAAAAAGCAGACTCTGGTTTTGGGGTAGATGCTCAGGAACAGGGGGTCTCCTGAGGCTTGATCACGCCTTTGCGTATGCTGAAGCCTCCTTCCTCATGACCTTTGCCATGGGCTGAGTTCCTCACGCTGGCCCCCCGGCAGGTAGACAGTCCCCGGGGATATGTGGGTTGCATAGTTAATTGGAAGTCTGGTTAAAGTCAGTGAACCAACAGATGCTTCTAATTTCAGTGTGATTTAGATAAGTTTGGAGGGGACAAACTGAAGATGTTCAATTGCAGGTTATTTACGACTTTTAGGAATATTGGAAACATAAGCCTAAACTGTTGACATTGGTATAGAATGAGATAAGACATTTTCTCCTTTAGATAATCTTGGCATGAATAGACAATAGAGTTTGCTCTGGTGGGTCATACCTGAATCTCCTTTATTTATTTGATAGCCTTCATTTTTTAAATTGGGGGATAATTGCTTCACAGTGTTGGGGTGGTGTGCCCTGTACAACAACGTGAATCAACCATAATTATACATATATCCCTACCTTCTTGTGCCTCCTTCTCACTTCCCCAACTCCACCATCTCACCCTTCTGTAAACTTTATTTTAAAGCAGTTTTAGGTTCACAGCAAAATGGAGCAGAGAGTTCGTCCCCAAATACCCCACCAGGTTCCGCTACACACATTTGTGTCCATTGATGAATCTCCATTGATGTGTCATCAGCCAAAGCCTGTAGCGTACGTTCGGGCTCACTCTTGACTAATCTCCTTTCTTTCTAATCTACAGATTTCTATCAAATTACTGGGTAGTATGGGGAGATGCCCCGTCAGAGCACAGGTCTGGATAGGTTGTTGATGACCAAGTATACAATATAGCCAGTTCCAAGCAGATGACCTGACTCAGCTGTGAAATTAATACATTCATTTGTATTATATATTTTGTCAAAGAGAAAGTCTTAGATATAAATACAAACATACATGCTTGATTGTTTTAAAATAATGACAGCCGTATCCAGAGCACAGCTATTATTCAGTAAGGGATCACAGGAAGAGGTTGCTGGAGGCTCTAACGGAAGGAGAAACATTATTACAGCTTTGTCCTCAGGATCTGGCTTTTCATTAAATATCGGCCTAAAATAAATCAATTCCATCATATTCCTCCTCTTTGCCCCTGGACTGGTTTTTACAAGATCCATAATAATCTCATAACACTTGACTTTTTTTTTTTACCGCTTCTACTGTAAATCGGTGTTTATCCTTATAAAATGCTGCTTTAATGTGGGTGCAGATTTAGGAGCTATGCGATTTCCCTGTTATGAGTGAGGGATATCCAATTACACACCTCCTTTCTCAATCTTCTCTGGGAATGTATGGGAACTATTTCATCCCCTGATGGTTAGGTCTAGGCCACAGAGCCCCATCCAGATTCCGTTTCATGTGTTAATTCTGACTGATGCCACATTAAACGGTTGTGGGAAGGAGAGGGGTGGGGGCTGTCTCTTATACACATCTAGATGTGTATAAGAGACAGATGCATGCGTGTTTGAAGGAAGACAAAACACATCACACGTGAGCCGTGATCGCCCCCAAACATCTCAGAGCCGACGGATGGTGCTTCGTTCGCCAGCTCGTGTTCATTTACGCAGANTGATGCCACATTAAACGGTTGTGGGAAGGAGAGGGGTGGGGGTGGGAGGGGTTAGGCTCTGCTGTTGCTATGACCACTAAGGCTTCTTGTTGCTGACACCCACATTTGACTTCAATTCTAATGCTGTCCTGTAGTTATTCCCTAGAAGACGTCCCTTTGTATATAGGATTTCTGAAGCTTAGATTCCTAAATGAGAACTGATAGAAATACAAGCACATACCTCCCAATTAGGATGGTCCACTTTTAGGCACTATCCACCTGAGTGCCTAAGAGGTCTTATTCTTCTGAATTTTTAAATCAGAATATCAGTATGATGTTGATCTTGTCTATTCATGGCGCTTTTTACCAAATGATGTGTTTGACATTTACTTAAACCATTAGAAAGCACTTCATAGTTAACATGCCAGTGGAAAGTCTGTATTTCTGCATAACTGACTGTATCAGCCAGGAAAACGTGTGTGATGTTTTTTTTACATTGTACCAAAATTGTCTCAAAAGCCTTGTTGTTACTCAGTCACTCAGTCATGTCCAACTCTTTGCGACCCCATGGACTGCAGTATGCGAGGCTTCCCAGACCTTCACCATCTCCTAAAGCTTGCTCAAACTCATGTCCATTGAGTTGGTGAGGCCATCCAACAGAGGATCTCATCTTCTGTCACCTAAACTGAACTAAAACATTTGTCAAGAATAACAAAATTCAAAATAGAGAACAAGTCCATAAATTATTTCATATCATAATTTAAGGATGGTTTTTCATGTTGTTATTTAAAAAGAAAAAACTAGCATGGCCAGAAAAAGATATAAGCAAAATTCCCTGTTTTAGAAAGAACAAGGAAGAACACTATTTACCAGATCCATAAAGCCAAAGGAATATCTACTGCCACTTGCTGGAGGCAAACAAGGAGGTCGTGCTGTTCTGTGGATACTTCGCTTCAATTGCAAAAATTCCTTAGATTCTGCTGATTGAGTCTGTGGTTACATTTGAGGTTGTTTTTTAATCTCCTGTTGCTAGTTTCCTCTCTCCTTCGTGATTTTCTGAACTTTCTTCCAGCTGGTTTGGACCTATGCGATTTTGTTCTTCATCAGTCACTAAATCTTGTCTGACCCTTTGCCACCCCTTGGGCTGCAGCAGGCCAGGCTTCCCTATCCTTCACCATCTCCTAGAGTTTGCTCAAACTCATGTCCTTCACAGTGATGCCATCGCAGTGATGCATCCATGCCTTCAAGATGATGCGATCTCATCCTCTGTGTCCCCCTTCTCTTCCTGCCTTCAGTCTTTCCCATCATCAGGGTCTTTTCCAGTGAGTTGGCTCTTGGCATCAAGTGGCTAAAAGTAAGATGCTCAATTGGCTTGCTGGCCAATTAGAGCACTTCTTTAAGCTGTAAACCTTTGGCAGTGTGATCTTGACAAAATATTTCCACTTTCAACTTTAAGTTTACATCTACAAAAACTAATGCTTCGATAATAACTGGTTTCTAGTGGACACCACATGTTGAGCAATCGGTAATTGTATTTCCATTGATATTATTGACTGTTACCTCATATCCCACTGCTTTGAGTACACCAAGATAGAGAAGGTACTGCCAAAAATGAGAGCTAAAAATTTAATCACGTCCTTGGAAACATTCAAAATGTGGCATTTTAGTTTATAAAATATTATTATGAGTGAAAATATTATGATTATCCTCTTTTAATGTAGCCAGTTTGTTGTTATTCAGTCACTAAGTTGTGTCTGACTCTTTGTGAACTTATGGACTGTAGAAGGATCCTAAAATATGGTTAAACAAAATAAATCAACTGCCATGTAGTATCATCATCACTGCATAAGAAAAAGGGCTTTTTAGCAACCAAGAATATATATTCTCAAGAATAGACCCTCACTTTTATTAATTATAATGGCACAAATCAGACATTTTTAAATGACAGAAATCATGTTTTCTTAATTTTTTAAAAAATACTAGAACTAAGTGAAAACATCAAGATGGGCCCACTTCTTAAAGACTAAAGGAGACATAACAGGCCCATGGCATGTGGACAGAAGCCAACCCAGCGGGCAAGTGCCTAGGTGAATGGGCCCTGACTCAGACAGTTGGTGCCCAGAGGCATGCTGATTTAACATCTGAAATGGAAGATAATGGGCACCTATAAAGACAAAACAGCAGAAGGCACTACGCTGAAGTGGCAGCACAATGAGAGGTATAGAGGAGGGGACATATAAATAGCTAATCAGCTGAAAAATGTGCAAGTCGCTGAACTCAGAGTAAGGTCTTCATCTGGAGGGAAAAGTTTCCCGATGACTCAGTTGGTAGAGAATCCGCCTGCAATGCAGGAGACACCGGTTTGATTCCTGGGTTGGGAAGATCTGCTGGAGAAAGGGATAGGCTACCCACTCCAATATTCTTGGGCTTCCCTTGTGGCTCAGCTGATAAAGAATCTGCCNGAAAATATTATGATTATCCTCTTTTAATGTAGCCAGTTTGTTGTTATTCAGTCACTAAGTTGTGTCTGACTCTTTGTGAACTTATGGACTGTAGAAGGATCCTAAAATATGGTTAAACAAAATAAATCAACTGCCATGTAGTATCATCATCACTGCATAAGAAAAAGGGCTTTTTAGCAACCAAGAATATATATTCTCAAGAATAGACCCTCACTTTTATTAATTATAATGGCACAAATCAGACATTTTTAAATGACAGAAATCATGTTTTCTTAATTTTTTAAAAAATACTAGAACTAAGTGAAAACATCAAGATGGGCCCACTTCTTAAAGACTAAAGGAGACATAACAGGCCCATGGCATGTGGACAGAAGCCAACCCAGCGGGCAAGTGCCTAGGTGAATGGGCCCTGACTCAGACAGTTGGTGCCCAGAGGCATGCTGATTTAACATCTGAAATGGAAGATAATGGGCACCTATAAAGACAAAACAGCAGAAGGCACTAAACTGAAGTGGCAGCACAATGAGAGGTATAGAGGAGGGGACATATAAATAGCTAATCAGCTGAAAAATGTGCAAGTCGCTGAACTCAGAGTAAGGTCTTCATCTGGAGGGAAAAGTTTCCCGATGACTCAGTTGGTAGAGAATCCGCCTGCAATGCAGGAGACACCGGTTTGATTCCTGGGTTGGGAAGATCTGCTGGAGAAAGGGATAGGCTACCCACTCCAATATTCTTGGGCTTCCCTTGTGGCTCAGCTGATAAAGAATCTGCCCGCAGTGTGGGAGACCTGAGTTCAATCCCTGGGCTGGGAAGATCCCCTGGAGAAGGGAAAGGCTACCCACTCCAGTATTCTGGCCTAGAGAACTCTATGGACTGTATAGTCCATGGGGTCGCAAGGAGTTGGACATGACTGAGTGACTTACGCTTTCACTTTGAGGGGTCAGGGGGAACCTGTTGACCTTCTTCCTGCAAAGGATCAGTTCATACCATACAGATACATGTGAAAATTAAAAAATCGTCATCATCTCTAGTTTTCTTTGAGGTGTTATAAGTAAAAATGGTAACCTATGAATAATGTTGCATAACATTGCTTTTCTGTTATATTTACATAATTACTTGTAAAATTCACTTATGATGGTATTGAATATATGATGAAAATACCAAATTAGGTTGTGCGGGTGATATTTTTTTTTAGTGTGTTGGATTAGCTATATGGATGAGCTAAATGATTTTAAAGAAAACTGTCATAAAGTGATTTAAGAGAATGCTTATACTTAACAACATTGGTTTGGCTAAAAGTAATAATAATGGGCAAACAATTTGTCTTACAGAAATTAATGTTGGAAAATGAAATCACATTGTATTGGGGAGGTGTTGATAACTTTCTAAAACCACTCAGAAAAACTAATGTTTTCATTTAAGGGTGACCAGATAAATTTATTTTCATACATTAAGTTGTATAGTTAGTGAATTTCCTTTTTTTTTAACATTAGAAAAGAAATAAACATTTTTAACACTGCCAGCAAAATTACAATCTTGCTAAACATAAAAGAAAAGGAATCAATGTGGTAAATTACAACAAGAGGACATATTTCTGTATAGTTTTTCATTATTTTTATCTAAGATCTGAATAGACAGATTTTCTTTTTAAAAGCTATTTTTGCTTTAGTCCTAGCTCAGCTTTCCTATATAATTTACATCAATCACACTTTCAATTATTTTTATCTTATCAACAAAAGACATTTGGTGAATCTGAGGAAAGAAAAAAAAAATTGAATGCCAACCAAACTTCCAAATTAATCCACTCTGAGTGTTCTTTTTGAAATCTTAATTTATGTTTTGTATTTTCAGAAATAAGGAAACCTGAAATTCTTTCAAAAAGCAACTTTTTAGAATCTGCCATTAGTAAATTGGATTAGGACTCAGGACCAACAAGATCTATGAAAGTAGCTTGAGAAGAAAAATAACTTGATTATCATAAATAGAAGGTTTATTGGATTAGGAGGAAATCACTCTATTTTTCAGATTAACTGAACATGATTGAATTCAGTTTAGAACATTTTTCTTTTTGATATGTAGTGTTATAAAATGGAGTGTTTCTAGGTCATCTCAATTATCTTTCCTGGTTATTTTTATTGTATATTTTATGTATATCTTTCATAAAGATATATTTTCTTAGAAAATTATATATCCTCCCCAGTGATAAATGTGTATGTGTATACATTACATACATACACATATATATCATATATGTATGTGTGTATAGTATTACACACACATTACTGTAGATTGAGCTTGACAAGTTAATTGTTATTTCAGGCAAGAGAGAAGACAAGCACCTCTAGAACAACTAATAATTCTCTTAATATTAATTTTTGTCTTCAGGGAGAGCATAAGGGCCATACCAGAAAGGCAGACATTTCTGTGTTGTGTTTCACCTAAATCTTAAATCCCAGAGAAGATGGTAATTGGCAGGAAGTATCGTTCAAGGGCAGTTCTTTCATCTTAAAAAGACAATGCTTTGGTTGGATGGCCAAAACCTTTGTGGAACCATAGATCATGTTTATTTTGAAAGCTCAAGGGCATGCATTTCCAGAAAAGCAGTGGTTAAAAGATTCCAGTTAATTAAAGTGAATGCATATAATCAGGGTCTGGGGCTTGAGCAGTCTCACACTGCCTACTCCCTGGTCAGGTGCTCTAAGGCTAAGTTCTATTAAAATGCAACAGATATTAACAACTGCTGAACACCTTTGGGCTGAGAGTTGATGGTGTATCAAATCAGGAACTTAAGCCTCTGGGTAAAGACAAGCCAGAATTCTGTGGGCGTTAGCAATAATTACCAGGATTCAGCAGGCAGAAATTCTAGTCTCCTGAAATTACACAGCATGGAAGGTCTACACGGAGCTACTCCTCTGAAACTTTGCAGAGAACAGAAACATATAATTTATGAAATGCCAGTGAAGACAAGAAATAGGCCAAAAATGTGTATGTTTAAGAAAATAAGCTTACCTTGGTTCTCTGTGATGAAGCTGAACTTAATGACCTGTAAAAATCTTTCCCTGTAAAATGGCATATGATTCCAGAATAGTCTTCTTGCTTATTAACCTTATGGTTTTCTAATACAGTTAGGCATTGATACCTAATTTTAGTGACTTTGGCCTCTCAGAGATTGAGAAGAACAGGGGAGAAAGATGTTTTTCTTAAACTTCTTAGGGTTCCTGTCTGGATCTGAAAATCAAATTGATGAAGATAGCTGAGCAGGAGAAAAGCATATGCATTCATTGAGTTTGTTCATGTACGTGGGACATGTCACAAGAGAAGGAAGACCTGAAGGGAGTGACCGGAACCAGAAGTGTTAGATAAAGAAGTAATAAATTTGCAAAGAATTGTCCAGACAGAGGGTTCGGTCTGTGGGTAGTAAGTGATGAAGAGGCGTCGCCAAGTGAACTTGGCTCTGTGCCCCCACCGTTCTGCAAAGCCAATTTACGGACACCAGATAGTGGTGACGGAAAGTAGTGTTTATTGGAGGCAGCAAGCAAGAAGAATGGATAGCTCATGCTCAAAAGACCCAAACTGACCTCCCCAAAGGCTTTCGGGGAAGGATTTTGAAAGGGAACGCTTGGGGTGAGGGTTGCAGCCTGTGGACTCTCTTCTGATTGGTTGGCGGTGACAGTGATATTTCAGGAATCACAACCATCAGCCTCCTGGTTCCAGCCAGTCTGGGGCCCTGTGGTCAGGGGCCTAGACCAAATCAAAGCTACTCCCTCAGATTATTACGTGTATCCCTCGAGGAGGAGCTGGGACTCTGTTTCATTGCTGAGCTATTGTTGAATCATCAGTGCTTTTCCCACTTGACTGCTTCGCCTTTGTTTCTCCATCCCCTCACTTCCCTAATTAGGAATTTGCTCCAGTCTGCTTTTTGGGACTCAGAGAAGGCCTAGGAGACTAAAATCCTTTTCTACAAGTAGGAAACAGGGAGCACAGACGGGCTTTTGTAGCTGGGAGGGCCCCACACGGTTCTACTTGGTTTCAGAAATAGCAGGGAAATAAGCACTAGTCTAACAAGGTTTGTTTGCACAGAGTATTTGCCCAAAGTTCCTCTTGCAGGTGACAATGCTGTCTTTCCTGGTACCGGGAGCACACCTTTCATGTGGGAGTTTTAGGACCTGTTTCGGGAAAGAAGGGTGAAGGGGGAGAGTTTAGAGTGATCTTTCTGCTTCTGCGTTTTGGGAAAACTCTTTCAACCTAAGATTTTTATTTAATATGTAGAGGTCCCGTATTTTGGAGTAGCGTGTCCTGAACCACATCAAATGCTTAATCCTGAAGAACATATAAAATCACTTGAATATGGTTGCAAAGTTCTAGAAGGAATTTGCTAGCATTTGNGTGAAGGGGGAGAGTTTAGAGTGATCTTTCTGCTTCTGCGTTTTGGGAAAACTCTTTCAACCTAAGATTTTTATTTAATATGTAGAGGTCCCGTATTTTGGAGTAGCGTGTCCTGAACCACATCAAATGCTTAATCCTGAAGAACATATAAAATCACTTGAATATGGTTGCAAAGTTCTAGAAGGAATTTGCTAGCATTTGCAGATGTCGTAGGTATGTTTATTGTCTCCTCAGCAGCAAAATTCATCTAGTCCAAAGAAATCTTTTGATGAAGATATGTCAGGAGAGAAGCTTTTCACTCATAGTGAGATACAAAAGCCCTCTGGACAAAGGATGTGTTTGAGAAAAAAATGAGCTAGAAGGTGCTCTCTGAAAATCTTCTATAGCTGTGCTAGCAAAAAAAAGAAAAAAAAGACATTTTTAAGGGGTTGAAATATAAAATGCTTTGAGCCTTTGATCACTGGACTAGACTTGATGATCTTCATGACGCCATGAAAAAATGCAGTCTTGCTGGGGAGTTTCTGCATACAAGAAAAAAGTCCATACAGAAAGTAAAGATTAGTGAATATAGGTTAAAACATATTCTTTGACTATTTTTCCAGATTCTTAATACCATTCTCCCCAGTTTTAAAATTTATGGAAGATATGTGTTGAAAAGTTGTTGGAAACATTAGAACTAACTAGAATTCAAGGTTTGGGAATACCGAGGAGACGCTCTTTAACTGAATAGGATGGACAGGGGAAACGCAGACTTTTCAGTCTTTCTCTTAGAAAGAGTAATTGCCTGTGCATTATCCTCTACGGGGAGGGTCACACAGGCAAGAAGACTGGATGGGATGCTGGGACAGTGATCCACCAAGTGCTGAGGGCCCTGGAGGTGGTGACAGGGTTAATAAAAACGGAGGGAAGTTGCTGAGTTGCTTCAAAGGATGGGTCAGTAAAATGTAGTGACTCGAAAAAGGGTGACAGCTCACCGGTAACTTCAAAATTATAGACTAGGCAACTAGAAAAAATATATATGCTTTTAGTTAGGGACAACACATCTGTTGTGGGTCAAAGATAAATGACTGTTAAAAGCCTGAAATCCAGAGAAAAGAGAAGTGGAAATTGCTTAGCTGTGGCCAACCCTCTGCTGCCCTAGGGACAGTACAGTCCATGGAATCCTCCAGGCCAGAATACTGGAACAGTCAAGCCATTCCCTCCTCAAGGGGATCTTCCCAACCCAGGGATCGAGTCCAGGTCTCTCACACTGCAGGTGGATTCTTTACCATCTGAGCCACCAGGGAATCCCAAAAGAAAAGTAAAGACAGGCTTCAAAATTACAGTGAAACAGGGGATTGGTTAGCATTTCCATGGAAACTGGAAATTAGGTAATTTCTGTAGATTGAATTGTACCCCCCACCAAATTCATATGTTGAAGCCCTAACCTACAAGAAAGTGGTTGTGATTAAATGAAGTCATAAGGGTGGGTCCTTAATCCTGATATGCTAGGATCCTTATTAAAAGTGGAAGAGAGGCCAGAACTCTGTCTCTCTCCATAATGTGAGGACATAGGGAAAAGGCGGTCATATGCAAGACAGGAAGAGAGCTCTCGTCAGACACTGACTCAGTCGGCACTTGACCTTGGACTTTTAAGTCTTCAAGACCTGTGAGAAAATACATGTGTTAAGATACTCAGTGGTATTTCCTTATGACAGCCGAAACGGTAATTTTCATGCTTAGAAAATAAAGTAATGATAGTTTACTTTATGAATTAATTATTGTGCATAAGGCAGAAAACAGAAGGTAAATATCAGGAAACCAAAAGTAGTATGAGTAATTTACTGTTAGATAAATGTGATATCATCTCCCCTAATATATGAAGGTACATAATGTAATTATCTTAGAAAAGATATTGACAACTTCAGCTTTAGCATCATTCCTTCCAAGGAAATCCCAGGGTTGATCTCCTTCAGAATGGACTGGTTGGNTCGCAGCACACCAGGCCTCCCTGTCCATCACCAACCCCTGTAGTTCACCCAGACTCACGTCCATCAAGTCAGTGATGCCATCCAGCCATCTCATCCTCGGTCATCCCCTTCTCCTGCCCCCAATCCTTCCCAGCATCAGAGTCTTTTCCAATGAGTCAACTCTTCTCATGAGGTGGCCAAAGTACTGGAGTTTCAGCTTTAGCATCATTCCTTCCAAAGAAATTCCAGGGCTGACCTCCTTCAGAATGGACTGGTTGGATCTCCTTGAAGTCCAAGGGACTCTCAAGAGTCTTCTCCAACACCACAGTTCAAAAGAATCAATTCTTTGGCACTCAGCCTTCTTCACAGTCCAATTCTCACATCCATACATGACCACAGGAAAAACCATAGCCTTAACTAGACGGACCTTAGTCGGCAAAGTAATGTTTCTGCTTTTGAATATACTGTCTAGGTTGGTCATAACTTTTCTTCCAAGGAGTAAGCGTCTTTTAATTTCATGGCTGCAGTCACCATCTGCAGTGATTTTGGAGCCACAGTTTCCACTGTTTCCCCATCTGTTTCCCATGAAGTGATGGGACCGGATGCCATGATCATCGTTTTCTGAATGTTGAGCTTTAAGCCAACTTTTTCACTCTCCTTTTTCACTTTCATCAAGAGGCTTTTTAGTTCCTCTTCACTTTCTGCCATAAGGGTGGTGTTATCTGCATATCTGAGGTTATTGATCTTTCTCCCAGCAGTCTTGATTCCAGCTTGTGCTTCTTCCAGCCCAGTGTTTCTCATAATGTACTCTGCATATAAGTTAAATAACCAGGGCAATAATATACAGCCTTAATGTACTCCTTTTCCTATTTGGAACCAGTCTGTCTAATTCCAGAACATTTTCACATTTTCATTACCCTGAAAAGAAACCTAGTACCCATCAGCAGTCACTTGCTCTTCAACTGCTAATCAACTTTTTGTCTCTATGGATTCTTCTATTCTAGATATTTCACATAAATTGAATCATATAATATGTAGCCATTTAGATCTGTCTTCCCTCAATTTGCATGTTTCCATGTTGTGGCATATATTGGTATTTCATTCCTTTTTATGGCCGAATAATCTATATTAGCATGGTATTGATGTACCACATTTTACCAGCTTATGGACAGTGGGATTTGTTTCCACATTAGTGCTGTTATGAATATCACTGCTATGAACACTCATGTTCAAGTTTTTTGTGGACATATGTTTTGATCCTGAGTATATACCTAGAATTAGAATTGCTAGGTCATACATACAGTGACTGTTTAACTTTTTAAGGAATTGCCAAACTGCTTTCCAAGGTAACTGTACCATTTTTCATTCCCAGTGATAGTGTAGGAGGATTCCAGTTTCTCCTCACCAACACTTGTTATTTTCTGTTTGATTATAGCCATCCTAGATGGTATGAAGTATATCTTATTGTGGTTTGATTTGCATGTCCCAGATAGCTAATTATGTTGAGCATCTTTTCATTTGATTATTTGACCATTTGAATATCTTCCTGGAGAAATACCTACTCAAATTCTTTTTACATTTTAAAATAGGATTTTTGTCTTTCTATTGTTGAGTTGGAATAGTATCTGGATACTATACCCTTATCAGACATATGATTTACAAATATTTTCTCCCATTACGTGATTTGTCTTTTAAATGTATTGATAGTGTACTTTGAAGTACAAGAGTTTTTTAAAAATTTTAATGAACTGAAATTTATTTATTTTTTCTTTGGTTGCTTATGTTTTTGGTATCATGCCTAAGAAATCATTGCCTAATCTAAGGTCATAAAGATTTACACCTGTGTTTTCTTGTAAGCGTATTATAGTTTTAGCCCTTACATTTAGGCCTTTATCCATCAATGTCAGCCTTTTATTGTATCACACCAACTTGGTCTTTTCTTATATCTCTGAAGATATTAATTTTAAGTTTTAAAATTTTATCTTCTGATCCTAGCATTTCATTTTTCTTTAGAATTATTAATACTTTTAACCTCTTTGTCTTTGGTCTCTAGCCTCATTTTAGAGACTCTCCTTTATATGTATTATGCTGCTCGGGTGTTTGTTTTTTTTCATGAGACACTAAAAAGCTGATTAAGCATGGCATGTTTGGGTGGGACTAATTGAGTGGTTGATCTCACCTTAGGATAATGAAATAGAAAACAAAATTTGTCTTGGGGACCAAAAGTTAATATTTGTAAATCTCTTTTCTTGGGTCTATGTTATTTTCCACAGAAAAATTCAACAAGAATGGGGGTAGTGGTGGAAGGTGTTATAAAGATATCACTCAGTGCTAAGAGCTCCTTGGTTGGAACTGGGGTCCTAAACAGTATGTAGAATTTCAATTCTCTTTTTAAGGCCTCAGCCCTACCCTTAGTGTGCTAGCATCCCTTGGTCCAAACCTGTATAACATCTACAAATAGTGTACCTCCCATTTTCTGCCACTGAGAGAAAAGGGAAGGCACCTTTCTTCACTGATTGGAGAAGGAATTCTCAGATACAGGTAGTCTTTATACAGACTTTCAGCCACTGTTGTTTTCAGCCTCTCCTTGGACCCTCAATATGAATCATTACTTTGGCTGGATTTGATTTTCTTCTTACAAATTCTACCCACCTGCAGATGTACCCCCACTTTCTACTCTTATTTGGCAACAGTAAAAAAGTGAAATCTGTCCATAACCAATTGTGTGTATACTTGGCATCTTCCAAAATTTTTAGTGACTTTTCTCCCTCCTCTTTACTCTTCTCCTATACTTTTTGTCTTCGTGTGTTCATTTATGTTAAACCTTTGCTCTCTATTGCTTGAATGAAGTTTCAAGAGTGAATTGAGATAAACTGGTATGTTCAAACTGGAATGAAATGCAGTGCTTACTGTCAGTTATTTTATCCAGCTTCCTCAGTCCTGAATTATTTATGTTCAGCTCTTGCTGAACATATTTATGCATCAGCTCTTGATTTGCTGGATTTCATCAGGTATAATCCTTTAAAGAAGAGTTTATAGGTACTGTATTTCTTGAATTATCATATGCTTGAGAAGTATTATTTAGCTGGGTATAAAATTAAATCCTAAAGAAAGGCAATGCCAAAAATGTTCAAACTACCATACAATTGCACTCATCTCACACACTAGCAAAGTAATGCTCAAAATTCTCCAAGTGAGGCTTCAATGGTATGTGAACTGAGAACTTCCAGATGTTGAAGCTGGATTTAGAGATGGCAGAGGAACCAGAGATCAAATTGCCAACATCTATGGGATCATAAAAAAACCAAGAGAGTTCCAAGAAAACATCTATTTCTGCTTTATTGATAATGCCGCAGCCTTTAACTGTGTGGATCACAGCAAACTGTGGAAAATTCTTAAAGAGATGGGAAAACCAGATCCCCTTTCCTGCCTCCTGAGAAATCTGTGTGCAGGTCAAGAAACAACAGTTAGAACGGGACATGGAACAATGGACTGGTTCCAAATTGGGAAAGGAGTATGTCAAGGCTGTATATTATCACCCTACTTATTTAATTTATATGCAGAATACATCATGCGAAAGGCCAGGTTGGATGAAGCACAAGCTGGAATTCAGATTGTTGGGAGAAATATCAATAACCTCAGACATGTACAGGATACCACCCTTATGGCAGAAAGTAGAGAGGAACTAAGGAGCCTCCTGATGAAAGTGAAAGAGGAGAGTGAAAAAGCTGGCCTAAAACTCAAAATTCAGAAAACTAAGATCATTGCATGCAGTCCCATTATTTCATGGCAAATAGATGGGGAAACAATGGAAACAGCGAGAAATTTTATTTTCTTGGGCTCCAAAATCACTGGAGATGGTGACTGAAGCCATGAAATTAAAAGACACTTGCTCCTTGGAAGAAAAGCTATGACAACCAACCTAGATAGCATATTAAAAAGCAGAGACACTACTTTGCTGACAAAGGTCCATCTAATCAATGCTATGGTTTTTCCAGTAGTCATGTATGGATGTGAAAGTTGGACCATAAAGAAATCTGGGTGCTGAAGAATTGATGCTTTTGAACTGCAGTATTGTAGAAGACTCTTGGGAGTCCCTTGGATTAGGAGGAGATCAAACCAGTCAATCCTAAAGGAAATCAGTCCTGAATATTCATTTGAAAAGACCCTGATGCTGGGTAAGATTAAAGGCAGGAGGAGAAAGGGACGACAGAGGATGGGCTGGGTGGATGGCATCACCGACTCAATGGACAGGAGTTTGAGCAAGCTCTGGGAGTTGGTGATGGACAGGAATGCCTGGCGTACTTGCAGTCTATGGGCTCACAAAGAGTCAGATATGACTGAGCAAGTGAACTGAACTAAACTGAGCTGAATGCTGTTTANGTGGATGGCATCACCGACTCAATGGACAGGAGTTTGAGCAAGCTCTGGGAGTTGGTGATGGACAGGAATGCCTGGCGTACTTGCAGTCTATGGGCTCACAAAGAGTCAGATATGACTGAGCAAGTGAACTGAACTAAACTGAGCTGAATGCTGTTTAGTCAACTTTCTTTTCTTCAGAGATTTCTCAATACCAAATATTACATTAACCCTATCAAAGTTTCTCAGTTCATCTATACATTGACTGAATTTCATCTTTAAGTAGTTTTTTTTTTGTAAGTAGTCATGAATGTTAATGCAATCTTTTAGAAATTCTTTCCTGTTTTCCACATTGTTATCTTTGTACTAGAACAGCTTGGCTAGGTATAACATTCAGTTCAGTTCAGTTCCGTCGCTCAGTTGTGTCTGACTCTTTGCGACCCCATGAACTGCAGCATGCCAGGCCTCCTTGTCCATCACCAATTCCCAGAGTTCACTCAAACTCACGTCCATCGAGTTGGTGATACCATCCAGCCATCTCATCCTCTGTCATCCCCTTTTCCTCCTGCCCCCAATCCCTCCCAGCATCAGAGTCTTTTCCAGTGAGGCAACTCTTCAAATGAGGTGGACAAAGTACCGGAGTTTCAGCTTCAGCATCATTCCTTCTGAAGAACACCCAGGGCTGATCTCCTTTAGAATGGGCTGGTTGGATCTCCTTGCAGTCCAAGGGACTCTCAAGAGTCTTCCCCACCACCACAGTTCAAAAGCATCAATTCTTCGCCACTCAGCTTTCTTCACAGTCCAACTCTCGCATCCATACGTGACCACTGGAAAAACTATAGCCTTCACTAGATGGACCTTTGCTGGCAAACTAATGTCTCTCCTTTTCAATATGCTATCTAGGTTGGTCATAACTTTTCTTCCAAGGAGTAAGCATCTTTTAATTTCATGGCTGCAGTCACCATCTGCAGTGATTTTGGAGCCACAGTTTCCACTGTTTCCCCATCTGTTTCCCATGAAGTGATGGGACCGGATGCCATGATCTTCATTTTCTGAATGTTGAGCTTTAAACCAACTTTTTCACTCTCCTCTTTCACTTTCATCAAGAGGCTTTTTAGTTCCTCTTCACTTTCTGCCATAAGGGTGGTGTCATCTGCATATTTGAGGTTATTGATCTTTCTCCCGGCAGTCTTGATTCCAGCTTGTGCTTCTTTCAGCCCAGTGTTTCTCATGATGTACCCTGCATATAAGTTAAATAAGCAGGGTGACAATATACAGCCTTGACATACTCCTTTCCCTATTTGGAACCAGTCTATTGTTCCATGTCCAGTTCTACATTATTGAGCCATAATTTGTTTCTCTCAGAAGCCTCCAGACATTTCCATCGTGTTCTGGTATAAATGCTGATGAGGAGTCTGAAGGCTCTTTAGATAACTTGCTTTCTATCTTTGAAATTAATTATCTTTATCAGATTATATCCTAATTTGGATAATTTTTATACTACCTTCCCTGAAACTCAGGGACCCTTTCAATCTGTTCTGTGCAGATACTTTGAAGTTTGTCGCTTATTTGTATACAGTAATTATAAGTGGTTTTTAAATCAGATAGTTCCCACATCTGAAGTTTGTATGGGTCTTTTTCTCCTGTATTGTTTCTGATTCTTCTTATTCATTTTGTCTTTGTTTGTGTGAATTATATGGTTGGCTGCTGCTGAAAATTTATTTGTAGGGTATTCCTCAAAGCCTTGTTTGCATGTTCCATCTTTCAAAATTAATTTTCATTTGTTCTAGCCAGGATGCTTGGAGAAGGAAATGGCAACCCACTCCAGTGTTCTTGCCTGGAGAATCCCCCGGACGGGGGAGCCTGGTGGGCTGCCGTCTATGGGGTCACACAGAGTCGGACACGACTGAAGTGACTTAGCAGCAGCAGCAGCCAGGGTGGGTTGCCATTTCCTTCTCCAATGCATGAAAGTGAAAAGTGAAAGGGAAGTCGCTCAGTCGTGTCTGACTCTTAGCGACCCCATGGACTGCAGCTCACCAGGATCCTCCGTCCATGGATTTTCCAGGCAAGAGTACTGGAGTGGGGTGCCATTGCCTTCTCTGCTAGCCAGGATAGAAACACTATAAATAAGGGATGATCACAAACCAAGTTATATCTTAATGTTTCTTGCAACTCAACCTACACAGATTTAAAATACAAACACACGAGGCCCAATTTGTAGCTACAATTTCCAGGCATGTTTTCTTTTTCCTTCTGCTCTACTTAACACCAGAGAGCCAACAGAGGAAGCAGGTTTAGATTTTTTTGGCATTTACACTGTGTTTATATTGTGGACCTGTGGGGTATCTTGAAATAGGAAATATCTTCAAATAACAATGCTGCACATTTGGCTGGCCCTGAGACTTGATTTCTATTTCTTTGATCTTACATTGCTTCAAATCAAAGCCCAAAGGAAAATGTTTTCAAATGCCCTGAGAGAATAATAAGTTTTGATATACTGTTTACAGGTAACTCTATTACATGCATCCATCAAAAATGACTGTTTTCACCTCTTTAATATTTTAAGTGAATTTTTTTTTTCATTTTTTTGGCCAGACTGTGTGGTTTGCAGGATCTTAGTTCCCTGACCAGGGATCCAACCTTAGGCCCTCAATAGTGGATGCAGAGGGTCCTAACCACCGGACCACCGCAGAATTTCCTAAAGTAATTTTTTAAAAGTCTTGTCTATCACTTTTTATTGTTTTCCACAGGAGAGTCATCTGAATTATCTACACCATCAGTTTCAGGAATAAAAAGCTCTGCCTAATGTCTTTTCAATTTGAAGATTCAATTTTTCCATCATTTAAATAACATATTAGGCTATTTTTATTTTGATTCCATTGTATCCAGTACTCCATTCATTGCATATTCTGCCCAGTCAAATCAATGATCTCCCTTCCCCACTAAATTTTAATCTCCTCATGGAGTAAGCTCTTTTTCTATTGTGTTTAGAAAAATACATACTGAAGTAAATATAGATGAATAAGTATTGAATAAATTAATGAATAAATTTCAATCTATTTTATCATCTGACTTTATAAATTTTAAAACTATAATAAAATATTATATTTCTTTTTATAAAATGGTTATATACTATTTGTACTATTTGATGCTTACGTCATTCACCTAACTATATATCATTTAGAATATATGAGCCGGGGACTTCCCTGCTGCTGCTGCTGCTAAGTCACTTCAGTCGTGTCCGACTCTGTGTGACCCCATAGACGGCAGCCCATGAGGCTCCCCCATCCCTGGGATTCTCCAGGCAAGAATACTGGAGTGGGTTGCCATTTCCTTCTCCAATGCATGAAAGAGAAAAGTGAAAGTGAAGTTGCTCAGTCTGTCCGACTGTTAGCGACCCCATGGACTGCAGCCCACCAGGCTACTACGTCCAATGGATTTTCCAGGCAAGAGTACTGGGGTGGGGTGCCATTGCCTTCCCCGGGGGACTTCCCTGGTGACCTAGTATTTAAGACTTTGTCCTTCCACTAGAGGGTGTGGGTTCCATCTGTGGTCAGGGAACTAAGATCCCATATGCCACGCAAAGCAGTCAAAAAAAGTGAGCCAATTATCTTTTTAAATGTATGTGATGTTGAGTCTTATTTATTCACAGATAATGAAACTTTAAAACTAATTTTTATCTGTTGTAATGGATTTTCCAGGCAAGAGTACTGGGGTGGGGTGCCATTGCCTTCCCCGGGGGACTTCCCTGGTGACCTAGTATTTAAGACTTTGTCCTTCCACTAGAGGGTGTGGGTTCCATCTGTGGTCAGGGAACTAAGATCCCATATGCCACGCAAAGCAGTCAAAAAAAGTGAGCCAATTATCTTTTTAAATGTATGTGATGTTGAGTCTTATTTATTCACAGATAATGAAACTTTAAAACTAATTTTTATCTGTTGTGTTGCATGTGAGCGAAGAAGTGTTTTATAATTCACTTTTAGACTGTGCTCTGTTTTGTAGAAATATAGACATTAAATATATTAAACACTTTCATCCCTAGTCTCTCAGGAGTGCACTCATAATTTTTTATTCTTCCCTATTCTTAAACCAAGATGTGTTAGGTTTAAAGAATAGTGCCATAACTGGTTAATGAGTTTATATTTTGCATCTTTTCCTTTACAAACTAATTAAGAAGCTCCTATCCCTTATGATTTGAGTGAAGGTATAAAACTGAATTATTCCAAGTTCAAAGCAAAAACAAAACAAAAATCAGAAACCACTCTATGTACATCTAACTAAAATAAAAAAACTATATTTGATATATGGAATTAGTTGCTTACAAAATCAGAACTGGACAAGCAGAAGCGAGAGTCAGCACTGAATTCCTGGTTTTGAAGGCATACTACCATTACTGCCTAACTGCTGCTATTGCTACTATTCAAACTGTTACTGCCACAAAGGTCTCTCCTCTCCCACCTCCAAAATTGGTGACTACACAGTGGAACATATCTGGCTGCCACAGTGACCTCCAGTTCCCCATGAAACTGATGGCTGGGCAAAGAAACACTGACTTGGCTGCAAGCATTCATATCTTTCTGATCTGTTGGCTAACAGCAATGACAGTGGGAAGATGACCTTTGCCTGTCTTCAAAGCTCATGTGAAGGCATTTCACTGGTAAATCCTAGTATACATCCAGAATAATAATTCAAAGGAGTCTGTGAAATGGAGTTTTAAGCTTTGAAGACCCTAAATTTTTTTTAAAGTTAATAAAAGGAAGTAGGGATGGATGACAGGTGCCAATAACACACTAGGGGAACGTCATTGGTTCAAAGGATCTTCTCCCAGAAACTAAATTTATTACTTCATTGCTACAGGGGCTAAGCTTTCAGTGGAACAAGAATTATTTTGGCTACAAAAACACACCACCAATATGGAGGATTACAATCAAATGCTCCTCTAAAAACCAAGCCAATCAGGCAATTTATTTGACCCTATCTCCTCCTAGTGGGTAGTGGGGGCTACAGGTGTGGTCTGAGTGGGTGTGACAAACTACTAATTTCACCCAAATATGTGTTCTCCTATTATCAATAGATGTCTCATTTTTAGCTGCCCATGAGAACATGTGGGCTATACATTACTTGCCAACTTCTGTTGTGACTGGGGATGGTCTTGTAACTAAGTTATGGCCAGTGAGACATGAGCATAAGTGCTATGGAATACTTCACAGAAGTAGTCTTTAAAAAAAAAAAAAAAGGCACAGCTTTCCTTTTCTCCTATTGGCAAGTCCGAATAGCAGTGTAATAGCTGGATATCTATCTTGGACTGTGAGTTAAACTTTAGGTCCTAAAGATGGCAAAGCAACAAAATGGAATGGGACGGGGTCCCAGATATCATGGAGTGCATTTAAGCCACTAGCCTTATTTCCTGAGAGAAAAATAAAATTCTGTTTTGTGTAAGCAATTGTTATTATGGGTTTTTCTATTTTTTCAGGCAAAAATTATACAGAACACCTATATACAGAAATTATTTAGCACATAATTCTAGTTGATACAGTAAGCTTTTAAAATAAAATGATATTTAAGGTAAGAACCAAAGAATGAATAGAGAAAACTGTGAGGTATGCAT
Organism: Oreotragus oreotragus; assembly: GCA_006410675.1. NCBI lineage: Eukaryota > Metazoa > Chordata > Mammalia > Artiodactyla > Bovidae > Oreotragus > Oreotragus oreotragus. The sequence goes on along the minus strand of SJYX01000737.1, from coordinate 367,825 downwards.
TTCTTAGAAATCAAGGTTTATTGGGAAGAAATAGGCAAAGCAAACAACTCAGAATTCAAGAAAAACAATTAAAAATAAAGAAAATAAATGGAATTTATGAACATAAAAGAAAATTAAGTAGAATAAAAAACACATAAGATTTAATCAATTAAACACAAGTCTATGTCTCTGAAAAATTCAAGGGATTTTGAGATAAATTGGTAGATTGGATATGTACCTTTAATTTGGGTTTCTCTAAGAATCCAGCTGAGCTACTTAAAATCCTATAAGATGACGCTTTCAAACTGTGGTGCTGGAAAAGACTCGAGAGTCCCTTAAAAAGCAAGGAGATCACACCAATCAATCTAAAGGAAATCAACCCTGAATATTCATTGGAAGGACGGATACTGAAGCTCCAATACTTTGGCCACCTGACACAAAGAGCCGACTCACTGGAAAAGACCCTGATGCCGGGGAAGATTGAGGGCAGGAGGAGAAGGGGGTGACGGAGGATGAGATGGCTGGATAGCATCACTGACTCAATGGACATGAGTCTGAGGAAACTCCAGGAGATTGTTAAGGACCGGCAAGCCTGGCATGCTACAGTCCATGGGGTCACAAAGAGTCAAACACGACTTAATGAACGACAAAAATGCACTAACACAAAAGTGAAGAGATATTTTCAAAAATATAAACCTACAGGTATGCAGCGAATAAGACAGAAGACAGCAGAAAAAAATCTTAGTAGCTAGAAAGCAGATGGATAACTTAGTAAAAGGGAAAAACCAACTACCAGTCCTGAAGAAGGAAAAGCTGAGAACCAATTGTGTTTATACTGCAAGATTTTCACAAGTATCAAAACCGTCAGCCCTAGATACTCTGGAAATGATGACAGGGTTCCAAATAAGGAGAAGTGTGTTAAAATTGCCTCAGAATTATTTAAATCTCTATTGGTCAGATCACTTTCTCCTACTCCAGTCACTAAGTAACCTGCTTTCCTGTCCCTACCATAAGTCTGGAGTCTTGTTTCCTAATGACTCAAGGAAAAGAGAGGCACTATATTAGAGGGTCCGTGGTCAAAACTGAGAGCAGGGGTAATATGGAGAGTGGAAATAGGTGACCATCTAAACAGAGAATAATGATTGATAAAAATGCTATTTTAGTCACTGGGACCACTTATAAATATTTCAATTCTCCTCTCAGACACGGAGAAGTGACATATATTACTTCTGGGCTGGAGCTTTTGGAGACAGTCTAACGCATGGTCTAACACATTTATTTTGCCCACTATAGTGACTATGAAAGCCTTTGTAAAGACAGGAGTCTCCAGAAGCCTGGGTCCCTTACTGACAGCTGTGAGGAGGATCCCATGCTAAACTGTATGGGATGTGTAGTGTGAGAAAGCAATCAACCTTAATGTGTTAAACCATTGAGATTTGCAGTAACTGTTTAGTACTGAAGCATAACTAGCCTATCCTGAATAATGTAGACTTATACTCCTCTTTCCCATTCAATTTTTTACTTTTTCAATCCATACCTTTTTCTCCTGAGTAGGAGATTTTTAAAGATTTGGGGACTCTGACAAGTCCAAGTGGAAACACCTAATTACACTGACTAAAGACCTAAAAACACTGCTGTGGATTTCTCCAAAAACTCCTAATTCACCTTAGAGAAATAATCAAAATGGACAAGCCCTGGTAACATGTGCTCAAAGCTATTATTGAGCTCTTTAATCTCCCACACTAAATTAAGAACAGACACCTGAAGGAGACTCCCAAAGAAAGTTTCCTAAAAGGAATACAAAAATAAAAGCAGTATGGCATAAGGAATAGATCTTAATTTTATCTATTTCCAAATAGTTGTCTACTTAATTAAAAAAAAAATGTACCATTACTCCTTGGAAGAAAAGTTATGACTAACCTAGATAGCATATTGAAAAGCAGAGACATTACTTTGCCAACAAAGGTCCTTCTAGTCAAGGCTATGGTTTTTCCAGTGGTCATATATGGATGTGAGAGTTGGACTGTGAAGAAGGCTGACTGCCGCAGAATTGATGCTTTTGAACTGTGGTGTTGGAGAATACTCTTAAGAGTCCCTTGGACTGCAAGGAGATCCAACCAGTCCATTCTAAAGGAGATCAGCCCTGGGTGTTCTTTGGAAAGAATGATGCTGAAGCTGAAACTCCAGTACTTTGGCCACCTCATGCGAAGAGTTGACTCATTGGAAAAGACTCTGATGCTGGGAGGGATTGGGGGCAGGAGGAGAAGGGGATGACAGAGGATGAGATGGCTGGATGGCATCACCGACTGGATGGATATGAGTTTGAGTGAACTCCGGGAGATGGTGATCCATGGGGAGGCCCGGCATGCTGCGATTCATGGGGTCACAAAGAGTCGAACACAACTGAGTGACTGAACTGAACCATATGTGAAACAGATGACCTGTCCAAGTTCGATGCATGAAAAAGGGTACTCAAAGCCAGTGCACTGGGACAACCCAGAGGGAGGGGATGGGATGGAGGGGTGTTGCCTGGTGTGGGAGGGGGACATGTACACTCGTGGCTGATTCATGTCAATGTATGGCAAAAACCACCTAATATTGTAAAGTAATTAGCCTCCAATGACTCCCGTGGAGCCAGAGGTGGCCATTCACCAGATTAGGATCACCCTCACCAGCCGCCAAGTGAAGTCTCTGGAGAAGGTGTGTGCTGACCTGATTAGAGGCGCGAAGGAAAAGAATCTCAAAGCCAAAGGACCAGTTCGAATGCCTACCAAGACTCTGAGAATAACCACAAGGAAAACGCCTTGTGGTGAAGGTTCTAAGACTTGGGATCGACTCCAAATGAGGATCCACATGTGACTCATTATTTTCAACCTAAAACTCTATAATCAGTCAAATTTACACTCAAGTTTGAGAGTAAAATAAAGATAATTTAATACACTCAAGGTCACAATAAAATTTAGCTTTCATACACCGTTCTCTGGAAACTACTGGAAGGTAAATATCAAAATGAGAGAGTAATCTAAGAGAGAGGAAGTCAGAAGAAAGAGAAAAGATATGATCCATAGCAGAACAAGTGAAATGAGTCTCCATATAATGTTGAAAGATGATCGTAGGATGACTCTCGTCTCCAGTATAGTGAACAACTAGTCCAGTTTAGAGCTCAAGAGGCAGACATTTCACAGGATATCATCAGCAAGTCCCCTGACATACCTTCAATCAGATGAAACAATTGGAGGATATGATCTCTTAAAGCTAGAGAATAAGCCAAAAAAGAGGAAGAATAAAATCCTTGAAATAGGAAACCCAATCAGAAAAAAAAGAAAATTCCAAGAATGACAGTACAGGAAAGTTCCAGGATGAGAGCTGCACAGCAAATGTAGAGGAAAAACCACTCAATTTGAAGGAGAATTGATAGCTCAGGAGATAAGGCAATGACCACATGGAAAATTGAACTGAGAGGCAACCGGAAGTGTGAGAATAGATGACATATCTAAAGAAAACCAAGTAAATGGAAACACAAGGTAATCTTTAACTTCAAGGAATAAAAAGTAAAATAAAAAGATATAATGAGTACACAATGCTCCCAATGATGCTGCAAATGAAAGAAAGCATGAAAGGGCCTCGGAGATGTACAAGAGATAAAATCTATAATCCAACATAAACTGAGTGAAGTCGCGCAGTCATGTCCGACTCTTTGCAACCCCATGGACTGTAGCCTACCAGGCTCCTCCCTCCATGGGATTCTCCAGGCAAGAGTACTGGAGTGGGTTGCCATTTCCTTCTCCAGGGGATCTTCCCAACCCAGGGATTGAACCCTGGTCTCCTGCATTCCAGGCAGACACTTTAACCTCTGAGCCACCAGGGAAGTTCAATCTTTAACTTCAAGGAATAAAAAGTAAAATAAAAAGATATAACGAGTACACAATGCTCCCAATGATGCTGCAAATGAAAGAAAGCATGAAAGGGCCTCGGAGATGTACAAGAGATAAAATCTAAAATCCAACATAAACTGAGTGAAGTCGCGCAGTCATGTCCGACTCTTTGCAACCCCATGGACTGTAGCCTACCAGGCTCCTCCCTCCATGGGATTCTCCAGGCAAGAGTACTGGAGTGGGTTGCCATTTCCTTCTCCAGGGGATCTTCCCAACCCAGGGATTGAACCCTGGTCTCCTGCATTCCAGGCAGACACTTTAACCTCTGAGCCACCAGGGAAGTTCAATCTTTAACTTCAAGGAATAAAAAGTAAAATAAAAAGATATAACGAGTACACAATGCTCCCAATGATGCTGCAAATGAAAGAAAGCATGAAAGGGCCTCGGAGATGTACAAGAGATAAAATCTATAATCCAACATAAACTGAGTGAAGTCGCGCAGTCATGTCCGACTCTTTGCAACCCCATGGACTGTAGCCTACCAGGCTCCTCCCTCCATGGGATTCTCCAGGCAAGAGTACTGGAGTGGGTTGCCATTTCCTTCTCCAGGGGATCTTCCCAACCCAGGGATTGAACCCTGGTCTCCTGCATTCCAGGCAGACACTTTAACCTCTGAGCCACCAGGGAAGTTCAATCTTTAACTTCAAGGAATAAAAAGTAAAATAAAAAGATATAACGAGTACACAATGCTCCCAATGATGCTGCAAATGAAAGAAAGCATGAAAGGGCCTCGGAGATGTACAAGAGATAAAATCTATAATCCAACATAAACTGAGTGAAGTCGCGCAGTCATGTCCGACTCTTTGCAACCCCATGGACTGTAGCCTACCAGGCTCCTCCCTCCATGGGATTCTCCAGGCAAGAGTACTGGAGTGGGTTGCCATTTCCTTCTCCAGGGGATCTTCCCAACCCAGGGATTGAACCCTGGTCTCCTGCATTCCAGGCAGACACTTTAACCTCTGAGCCACCAGGGAAGTTCAATCTTTAACTTCAAGGAATAAAAAGTAAAATAAAAAGATATAACGAGTACACAATGCTCCCAATGATGCTGCAAATGAAAGAAAGCATGAAAGGGCCTCGGAGATGTACAAGAGATAAAATCTAATCCAACGTAAAAAGGAGTCAACTGATAATGTCTAAAACCAATTAATCAGATTCTGCATGCTACTAGTAGAATATAAATTAAAGGCAGAAGAGACAAAGAGTTGAAAATGGCTGCTTATTGCTATAGTAATCAAAACAGTGTCTTGTTGGCAGAAAAACAGACACACAGATCAATGGAACAAAATTGAGAGTCCAGAAATAAACTCACACATATATTAACAATTAATCTGAGACAAAGGGGGAAAGAACATACAATGGAGAAAGGATAGTCTCATCAGTAAGTGGTGTTGGTAAAACTGGATAGCCAAATGCAAAATGATGAAACTAGACCACTATCTTACACCATATATAAATAACAACTCAAGATGGATTAAAGGCTTGAGTGTAAGACCTGAAGCCATAAAAACTCTCACTAGAAAATATAGGCGATATGCTTTTCAATCCTGTCTTACTAATTTCTTTCTGAATATGTCTCTTAAAGGAAACAAAAGCAAAAATAAACAAATGGTACAACTTCAAACTAAAATGCTTCTGCACAGCAAAGGAAACATCAACAAAAGGACAATCTATAGAATGGAGAAGATATTTGCAAATCATATATCCAATAACGGGTTAATGCCAATATATATAAAGAACTCATACAACTCAACAAAAACAAAGCAACCTAATTTTAAAATGAATGGAGGGGACCTACTGTATAGTCTGTGGAACTCTGCTCAGTATTATGCAGCAGTCTAGATGGGAGGGGAGTTTGGAGAATGGTATGGCTGAGTCCCTTCGCTATTCACTGGAAACTATCACAACATTGTTAATTGGCTATACCCCAAAACAAATTTTAAAAATTTAAAGAAATGAACAGAGGAGGAGTCCCTGGTGGTACAGTGGCTAAGACTCTGAACTCCCAATGTAGGGGACCCAGGTTTGATCCCTGGTCAGGAAACTAGATCCCACATGCTGTAATTGGGAGTTCACATGCCATAGTTAAGAGTCTGTATGCCGCCACTGAAAGACCCCACATGCCACTACTAAAGATTCTGCATGCTACAACTAAGAGCTGATAAAGCCAAATAAATAAAAGTAAAAATGAACATAGGATCTGAACATTTTTCCAAAGAAGACAAAAAGATGGTCAACAGCCACATAAAAAGATATTCAAGCATCACTCATTTTTAGAAAATGCAAATAAAAACCACGATGAGGTATTACCTCACACCCATTAGAATGGCTATTATCAAAAAAGTCAAGAAATAAATTTTGGAGAGGGTGTAGACAAAAGAGAATCATACTTCATGGGAATGTAAATTTTGGAGCCACTGTAGAAAATAATATGAAGATTCCTCAAAAAAACTAATAGAACTACCATATGATCCAGCTATTTCACTTCTGGATATTTACCTGAAGAAAATGAAAACACCAATTTATAAAGATATATGTACCCTATATTCATTGCAGCATTACTCAAAATAGCAAAGATACGGAAATGACCTAAGTGCCCATCGAGAAACAAATGAACAAAGAAGATATGATACACACACACAGTGGAATGCTACTCAGCATAAAAAAGATGAAATTGTTCTATGTGCTGCAACAGACCTTGAGGATATCATCCTAAGTGAAATAAGTCGGGGGAGGAAGACAAATACTGTATGATTTCACTCATGTGAAAAAAAAAAAAAAAAAAGACAGACAAACACAAACACATCGCTATAGAGAACAGAGGAAAAGAAGTGTAGGGGTAGGGCATAATGTGTGGAGGGGCCACCTGTGTAAGCGAAAACCAAACTTGTGGTGAGCACACCATAGTGTACACAGAAGTCAAAATACAGTGTACACATGAAACTTAATAAGGTTATAAACAAATATTAATTCAAAAAAAGTCTCCTTGTTGGGAAATGAACTAGGAAAATGAGAGAAAGTACAGAAAACTACTCTATTTTCTTCTAAACCTTTTAGTACTATTGATTTTGACTCAAGGTCATAGATTATTTTTAAAAGAGTGGATTTTAAAAGATCAGTAAAACAGAGTTCTTGCAAGTATCCTAAGTAATAAAAAAGGAAATAAAATACTAAATATAATAAGAACACATATATAACTAAACATAAATTATGCAATGAAAATATAATACCAAAATGTTTGCAAATCCAGATAAAATAAATGGTTTTTAAAAGTAAAATACAAATTANAGAGTGGATTTTAAAAGATCAGTAAAACAGAGTTCTTGCAAGTATCCTAAGTAATAAAAAAGGAAATAAAATACTAAATATAATAAGAACACATATATAACTAAACATAAATTATGCAATGAAAATATAATACCAAAATGTTTGCAAATCCAGATAAAATAAATGGTTTTTAAAAGTAAAATACAAATTACTTTAAACAGAAACAAAACTCATAGATTAATAACCAAAAGTAAAATGGAAAGATAGTCATAAATTTACCACCCAAATCCAAACCATTTAAAAGGCAAGTCATAATAAAGCATGTAGAAACACATGATTATAAAAACAATTGTTACATAAAAATAGAAAGCTTCCTAATCCATACTACAAAGCCAGAACAGTTTACTATCAAAGCCATATAAGCTAAACACACACATATATACACACATACAGAACAGCATGAGCCAAAAAAATCCTAAAACAATATTGGTTCATCAACTCTACCTGTGCAGTAAAACAATATGTAATGGTTAAATGTCATTTATATCAAGAATTCAATAATTAAAAAGCTAAAGAATAAAAGCACAGTTTCACAGATGTCAAAAATTACTCTAAAATATGAAAGAATAAGGAAAAATAAAATTTTTTTCATGGAGCATTTACCCCAAGTTGACATCAACCATCATAGTTAAAGATGAAATACTAGGAGCACTTCCACAGACGAGTGACACCTGCATGCTATTATTAATTTTAAGAGTATTCATCGCATACTCTTAGAATGCCAGTCATGTGACCACATACTTAAATCAGGTGAAGGGTAGAGGATGGGGTGGTAGACAGTGTTCCAAAAATTATTGTGGGAAAAGAGCAAAGGCGAAACTGGAAGGGTTATTTAATTCACAAGAAACTGAATAAAGGCCAGTTACTCTGCAGGGTGGACAGCATTATTAAGCAGTTTGCAAATAAAAGGTCCTCAACCGATATTTGTTGACTTTGGGATGGAGACTTCATTGTCTTATATATTCTTTACTATAAATCTTAAAAACAAGAGATTTTCTTAGGATTAACTCCTGTATGGGAACCGGAGTTTAATTTTGTGTACATAAATTATAAGAAAACAGCTAATTTATTTTTCTGCGAGTGCACTCACAGAGAGGGAAACGATGTAAGAACTTACTAGGCGTACTATGGCTAGTTTAGAAAAAAGAAAATGAAATAAAACAGCAAAGAAACTTGGGGGTAAAAAAATCACTCCTACTTCAGTTCCTTCAATCCGCCATCTTTTTGTTCTAGTCTTAAAATCGGGAATAACACCCACAAAACGCAAGGTGGCGCTGCAGGCTAAAAAGAGAAAAAAATATTCGCATCAATGATGTTGCGGATGCCAGCGTTTAGAGGAAAACTGGCCAGACTATAAGAGTAAAGGAAAAGAAACCGTGGTTAAGAGGAGCTGGGTAAAATGAGTATTCCTCCCTACAAGCATTGCTGTTACCCAGTTCATTTCTAAGGATTCGATTGATGCCATTTCTGAGCTGCTTAAGAACGAAACAAAGTGTTTTTGAAAGACTGGTTAAACGAAGAATGGACGCCAGAGTGGAATGTGCTGTGCAGCAAAGGCAAGTCCTCTTTCTTTGTGTATTTCTGGGAATGTCCTGGGCTGCTGAGGAACCGCTAATGTATTTTGTGGAGGAGGAAGCTGAGAGAGGCACCTTTCTGGCCAACCTAGCACATGACCTGGGTTTGGGGATGGAGGAACTATCAGCCAGGGAGCCTAGAGTCATTACAGACCAGAAAATAGGATTTTTATTACTCGATCCGCTTACTGGTGATTTATCTCTAAATGAGAAATTAGACCGAGAGGAACTGTGCGGCCCCAAAGAACCTTGTGTGCTACCGTTCCAGCTGTTAATGGAAAAGCCTTTTGAGATTTTCCGTGCTAAATTATGGGTTAGAGATATCAATGATCATTCTCCAGTATTTCTGGATAGAGAGATTCCCTTGAAAATATTAGAAAGTACCACCGCAGGGGCGGCATTTTTTCTACAAAGTGCACAGGATTCAGATATTGGAACCAATAACGTGAGAAACTACACCATCAGCCCCAATGCCTATTTCCACATTAGTGTTCATAATGGTGCAGAGGGGATTATCTATCCTGAATTGGTCCTGGATAGATCACTGGATCGAGAAGAGGTGCCTGAACTCACTTTAATCCTCACCGCCTTGGATGGTGGCTCTCCACCCAGATCCGGGACTACCCTGGTGCGCATCCTGGTTTTGGACACAAATGACAACTCGCCTGAATTTGTACAGCCTCTCTACAAGGTGCAATTGTGTGAGGATAGCCCTGTGGGCTCTCTGGTTGTCACTGTCTCAGCTACAGACTTAGATACGGGAAGTAATGGGGAAATAATCTATACATTTTTTTATGCTACTGAAAGAATTTTCAAAACATTTCAAATCAATCCAACATCCGGCAGTGTTTATCTCAAAGCTGAATTAAACTATGAGGTAATGCAAACTTATACATTAACTATTCAGGCCAAAGATGGCGGAGGACTTTCTGGAAAATGTACGGTGGTGGTTCAGGTAACAGATATAAACGACAATCCACCAGAACTGCTCATGTCATCACTTACTAGCCCAATTCAAGAAAATTCACTTGAAACAGTCGTAGCTGTTTTTAGGATTCGAGACAGAGATTCGGGGAACAATGCAAAGATGGTGTGTTCTATCCAAGACGATCTCCCCTTCGTCCTGAAGCCATCTGTAGAGAATTACTACACCTTGGTAACCGACAGTCCACTGGACAGAGAGGAAAGAGCCGAGTACAACATCACCATCACGGTCACTGACATGGGAACCCCCAGACACGAGGGCCACTTCCCGGGCCAGCTGGTGGACGTCAGCGGCACGGGGACCCTGTCGCAGAGCTACCAGTATGAGGTGTGTCTGATGGGAGGCTCTGGCAAGTTCAAATTCTGAAGCCGATTCTCCCCAATCTCGCATCCCAGAGCATAGGCAGGGAAGTGGAAGAATATCCCTCATATCGGAATGATTTGGGTTTGTGATAAAAATGAAAAATACCGTTACTATATCTGTGAATATATTCCCGTTAAGAAATTTATCTCAATTTACCTGTAGAGGAGTGCTTTCACATCATTTGACGTATTCCTAAGGTCAAAGAATTTCTTCACACAGAAAAGGATTCACCTTTAGCCCTAAGAACACAAAGCATGGATTGTGTATTGTCATCTTTTGCCTCAATTATGCTTTGTGTGCAGTCTATTACATGACAAATCTTGTTTGAGATGTTCTAAATTGTAATTCACTGTCTTCAAATATTATTGCTACTTTTATTTTTTGAGTTGATTAGAGTGCTGTGCAAGTACCTAAATTTAAAAAAAACTATGGAATAGATACTTATTTTGACATTTTCAATTTTAGAAATAAACATATGATGGGAGGTATTTTAGAAATTCGCAATCGTATGTTCATAGAGTTTCTTTGCGTTCACAAAGGTCACCAAGTGAAAAATGGCAGAACTAAGCATCTCTTATAAATCTGATTCTGGGGCCTTCTAGTGATGCTATACTGTTTTCTCTTGTTAGATATCACCTGGCAAGTTTCTGCCTAATTAAAGAGAAATCTTTTTCTCATATCTCTGTACAGTCTTTTCTGTATTTGTAAAGAATAAGATGTGTATTGTGGTTTTATTTTCTTATAAACTAACAATACAGTTTTTGTGGATAATAATTCAGGCATTATTTTTAATATTTTAATTTTTATTATTTTATTATTTTTAGCTCTGACCTAACCAAATCTCAAAAACAATTGAAAGATCTATCTGTGCCTTCTTGTTATCTGAACCCATGACCTGCATTTCATAGAAAAGATTAATGACCATGAATAAAAATATTATACAATTATTTTTAATCACTTATTTCCCTCCCATTGCAGTAATTTTCCTACAGTAGCCCCTATCTGCTCTTTTAAACACATGTTTCCTTTAAATTGAAAGTTTATTTTTAAAGTTATATTCAGTATACTTCAGTGCTGAATCAGGAAAAGGGGAGGAACAGAATTTTACACAATGATAGAAATTAAGACATAACCATACAAATGTAATGGATGGTGGATCTTGTTTGAATTTTGATTCAATCAATACAACTTAGAAATAATTAGAAAAGTCTGACTATAAACTGATATTAAACAATATTAACAATTTCTTAGGTGTGGTAACATCACTGTAGTGTTTTTTAAAAAACTGAAAATTAGAGATGTATAATAAAATTTTTACAGGTGAAAATTTAGTTTGGGATGTGAAAATGTTGGGGATATAGGGTAAACAATTATGGGAAAATACTGATACCTGTTCTAACTAGCTATGAGTACCTGGGAGTTTGTCATACTACTCTCCTTCATTATGGGGTTTGAAATTTTTCAAAATAAAAGATTTTTTTAATGGACACTGTAAAGATTCTTGGACACAGTAGGGGAAGTAAAGAGTGGGATGATTTGAGAGGATAGCATTGAAACATATATACTATATGTAAAATAGACAGCCAGTGGGAAATTCTCCATGTATGGCGTAGAGAACAAGTCAGTGCTCTGTGACAACCCAGAGTGTTGCGAAGGGGAGGAGGTAGGAGGGACATTCAAGAAAAAGGGGACATATGTATACCTAATGTTAATTCATGTTGATGGCAAAAAAAAAAAAATCACAATATTGTAATTATCCCCTAACTTTTAAAAAAAATGGAAAAAACTGACACGACACTGTAAGAAGTGGAATGAAAACTAGAACACTTCTGAGATACAGACTCATCGATATGATCAGATTATACCTCTACTAAACAAACTCTCCAGCCTTTTTGCTTCATCATTTGATATGATAAGGTCTATCTTAAATAATGCTGCTCATGAATTCTGCCATGTGAATCTTGTTTTTCTAGTCATGGTAATGGACTAATGCAAACTGAGCTACCTGATGGCATCAAAGAACATGCCTGGTGTATGTGTGTATAAGGTTAATTTCTTTCTGCCTCAGTTTCCTCATCTGTAAAGAAGGGAACTCACAGCAGCCCAAGGTATAAGTACCTTTAATATTGTCACATTAGACAAATGAGGAAACGGAGGCACTGGTTAAATAATGTGTCCAAGGTTTATAGCTACTAATTATTCCCATAGTTCATGGCAATAAAAGTCTCCAGTTCTCAGTTTTCTGTGTTACCATATACATTTAAATTTCTGCATAGTCTTCCTTATCAGACTGTCACATATTTTCTTTTGCTCCAAACTCAATTAGCATTATTGAAAATAGTCCGTGTACTATCATTTCTCCTGTATGGCCCTCAGACAATTGTCTGAACCTTAGGGTGGGAAATAGTAAAAACAGTATTCTAAGGGAGGCCTGGCGTGCTGCAGTCCATTGGGTCGAAGAGTCGGACATGACTGAGTGACTGAACTGAACTGAACCTTAGATATATCGGTGATACATAATACTGTCAAGAGTTGGGAACACTGGGGAGTTCCCTGGTGGTCTAGTAGTTATGATTCCTTGCTTTCACTGAAGTGACATGGGTTCAGTCCCTGGTCAGGGAACGCAGATCCCAGAAGCAATGCTGCTGCTGCTGCTGCTAAGTCACTTCAGTCGTGTCCGACTCTGTGTGACCCCATAGACGGCAGCCCACCAGGCTCTCCGGTCCCTGGGATTCTCCAGGCAAGAATACTGGAGTGGGTTGCCATTTCCTTCTCCAATGCATGAAAGAGAAAAGTGAAAGTGAAGTCGCTCAGTCTGTCCGACTGTTAGCGACCCCATGGACTGCAGCCCACCAGGCTACTCCGTCCATTGGATTTTCCAGGCAAGAGTACTGGGGTGGGGTGCCATTGCCTTCCCCGAGAAGCAATGCAGCGCGGCCAAAANCGACCCCATGGACTGCAGCCCACCAGGCTACTCCGTCCATTGGATTTTCCAGGCAAGAGTACTGGGGTGGGGTGCCATTGCCTTCCCCGAGAAGCAATGCAGCGCGGCCAAAATTAAAAAAACAACAAAGAAAGCTGGGAACACTGCATCCATTTCAACCCGGAAAATACAAGTTCCTCTGAGGACGCGTGGTGGCGCTGCAGGATAAGAAGGTACAAACCTAAACCGCAGTTGCGGTTCTATTAAAGACAGAACTCGTAAGCAGAGCCTGGAAGCCTGGATGTCACAGTAGGACTAGGTCTTCCGTAAAGGGCTACTCACGGAAATATTTCTGAGGTAAACCACGAGACATTGAGGCCTTTACAGCTCAGCGGAACCATCCTCGCCAGAGGCTATACTGGGCAAGAACAATGGAGGCCAGCAAGAAGCTCGTTTGCAGACAAAGGCAAGTCCTTTTCTTTTTCTTCTTACATTTAGCTCTGGCCGGCTTTGAATTTAGGCGTTATTCTGTGGTGGAGGAAGCTGAGGGGAGCTCTTTTGTAACCAATTTAGCAAAAGACCTGGGTCTGGGGCAGGGAGAACTCTCCAGGCGGGGAGCAAGGGTCGTTTCCAAAGGGAACAAACTGTATTTGCAGCTGGATCAGGAGTCTGGGGATTTACTGCTAAATAAGAAACTGGACCGCGAGGAACTATGTGGTCAGACAGAGCCATGTGCGCTGCGTTTCCAGGTTTTGCTAGAGAATCCCTTAGAGTTTTTTCAAGCTGAGCTACAGATAATAGACATAAATGACCATACTCCTGTGTTCATGGATGGAGATATGTTGTTAAAAATATCAGAGAACAGTCTTCCTGGCACTACATTTCCTCTAAAGAATGCTCAGGACATGGATGTAGGTCAAAATAATATTGAAAATTATATAATCAGTCCCAACTCCTATTTTCGGGTCCTCACTCGCAAACGCAGCGATGGCAGAAAATATCCGGAACTTGTGCTGGACAAAGTACTGGATCGCGAGGAGGAAGCTGAGCTCAGGTTAACCCTCACTGCTCAGGATGGTGGTTCTCCACCACGGTCTGGCACCGCTCACGTCTACATAGAAGTCGTGGACATCAACGATAACGCCCCTGAATTTGAGCAGCCTTTCTACAAAGTAAAGATCCCTGAGGACAGTCCCAAAGGGTTCCTTGTTGTCCAAGTCTCTGCTACCGATGGAGACATAGGAGTCAATGGAGAGATTTCCTATTCACTTTCCCAGGCTTCAGAAGACATCAGCAAAACCTTTGAGATCAATGCCATGACTGGAGAAATTCGACTGAAAAAACAACTTGATTTCGAAACAACTCAGTCCTATGAGGTCAGTATCGAGGCCAGCGATACTGGAAGCCTTTCTGGAAAATGCACCGTTCTGATTCACGTCGTGGATGTGAACGACAATGCCCCAGAAGTCACCATGTCTGCACTTACTGGACAGATCCCTGAGAACTCGCCTGAAACTGTGGTTGCAGTTTTCAGTGTTTCAGATCTTGACTCTGAAGAGAATGGGAAAGTAAGTTGCTCCATTCAGTACGATCTACCGTTTTTGCTGAAATCTTCCATGGAAAATTTTTACACCCTAGTAACAGAGCGACCGCTAGACAGAGAGACCAGAGCCGAATACAATATCACCATCACTGTCACGGACTTGGGGACACCCAGACTGAAAACCGAGCACAACATAACCGTGCTGGTGTCCGACGTCAACGACAACGCCCCCGCCTTCACCCAGACCTCCTACACCCTGTGGGTCCGCGAGAACAACAGCCCCGCCCTGCACATCGGCAGCGTCAGCGCCACAGACACAGACGCGGGCGCCAACGCCCAGGTCACCTACTCGCTGCTGCCGCCCCCCGACCCGCTCGTGCCCCTCGCCTCCCTCGTGTCCATCAACCCCGACAACGGCCACCTCTTCGCCCTCACGTCCCTGGACTACGAGACCCTGCGGGCCTTCGAGTTCCGCGTGGGCGCCACCGACCGCGGCTCGCCCGCGCTCAGCAGCCAGGCGCTGGTGCGCGTGCTCGTGGCGGACGCCAACGACAACGCGCCCTTCGTGCTCTACCCGCTGCAGAACGCCTCGGCGCCCTGCACCGAGCTGGTGCCCAGGGCGGCCGAGCCGGGCTACCTGGTGACCAAGGTGGTGGCGGTGGACGGCGACGCGGGCCAGAACGCCTGGCTGTCGTACCAGCTGCTCAAGGCCACGGAGCCCGGGCTGTTCGGCGTGTGGGCGCACAACGGCGAGGTGCGCACGGCGCGGCTGCTGAGCGAGCGCGACGCGCCCAAGCAGCGGCTGGTGGTGCTGGTCAAGGACAACGGCGAGCCGCCGCTCTCGGCCAGCGTCACGCTGCACGTGCTGCTGGTGGACGGCTTCTCGCAGCCCTACCTGCCGCCCCCGGAAGCGGAAGCGGCGGCCGCGGCGCCGGCCGACCCGCTCACCGTCTACCTGGTGGTGGCCTTGGCGTCGGTGTCGTCGCTCTTCCTCTTCTCGGTGCTGGTGTTCGTGGCGGTGCGGCTGTGCAGGAGGGGCGGGGCGGCCTCGGCGGGTCGCTGCCCGGTGGCCGAGGGCCACTTCCCGGGCCAGCTGGTGGACGTCAGCGGCACGGGGACCCTGTCGCAGAGCTACCAGTACGAGGTGTGCCTGACTGGAAGTACTGCGACCGGCGAGTTCAAATTCCTGAAGCCAGTTGTACCCAACTTTCAGAGCCATTTCCCCGGGCCAGAAATGAATCCCCAATTTTAGGGAAGACTTTAGTTTCAGTATTCAGTGACAATAGTTGTTTTTAATATTCCAAATATTTTAAATTGATGATGGTTAAAGGTTTTTCTGGCAACTTACCATGAACCTTTAAAACACTAAACTTACTTCCAAAATTTGCTTTTTAAAATGGTATCTTATTACTGTAACAAGATTAATGGTCCTAAATGTTGCCTGAAAACAATGATGAAGTCAATAACTGTACAAACCCTTGTTCTGGCATAGCTTAGATCTATATGAAGAAAAAACAATGGGTAATTATCAGTTGTATTTGCTTAACTTTTTCTGCATAGTTTAACAAGTTGTTTTAATTGCTTTTCATTTCGTTTCACTGGTGTTAAAAGAGGAAAAGGCTACACTGTTTATCCAGTGAGATGAAAAGGCATAGCAGGAAACTGGCTTTTCCCCACTTGAGAAACACTGATCATCTATGACAGAGTATGTCACTTAAGCTCCATTCATCTTTTCTTCTTTAGTAACAGATCCCCAAATTTCATTTAGAACATTAGTGTACTTAGTTAAAAGAAAACATTTTCCCAACCTTCTTGGCAGCTATAATAAAGCATTTGACTAAGTTACTGTCAAAGAAATGTATATGAGAATGTTCTAAGAGAGTTTCAGAAAGGCCTTTAAAAGCAAGGTGATTCATCTAGGAAGTGACTCGGGGCGGGGGGTCCCTTTTGTCTTTCTCTGCCTCTGCTGCTTGAAATGTGTGAGTAACATTTGGAATATAATGTCATATTGAGCCATAAAGCAAAACTAAAGATGGAAATAATGGTTCAAGACAGTCAGTGTAGCATAAACTCTAAAGATATGAGGATCCCTGATAATCAGAGTCATCATGTCATCCCTGAATTGCCTACTTCTGAACTTTTTTTTACTTGGGAAATAAAGGGATTTCTATCTCATTTAAGCCTCTATTTTAGTTTTGTGCTACCTCCAACAGAATCCAATCCTAATGCTTTCACAGTAAGATAGTGTTAAAATATTATATAATACAGTAGAATGCACAACTCTTAAGTTTAAGAGAATTTGATGTAACTGATCTTTGTCATTTTTTCTTGATCACTAGAGTAAGGAGTGCTTTATGTTCATTATCTTTATAATCCTCTGCCAAACCCTAAGGAAGTTGACATATTATCTCCTCTTTTACTTGCACACAATTTGGAAGTAATAAATGAAAAAAATGTGAAATACATTCTAAGTCTACTTGAATTGAGTACCCCAGTTCTTAACCCAAATGCTATCCTGGCAAGCACTAACTGTCTTCGAAACTGAAATTCTTTTTCATGAACTGAACTCACATGTAGAAATGTAACTTTTAGTCTATTCCTTGATTTTGGTTCTGTACCAAAGATCACACTGCTCTGAACCAATGAACCCAAGGTTCTTATAGCAGCATTTGACCTAAGTAAGCTGGGTCAGATACCACAGTTGACCTTCATCATGATCCAGTCAGTCTGATTATATTCCTGTACCTTGTCAACATATCACATTCATAACTGCAAAAATGAATGCTCTGAATAGAGAGTAGAATTAACCCTATGGTTGTATTTTTGTACTATTTCTTCAGCCTTTTTCTGTCAATCCTAATATACATATTTTTTGAAAGTTTATTATACACAATTTGTAAGTTCCTTAGTCAGATTAAAATACTATATTCACATTAGCTGACTATTTGTTTCAAAGCAGTAGCTATTCTAGTATTACTTCTGAATGAAATAACTAATTTCAGAAAAGTATGAGCAGTTATGTGGCAGAATTTTTATCACTAAACAATTTAGAGATTCTGGAATGTTAATAGAGCCAATAGGCTCTAGTAATTTTCTGTTAAAATTAACCATATGGCTTTGACGACATCTCTTTTAAAAATTGTCCTGAAAAAAGATTTAGAGGGTCATAAATGACTGTTTTGAAAAAATGGATCACAAAAGCTGAATCAGACATTCTTCAGCATTTGCTCTGATGATGCTATTCTTGTAGAGTGATGAATTTTTGCTGACTTGGATGCTGGGTGCATGAAAATTCATGTTTATGTGTATTAGTTTTATATTGCTACTATTAAAATTACCACAAACATAGTTGCTCCAAACAATAAAAATGTACTACTATATAGTTCTGTAGGTGTGATGTCTGACATGAGTCTTACTGGGCTAAATTCAGGATGTTAGCAGGGATGCATTTTTCTGGTGGCTCTAGAGGAGAATTAATTTCTTGGTCTTTTCCAGCTTTTAGATGCTGCCTATATTACTTGAATCATGGTCTCTTGCATCTACATTCAAAGCCAGCAACACTCTGTCCCTTACTCCAGTTCTTCTGTAATCATATCTCCCTTGATCATAGCCAAGAAAGGTTCTGTCTGTAGATAATCCAGATAATCCAAGATAACCTCTCCTTCACAGGGTCCTCAATTTAATTATATCTATGAATTCTCTTTTGACATGTAAGGTAACATTATTACAGATTTTGGGAATTCGGGCATGGATATCTTTGGGTAGGTGGCCATTATTCTGCTTACCGTTGGCTGCTTGAAAGAAAATTATCCAGTCTGGCAGTACCACCTATGGCCAAAGAAAGGCATACAAAGACCTTTGTGACAGGAGTTTAGACCTTATTGATTAGATCCTTTAACCCTAGACAAAGTATTAGACAAACTTCTAAAGATAGTTAAACAAAAACATTGTGTTTATAAATATATTATGAATCTTTACCAAAATTCAATTTTAATATAAAACTGGAAAATCTGAACTAAAGGGTATGGGTTTGAAGTAGAAAATGTTCTAAAATTGACTGTGGTTGTGGATGTGAATATACTAAAAGCCATTGAATTATACATTCTGAATGATACATTCTGAATGTATAATTTTATGGTATGTGAATTACATCTCATTAAAGCTGTTTTTAAAAAGGAATAAAACAAATCATTCTCATGATTTTTTTTAAATCCAAAAACATGGCAGGCCTAATAACTATTAGACTCCCTTTTGGGGAAGTTTTGGAACATGAAACTTTTGGAAACCCATGAAACATGAAAGTTTTGAAAACTCACTGTTCTCAGACTTTGGTGCTGGAATGAAGAAGTAATATTCTTTAATAAGGCATTGGTAAAATACTCTCTTTAGAAACATAATTAATTGCAATTTTGCAATGTCTACTCATTTATAATTCTATAATATTTACCATGAAAATGATGTACTAAAGTGTATATTCTTTTTAGCTTAAATGGTAATTATTTTATTTAATCATTAACTCTGAACATTAACATAAATGAAGGTTTGCTCTTTGTACCTCTGTGCAACAACACAACTCTTCCTGAACTCATAAAAGCCATATGAAAATAGAACTTAGTGTTTTAAATTAAAGAACACAGTTGACAACCTATTTTGTACATTTAGGAGAACTGTGCATTCAGTCTTGCATTCAGTGTTAAACCAGTAAAGATGAGACAGAACGCATGGTGGCGCTGCAGGTTAAGGTGATCAAAAAAGAGACTTGCCTTAAAAACAGTAGCTCCAGCATCCAGCTAGTTTCACACTGCCTGGAAACTGCCTGAAGAATAGCCTTCTCAGCCAGAGCGAAAGTGAGTTTGAAACCTCTCTAAAACTATATTTAGTGACAAGCTCTGACCTGCTAGGGCTACCAGGATCTTGGGCATATATGAAGCTCCTGTGAACCCAGTTGTCAGGAAACAGTAATGGAGACTGGACCGATGCACAATCGCAGACAAAGGCAAGTCCTAGTTTTCTTTGTTTGCCTGAGCATGTCTTGGGGGAGTGCTGACTTGGGGCCATATTCAGTAGTAGAAGAAACAGAGAAAGGCTCCTTTGTGGCAAATTTAGCAAAAGACCTGGAGCTGGGGTTGGCAGAGATGGCTACTCGAGCGGTCCGGATCATTTCCCAGGGAAACAAAGAGCATTTGCAGCTCAAGGTTCAGACGGGGGATTTGCTCCTAAATGAGAAGCTAGATCGAGAGGAGCTATGTGGTCCAATTGAACCTTGCATACTACATTTCCACGTATTAATGGAAAAACCTTTAGAGATATTCCAGGCAGAACTGAGGGTAAAGGACATCAATGACCATTCCCCCGTGTTCAATGAAAGAGAAATTATTCTAAAAATACCGGAAAACAGTCCTACAGGAACTGCATTCCCTCTGAGTAATGCTCTGGACTTGGATGTAGGCAGCAACAATATTCAGAACTATACAATCAGCCCCAACTTCCATTTCCGGGTTATAACCCACAATCGCAGCGATGGCAGAAAATACCCTGAGCTGGTGTTGGACAAAGAGCTGGATCGGGAGGAGGAGCCTGAAATCTCATTAACGCTGACAGCGCGGGATGGCGGCTCTCCACCAAGGTATGGGACAGCCCAGGTTCGCATTGAAGTGGTGGACATCAACGATAACGCCCCTCAGTTTCAGCAGTTGTTCTACAAGGTGCATATTCCTGAAAATAGCCCCGTAGGCTCCCTGGTTGTCACTGTTTCTGCCAGCGATGTAGACAGTGGACTCTATGGGAAAATATCATACACATTCTTTCAGCCTTCTGAAGATATTAGTAAAACTTTGGAGGTAAATCCAAAGACAGGCGAAATTCGACTGAGAAAACAAATAGATTTTGAAACAGTTCTCTCTTATGAAGTGGACGTCAAGGCCACTGATGGGGGTGGCCTCTCAGGAAAATGCACTCTTCTCCTGCAGGTAGTGGATGTGAATGACAATCCTCCGGCAGTGACAGTATCTGCACTTACCAGCCCCATCCCAGAGAACTCCCCTGAAATTGTAGTTGCTGTTTTCAGTGTTTCAGATCCTGACTCTGGGGACAATGGGAAAACAACTTCCTCCATCCAAGATGACCTTCCTTTTCTTCTAAAATCGTCAGTAAAGAACTTCTACACCTTAGTAACGGAGAGAACACTGGACAGAGAGGAAAGAGCCGAGTACAACATCACCATCACGGTCACTGACATGGGAACCCCCAGACTGAAAACCGAGCACAACATAACCGTGCTGGTGTCCGACGTCAACGACAACGCCCCCGCCTTCACCCAGACCTCCTACACCCTGTGGGTCCGCGAGAACAACAGCCCCGCCCTGCACATCGGCAGCGTCAGCGCCACAGACACAGACGCGGGCGCCAACGCCCAGGTCACCTACTCGCTGCTGCCGCCCCCCGACCCGCTCGTGCCCCTCGCCTCCCTCGTGTCCATCAACCCCGACAACGGCCACCTCTTCGCCCTCACGTCCCTGGACTACGAGACCCTGCGAGCCTTCGAGTTCCGCGTGGGCGCCACCGACCGCGGCTCGCCCGCGCTCAGCAGCCAGGCGCTGGTGCGCGTGCTCGTGGCGGACGCCAACGACAACGCGCCCTTCGTGCTCTACCCGCTGCAGAACGCCTCGGCGCCCTGCACCGAGCTGGTGCCCAGGGCGGCCGAGCCGGGCTACCTGGTGACCAAGGTGGTGGCGGTGGACGGCGACGCGGGCCAGAACGCCTGGCTGTCGTACCAGCTGCTCAAGGCCACGGAGCCCGGGCTGTTCGGCGTGTGGGCGCACAACGGCGAGGTGCGCACGGCGCGGCTGCTGAGCGAGCGCGACGCGCCCAAGCAGCGGCTGGTGGTGCTGGTCAAGGACAACGGCGAGCCGCCGCTCTCGGCCAGCGTCACGCTGCACGTGCTGCTGGTGGACGGCTTCTCGCAGCCCTACCTGCCGCCCCCGGAAGCGGAAGCGGCGGCCGCGGCGCCGGCCGACCCGCTCACCGTCTACCTGGTGGTGGCCTTGGCGTCGGTGTCGTCGCTCTTCCTCTTCTCGGTGCTGCTGTTCGTGGCGGTGCGGCTGTGCAGGAGGGGCGGGGCGGCCTCGGCGGGTCGCTGCCCGGTGGCCGAGGGCCACTTCCCGGGCCAGCTGGTGGACGTCAGCGGCACGGGGACCCTGTCGCAGAGCTACCAGTACGAGGTGTGCCTGACTGGAAGTACTGCGACCGGCGAGTTCAAATTCCTGAAGCCAGTTGTACCCAACTTTCAGAGCCATTTCCCCGGGCCAGAAATGAATCCCCAATTTTAGGGAAGACTTTAGTTTCAGTATTCAGTGACAATAGTTGTTTTTAATATTCCAAATATTTTAAATTGATGATGGTTAAAGGTTTTTCTGGCAACTTACCATGAACCTTTAAAACACTAAACTTACTTCCAAAATTTGCTTTTTAAAATGGTATCTTATTACTGTAACAAGATTAATGGTCCTAAATGTTGCCTGAAAACAATGATGAAGTCAATAACTGTACAAACCCTTGTTCTGGCATAGCTTAGATCTATATGAAGAAAAAACAATGGGAAATTATCAGTTGTATTTGCTTAACTTTTTCTGCATAGTTTAACAAGTTGTTTTAATTGCTTTTCATTTCGTTTCACTGGTGTTAAAAGAGGAAAAGGCTACACTGTTTATCCAGTGAGATGAAAAGGCATAGCAGGAAACTGGCTTTTCCCCACTTGAGAAACACTGATCATCTATGACAGAGTATGTCACTTAAGCTCCATTCATCTTTTCTTCTTTAGTAACAGATCCCCAAATTTCATTTAGAACATTAGTGTACTTAGTTAAAAGAAAACATTTTCCCAACCTTCTTGGCAGCTATAATAAAGCATTTGACTAAGTTACTGTCAAAGAAATGTATATGAGAATGTTCTAAGAGAGTTTCAGAAAGGCCTTTAAAAGCAAGGTGATTCATCTAGGAAGTGACTCGGGGCGGGGGGTCCCTTTTGTCTTTCTCTGCCTCTGCTGCTTGAAATGTGTGAGTAACATTTGGAATATAATGTCATATTGAGCCATAAAGCAAAACTAAAGATGGAAATAATGGTTCAAGACAGTCAGTGTAGCATAAACTCTAAAGATATGAGGATCCCTGATAATCAGAGTCATCATGTCATCCCTGAATTGCCTACTTCTGAACTTTTTTTTACTTGGGAAATAAAGGGATTTCTATCTCATTTAAGCCTCTATTTTAGTTTTGTGCTACCTCCAACAGAATCCAATCCTAATGCTTTCACAGTAAGATAGTGTTAAAATATTATATAATACAGTAGAATGCACAACTCTTAAGTTTAAGAGAATTTGATGTAACTGATCTTTGTCATTTTTTCTTGATCACTAGAGTAAGGAGTGCTTTATGTTCATTATCTTTATAATCCTCTGCCAAACCCTAAGGAAGTTGACATATTATCTCCTCTTTTACTTGCACACAATTTGGAAGTAATAAATGAAAAAAATGTGAAATACATTCTAAGTCTACTTGAATTGAGTACCCCAGTTCTTAACCCAAATGCTATCCTGGCAAGCACTAACTGTCTTCGAAACTGAAATTCTTTTTCATGAACTGAACTCACATGTAGAAATGTAACTTTTAGTCTATTCCTTGATTTTGGTTCTGTACCAAAGATCACACTGCTCTGAACCAATGAACCCAAGGTTCTTATAGCAGCATTTGACCTAAGTAAGCTGGGTCAGATACCACAGTTGACCTTCATCATGATCCAGTCAGTCTGATTATATTCCTGTACCTTGTCAACATATCACATTCATAACTGCAAAAATGAATGCTCTGAATAGAGAGTAGAATTAACCCTATGGTTGTATTTTTGTACTATTTCTTCAGCCTTTTTCTGTCAATCCTAATATACATATTTTTTGAAAGTTTATTATACACAATTTGTAAGTTCCTTAGTCAGATTAAAATACTATATTCACATTAGCTGACTATTTGTTTCAAAGCAGTAGCTATTCTAGTATTACTTCTGAATGAAATAACTAATTTCAGAAAAGTATGAGCAGTTATGTGGCAGAATTTTTATCACTAAACAATTTAGAGATTCTGGAATGTTAATAGAGCCAATAGGCTCTAGTAATTTTCTGTTAAAATTAACCATATGGCTTTGACGACATCTCTTTTAAAAATTGTCCTGAAAAAAGATTTAGAGGGTCATAAATGACTGTTTTGAAAAAATGGATCACAAAAGCTGAATCAGACATTCTTCAGCATTTGCTCTGATGATGCTATTCTTGTAGAGTGATGAATTTTTGCTGACTTGGATGCTGGGTGCATGAAAATTCATGTTTATGTGTATTAGTTTTATATTGCTACTATTAAAATTACCACAAACATAGTTGCTCCAAACAATAAAAATGTAAGACTATATAGTTCTGTAGGTGTGATGTCTGACATGAGTCTTACTGGGCTAAATTCAGGATGTTAGCAGGGATGCATTTTTCTGGTGGCTCTAGAGGAGAATTAATTTCTTGGTCTTTTCCAGCTTTTAGATGCTGCCTATATTACTTGAATCATGGTCTCTTGCATCTACATTCAAAGCCAGCAACACTCTGTCCCTTACTCCAGTTCTTCTGTAATCATATCTCCCTTGATCATAGCCAAGAAAGGTTCTGTCTGTAGATAATCCAGATAATCCAAGATAACCTCTCCTTCACCGGGTCCTCAATTTAATTATATCTATGAATTCTCTTTTGACATGTAAGGTAACATTATTACAGATTTTGGGAATTCGGGCATGGATATCTTTGGGTAGGTGGCCATTATTCTGCTTACCGTTGGCTGCTTGAAAGAAAATTATCCAGTCTGGCAGTACCACTTATGGCCAAAGAAAGGCATACAAAGACCTTTGTGACAGGAGTTTAGACCTTATTGATTAGATCCTTTAACCCTAGACAAAGTATTAGACAAACTTCTAAAGATAGTTAAACAAAAACATTGTGTTTATAAATATATTATGAATCTTTACCAAAATTCAATTTTAATATAAAACTGGAAAATCTGAACTAAAGGGTATGGGTTTGAAGTAGAAAATGTTCTAAAATTGACTGTGGTTGTGGATGTGAATATACTAAAAGCCATTGAATTATACATTCTGAATGATACATTCTGAATGTATAATTTTATGGTATGTGAATTACATCTCATTAAAGCTGTTTTTAAAAAGGAATAAAACAAATCATTCTCATGATTTTTTTTAAATCCAAAAACATGGCAGGCCTAATAACTATTAGACTCCCTTTTGGGGAAGTTTTGGAACATGAAACTTTTGGAAACCCATGAAACATGAAAGTTTTGAAAACTCACTGTTCTCAGACTTTGGTGCTGGAATGAAGAAGTAATATTCTTTAATAAGGCATTGGTAAAATACTCTCTTTAGAAACATAATTAATTGCAATTTTGCAATGTCTACTCATTTATAATTCTATAATATTTACCATGAAAATGATGTACTAAAGTGTATATTCTTTTTAGCTTAAATGGTAATTATTTTATTTAATCATTAACTCTGAACATTAACATAAATGAAGGTTTGCTCTTTGTACCTCTGTGCAACAACACAACTCTTCCTGAACTCATAAAAGCCATATGAAAATAGAACTTAGTGTTTTAAATTAAAGAACACAGTTGACAACCTATTTTGTACATTTAGGAGAACTGTGCATTCAGTCTTGCATTCAGTGTTAAACCAGTAAAGATGAGACAGAACGCATGGTGGCGCTGCAGGTTAAGGTGATCAAAAAAGAGACTTGCCTTAAAAACAGTAGCTCCAGCATCCAGCTAGTTTCACACTGCCTGGAAACTGCCTGAAGAATAGCCTTCTCAGCCAGAGCGAAAGTGAGTTTGAAACCTCTCTAAAACTATATTTAGTGACAAGCTCTGACCTGCTAGGGCTACCAGGATCTTGGGCATATATGAAGCTCCTGTGAACCCAGTTGTCAGGAAACAGTAATGGAGACTGGACCGATGCACAATCGCAGACAAAGGCAAGTCCTAGTTTTCTTTGTTTGCCTGAGCATGTCTTGGGGGAGTGCTGACTTGGGGCCATATTCAGTAGTAGAAGAAACAGAGAAAGGCTCCTTTGTGGCAAATTTAGCAAAAGACCTGGAGCTGGGGTTGGCAGAGATGGCTACTCGAGCGGTCCGGATCATTTCCCAGGGAAACAAAGAGCATTTGCAGCTCAAGGTTCAGACGGGGGATTTGCTCCTAAATGAGAAGCTAGATCGAGAGGAGCTATGTGGTCCAATTGAACCTTGCATACTACATTTCCACGTATTAATGGAAAAACCTTTAGAGATATTCCAGGCAGAACTGAGGGTAAAGGACATCAATGACCATTCCCCCGTGTTCAATGAAAGAGAAATTATTCTAAAAATACCGGAAAACAGTCCTACAGGAACTGCATTCCCTCTGAGTAATGCTCTGGACTTGGATGTAGGCAGCAACAATATTCAGAACTATACAATCAGCCCCAACTTCCATTTCCGGGTTATAACCCACAATCGCAGCGATGGCAGAAAATACCCTGAGCTGGTGTTGGACAAAGAGCTGGATCGGGAGGAGGAGCCTGAAATCTCATTAACGCTGACAGCGCGGGATGGCGGCTCTCCACCAAGGTATGGGACAGCCCAGGTTCGCATTGAAGTGGTGGACATCAACGATAACGCCCCTCAGTTTCAGCAGTTGTTCTACAAGGTGCATATTCCTGAAAATAGCCCCGTAGGCTCCCTGGTTGTCACTGTTTCTGCCAGCGATGTAGACAGTGGACTCTATGGGAAAATATCATACACATTCTTTCAGCCTTCTGAAGATATTAGTAAAACTTTGGAGGTAAATCCAAAGACAGGCGAAATTCGACTGAGAAAACAAATAGATTTTGAAACAGTTCTCTCTTATGAAGTGGACGTCAAGGCCACTGATGGGGGTGGCCTCTCAGGAAAATGCACTCTTCTCCTGCAGGTAGTGGATGTGAATGACAATCCTCCGGCAGTGACAGTATCTGCACTTACCAGCCCCATCCCAGAGAACTCCCCTGAAATTGTAGTTGCTGTTTTCAGTGTTTCAGATCCTGACTCTGGGGACAATGGGAAAACAACTTCCTCCATCCAAGATGACCTTCCTTTTCTTCAAAAATCGTCAGTAAAGAACTTCTACACCTTAGTAACGGAGAGAGCACTGGACAGAGAGGAAAGAGCCGAGTACAACATCACCATCACGGTCACTGACATGGGAACCCCCAGACTGAAAACCGAGCACAACATAACCGTGCTGGTGTCCGACGTCAACGACAACGCCCCCGCCTTCACCCAGACCTCCTACACCCTGTGGGTCCGCGAGAACAACAGCCCCGCCCTGCACATCGGCAGCGTCAGCGCCACAGACACAGACGCCGGCGCCAACGCCCAGGTCACCTACTCGCTGCTGCCGCCCCCCGACCCGCTCGTGCCCCTCGCCTCCCTCGTGTCCATCAACCCCGACAACGGCCACCTCTTCGCCCTCACGTCCCTGGACTACGAGGCCCTGCGGGCCTTCGAGTTCCGCGTGGGCGCCACCGACCGCGGCTCGCCCGCGCTCAGCAGCCAGGCGCTGGTGCGCGTGCTCGTGGCGGACGCCAACGACAACGCGCCCTTCGTGCTCTACCCGCTGCAGAACGCCTCGGCGCCCTGCACCGAGCTGGTGCCCAGGGCGGCCGAGCCGGGCTACCTGGTGACCAAGGTGGTGGCGGTGGACGGCGACGCGGGCCAGAACGCCTGGCTGTCGTACCAGCTGCTCAAGGCCACGGAGCCCGGGCTGTTCGGCGTGTGGGCGCACAACGGCGAGGTGCGCACGGCGCGGCTGCTGAGCGAGCGCGACGCGCCCAAGCAGCGGCTGGTGGTGCTGGTCAAGGACAACGGCGAGCCGCCGCTGTCGGCCAGCGTCACGCTGCACGTGCTGCTGGTGGACGGCTTCTCGCAGCCCTACCTGCCGCCCCCGGAAGCGGAAGCGGCGGCCGCGGCGCCGGCCGACCCGCTCACCGTCTACCTGGTGGTGGCCTTGGCGTCGGTGTCGTCGCTCTTCCTCTTCTCGGTGCTGCTGTTCGTGGCGGTGCGGCTGTGCAGGAGGGGCGGGGCGGCCTCGGCGGGTCGCTGCCCGATGCCCGAGGGCCACTTCCCGGGCCAGCTGGTGGACGTCAGCAGCACGGGGACCTTGTCCCAGAGCTACCAGTACGAGGTGTGTCTGACAGGAGGAACTGGGACGAATGAGTTCAAATTCTTGAAGCCGATTCTCCCCACTGTTCAGGCACAAGATCCTGGGAGAAATAGTGACGAAAATCCCACATTTCGAAATAGCCTTGGATTTAATATTCAGTAAAATTCTATGTGTTCACGTATTTTTGAAGTGTTATGAAACTATATCAATATTAGTTTAGTTTTATTACTCCAAGTTAAATTATTTTGCAACTTAAAGCCTTATTTTAAAGTACTATATGATTTTACAATGTTATTTCATCCTTTTTTCCCCATTAAACAGGTTAGTTGTAATCAGTACCCCATCTAAATATTAGTTTGTATGTTTAGTTTCTTCAAAATGTACAAGAGTTTAGTACTATTTTCATTCTAGAAAACAAGTTGATTTTTTTTCTTAGTACATTTCATAGACTGAATCTCATTCTTATACATTACTTCCTTTACCTAAGAAGACATACCTTCATGTTTTGACCTTACTAAAACATTTAATCATGATAAGAAACTGAATCATCTAGTTCTAAAGGATATTTTAAAAGAAATATTTCCCTATTATTCTGCTCATGATAAAATGAAACATCACTGGTAGGATTCCCTGGGGGTCCAGTGGTAAGGACCTAGAGCTTTCACTGTCTGCACCTGGGTTCTTCACTGGTCAGGGAATTAAGATCTGGCAAGCTGCCTGTGTAGCCGAAAACATTCCAATCAGCTTAAATAAACAAACCAAAATCATGAAGCATCATTTTGTGAGCAACATTATAATATCCTTGTGTTCATATTAGAAGATTTAGCTTAGGGACCAGGGACTCCCTGGTGGCTCAGATGGTAAAGTCTGCCTACAATGCAAGAGCCCCAGGTTGGGAAGATCTCCTGGAGAAGGAAATAGCAACCCACTCCAGTATTCTTGCCTGGAAAATCACATGTACAGAGGAGCCTAGTAGGCTTCAGTCCATGGGGTCACAAACAGTCGGATACGACTGAGCAACTTCACTCACTCACTGTGTTCATATTATTTCATTTTCTTTAAATATGCTACTCTTTGTTAATATTTTCTAATGTTCACTTTTGCTGATATATAAACCAGACTATGTCTTACAATTCAAACAAAATATAATAACCTGCATAAAAATGAATATAAATAAAAACATTTTGAGAATCTGTATAAAGCTATTAGTGGACTGTTGCAAAGCTTTCCACTTTTCATTTTGTAAATATACTTTAACTCAAATTTTTAAATAAAGATGAACTACAAATCATAAGGAATGACAACAGATTCATCTCTAGCCCTCTTCTCTGCTTTCTGTAGCATTTATCTACATTTTCTGTTATGTGTTTATACTGCTTTGACATTCAGTTTTATACTTTAATAACTTCTTCCTGTAATAAAGAACTTAACTTTCTCAACTTTTTATTTCTTAATTACTTGACCTCCTCCTTTCTTACTGAAATATAGTTGATTGCAATATTATGTTAGTTTCAGGTGCACCATGTAGTGATTTGACATTTGCATACATTACAAAATTATTACCACAAGTTTAGTAACCAGCTGTACCCATACAAGTTATTATAATATATTCCTTATGCTGTATATTACATTTCCATGTTTTTTGAAATTTTATAATTGTAGGTATGTGCCTTTTAATCCCCTTCACCTATTTTGTGCCCTCCTTGCCTTCCAATTAACAAACACACAAACATTACACATTCCCTTTCTTCTATTCTCCCTGTCTTACATTTTCTTCTCCTGCTTCTGCTTCTTCTTCTCCCCCTCTTCCTCCTTTTGGTTAAACTAATAGTTTTGGTTTATTTGCTAAGATTACTTCAAAGTACACATTACCATAGTATGATTACATTCCCTTTCTTGAAAATATCTTTCCTAGAGTTGATAATTATTTTAATGGCACAATTTTCTATTTAACTCTATTGATTTTTCACATTATTTCTCCCTGAATATCATTATTTCCCCTTAATTAAAAAAAAATCTCAGAAGCCTATCAGTTATACTTATTTTCTGGAGATCTTTCACTCAAATTCCCTCCTATCTCTCGCCTTCATTTATACTATTTGCTCTATAGTTAGGACTAACATTTTCCTATGTTGGTCCCCTTTGATAAGAAACAGTATATAGTGGATCCTTGAGCAACAAGGTTTTGAACCTTGTGTCCACATATATGAGGATTTTTCTAATACATATACAGTTGAGCCTCCGTATGCACTGACTGCACATCTGATGAGTCAACCCACTGCAGAATGCAAACTTAATACACAATCTTAGCTTGGCTGCATCCTCAAATGTGCAACCCTTGGATGGGGAGGGCCAACTATGGGATTTGAGCATCTGGGGAATTTGATATCTGTGGGTCTTAGAACCAACCCCTCACAAATTCTAAGAGGCGACTTATTTAGCTGAGACAGATCTCTCAATATCTTCATAAAAATAGATGCAGAGGACATAAAATTTTTGAGAACTTGCCTTGTGAAGGTATCTCGTTTTCATTTGATTGATAGTTTGGATATAAAATTCTAGGCTGAAAATAATTTTCTCTCAGATCTTAAAAACAGGATTCTTTTTAGTGATTGCATATAGAGTTGCTGTTCAGAAGACTTTCCATTCTAATTCCTATCTTTTTTAACGTCACCACATTTTTGCATGGTGGAAACACTGGAAACTGTTTCTCCTATTCTGAAGATAAATCAGTGTCAGCTATTTATCTAGTCACATGGGTATACTCTGTTAACATTTAAACTCTCACTTTTAGCTCTGAGAAATTTCCTTGTTCTATTTTCATCACAATTTCTCCTTTGAATTTTGTATCTTCTCACCATAATCTCATTAGTTAAATACTGGATATCCTGAATTGATTGATTGTCTCCCTCTAATTTTTTTCCACTTCTTATTTTCTTTTTGCCTCTTGTTCTACTTTTTGGACAAAATATTTTATCATCCAAGCTTTATACTTTTAATTTTTGGCTGACAAATATTTAAGAGTTCTTTTTAGTTCTCTTGAATGTTTTTCATAGCATCTGTTTTAGATTTATAATTGTAGTATCTTTTGTCATTTAGATGACCAGTAGGCACATGAAAAGTGCTCAACATCACTAATTATTAGAGAACTGCAAATCAAAACCGAGGTACCACCTAACACTGGTCAAAATGGCCATCATTAAAAAGTCTACAAAAAACAAGTGCTGGAGAAGGTATGGAGAAAAGGGAACTCTTCTACACTGTTGGTGGGAAGGTAAGTGGGTACAAACAGTATGGAAGTTCCTCAGAAAACTAAAAATAGAATTACCACTTGATCCAGCAATCCCACTCCTGGGAATATACCCAGACAAAACTAAAATTCAGAAAGATACATGCACCCCCATGTATTCAGCAGCACTATGCACAATAGCCAAAACATGGAAGCAACCTAAATGTCCATCAACATATGAATGAATAAATAAGAACTTAGTATATATATATATATACAATGGAGTACCACTCTGCCATAAAAATGAACAAAATAATGCCATTTGCAGCAACATGGATGGAACTAGAGTATCATACTAAGTAAGTCAGAAAGTGCAACTACCATATGAAATCTCTTACATGTGGAACCTACCAACAAAACAGAAACAGACTCATATGACATAGAGAACAGACTTCTGGTTGCCAACAGGGAGAAGGGGAGAGGGAGAGGGATGGACTGGAAATTTGGGGTTGGTAGATGAAAAGTATTACATTTAAAATAACAAGCTCCTAATGTATAGCAGAGGGAACTACATTCAATATCCTGTGATAGACCAAATGGAAAAGAACATTTTAAAAATATGTGTATGTTTGTGTGTGTGTATTTGTATAACTGAATTACTTTGCTGTCAACAGAGACTGGCACAACACTGTAAATCAACTATAATAAAAAGTTATTGTCATCTACAATTCATCTTTTTAAATTATTAAATTCATTGTGCAATAAAACCCGTTATAACTACTTTTAAAATGAAAGTGAGTCATAGAGAAATTAAGAACTTGCCCAAGATTATATAGCTAGGAAGTAGCACTAAACCCTAATCCATTCTTTATCTTACAAAATAATACATACTTCATAGGATTACTATTGCGATTAAATGTGTAAACATATATGTGGCACTAGAATAATAGGCAGCACAGAATACTCAATAAATTTTAGCTCTTATTAGATTTTACTACTCTGAGGATATTAATCAGATTTTTTATATTGAAATATAGTTGATTTACATTGCTCTGTTAATTTCTGCTATCCAACAAGTTAATCAAACATTTTAAAACACTTTCTTCTGTTTTCTCTATTTCTGTATCTGTTTCCTCCTGCGATCCCCTTTTATGGTGGTGGTGGTAGTCTGGGCATTATTATTTTGTTGGTATTAATACTTCCTCATGTCTTGTGGTCCATGGCTATCTTCTCATATTTAAGAATGATGAGAGATCAAGGTGCTGACAGTTAGCTCTTTGTGTGTGTGATAATGAGGTTATTGATGGCAGGACCTCACTCTAATGTAATTATTGTAAGATGAGAGTTATTAGCTTAGGAGATCCTCAAATACCAGTATGTTTAAGTTTTTGTTTG
The DNA here is from genome assembly GCA_006410675.1 of Oreotragus oreotragus. Lineage (NCBI taxonomy): Eukaryota > Metazoa > Chordata > Mammalia > Artiodactyla > Bovidae > Oreotragus > Oreotragus oreotragus. The sequence continues at coordinate 335,297 of SJYX01000737.1, read as the reverse complement.
AGCCTTTCATATGCTCCAGGTTAGGATTCTGCAATATTGCCTGTGCAGGAGAGAGTTAGAGATGCGCACCCTGCATATTCCAACTGGAGACTACTGCGCGGAAAGGGACTAAAAATCTCACCATTCAGGTTGCAAAGTTTTGTTTGATTTATAGCTTAGGAGATCCTCAAATACCAGTATGTTTAAGTTTTTGTTTGAGCCTTTCATATGCTCCAGGTTAGGATTCTGCAATATTGCCTGTGCAGGAGAGAGTTAGAGATGCGCACCCTGCATATTCCAACTGGAGACTACTGCGCGGAAAGGGACTAAAAATCTCACCATTCAGGTTGCAAAGTTTTGTTTGATTTCCCTATTTTGGGCTTCACCCCTCACACTTGCACTCAGCTCTGCCCAGGGTCTCCAAATTTAGAGATGTTTGGTCGCTAAGTTGTGTCCGACTCCTTTCCAACCCCATGGACTGTAGCCCACCAGGATCCTCTGTCCATGGGACTTCCCAGGCAAGAATACTGGAGTGGGCTGCTGTTTCCTTTTTGGCCCTCAGTGAACTTTTCTTTTTTCTTTTGGAATTCAGTCTTATACCCTTGGTTCCTCTAAATCTTGTATCCAAATGGGATTATGTTGGACAAACAGGAACTTTTCTTCAGACATTTCTTGGAACTGATAACTGCTCTTTGATCTAATTTCTGTCATCAAATTTATGTATATACATTCTTGGTCTCTGTAAGTTCATATAATTTTTATTAACTACCATTTATTGGGCATTTAAAAGGAGTGAGCTGTGCAAAATCAAAGAATTACATGAAAATACTGGATCACAATAAACTGTGGAAAATTCTTAAAGAGATGGGAATACCAGACCATCTGACCTGTCTCTTGAGAAACCTGTATGCAGGTCAGGAAGCAACAGTTAGAACTGGACATGGAACAACAGACTGGTTCCAAATAGGAAAAGGAGTACGTCAAGGCTGTATACTGTCACCCTGCTTATTTAACTTCTATGCAGAGTACATCACGAGAAATGCTGGGCTGGAAGAAGCACAAGCTGGAATCAAGATTTCCAGGAGAAATATCAATAACCTCAGATATGCAGATGACACCACCCTTATGGCAGAAAGTGAAGAAGAACTAAAAAGCCTCTTGATGAAAGTGAAGGAGGAGAGTGAAAAAGTTGGCTCAGTGCTCAACATTCAGAAAACAAAGATCATGGCATCCGGTCCCATCACTTCATGGGAATTAGATGGGGAAACAGTGGAAACAGTGTCAGATTTTATTTTGGGGGGCTCCAAAATCACTGCAGATGGTGACTACAGCCATGAAATTAAAAGATGCTTACTCCTTGGAAGGAAAGTGATGACCAACCTAGATAGCATATTCAAAAGCAGAGACATCACTTTGCCAACAAAGGTCAAGGCTATGGTTTTACCAGTGGTCATGTATGGATGTGAGAGTTGGACGGTGAAGAAAGCTGAGCACCGAAGAATTGATGCTTTTGAACTGTGGTGTTGGAGAAGACTCTTGAGAATCCCTTGGACTGCAAGGAGATCCAACCAGTCCATTCTGAAGGCTGTCTCTTATACACATCTAGATGTGTATAAGAGACAGGNTGCTTACTCCTTGGAAGGAAAGTGATGACCAACCTAGATAGCATATTCAAAAGCAGAGACATCACTTTGCCAACAAAGGTCAAGGCTATGGTTTTACCAGTGGTCATGTATGGATGTGAGAGCTGGACGGTGAAGAAAGCTGAGCACCGAAGAATTGATGCTTTTGAACAGTGGTGTTGGAGAAGACTCGAGAGTCCCTTGGCTTGCGAGAAGATCCAACCAGTCCTTTCTAAAGGAGATCAGTCCTGGGTGTTCATTGGAAGGACTGATGCTGAAGTTGAAGCTCCAGTACTTTGGCCACCTCATTCGAAGAGTTAGACTCATTGGAAAAGACTCTGCTGCTGGGAGGGATTGGGGTCAGGAGGAGAAGGGGACGACAGAGGATGAGATGGCTGGATGGCATCACCGACTCGATGGACATGAGTTTGAGTAAACTCCAGAAGTTGGTGATGGACAGGGAGGCCTGGCGTGCTGCGATTCATTCGGTCACAAAGAGTCGGACATGACTGAGCAACTGAACTGACTGACTGTGATATTGTTCTTCAAAATTTGGAAGAAATCAAACATGAGGATATTCTGTCTTCTCTGATTATAGTAAATCTCACTCTAAATTCAAAAATAAAAATAAAAGGAGTGAGGAGAACTGTGTAGTAAATCCATCTACTTTTCAATTTCTGCCCTTCTGTAGTGATTTATTTTTCAACCATGTGTCTTGCTTACATTTTTAAGAATATAATTGAACTTAACATTTTAAAAATGAAAACTTCTTAGATCCCTCCTCCATCAATTTCTGAGCACACTCTTGAAACCTTCTATAGGACATCACAGGTGAATTCTGTTCCAAACAATCTCCCTCACCATGTAGCAACCATATACTTTGGCTAAAACTGAAACCACCAAAAGCTTAAGAGGTGATCCCAGAGAGGATTAAAGCGAAACAGAGGACAAAGATGAATTCAGATTCTGAAACTAAAATCTCCACCTACAATTAATTCTATTGTGGGCTTCCCTGGATCAGCTGGTAAAGATTCTGCCTGCAATGCGGGAGACCTGGGTTAGATCCCTGGGTTGGGAAGATCCCCTGGAGAAGGGAACGGCTAGCCACTCCAATTCTGTTCTGGCCTGTATAGAATTCCATGGACTGTATAGTCCATGGAGTCACAGAGAGTCAGACACAACTGAGTGACTCACTTTCACTTTCATAATTCTATACCCCTGAAACAATGATCGCCTCAGTAGCAGGTACATGATCTTGGTTAGTCTGATCAGAATAAAACTAAGTTTTTGTCCTACAACTGGGAAAGAGAATCTCTCTCACTCTCTCTTCCTGCACTGAAAGAGACAGCAGATGACCATAACTGTAGCTGGAATAAATCTTGGGAAACTGAGGGAAGCCAGTTTTAGGAGTAAGCCTGCGTTAAATGAAACTAATATGTTTGTGTATTTGTTTCTTTCTCTTTTTTTTTTTTGGTAAATTATGAGAAACTGGAACTAAATTACGGATTTCCACCATATGTTCCACCCCAATATCTTACTTCATTTTTCTCTTAGTTCACAGTTCACTGCTATCAAGGAAATCTACAGAAGGCTTCTAGTGCTATAAGAACTATCTATATATAGTTCTCTTTGTTCTACCTCGTGGTTAATTCAGTTTCATATCCTTTGAGAGGACTTCTGAAATGACTTGTGTACACTTTTCCTTTCCCTTACCGCCTAAGGAAGACCAAGTAGTGCTGGAATTTTGTTCAGTTAAACAGTCAGTTATACTCCTTGTTTCTGGTGCTCAGTTTTCTCAGAAAGATTACAAGCTCCTGGGGGCCAGGAGTCACCACAATTGTGTGGAGAGTGGGGAAGGATACTTAATGCTTTTTAAATGCTTTTTAAAATACTAATAACATCAAAACTATAAACAGTATAGAATAACTCTTATGGATGATAGACTATATCTGTAATCACTTGAACACAATACATAAAAGAATATTTTCTTCTGGAGGATATTTATGTGAATGGAATTTAGGTAGTGTTCATCAAACTGAAAATCTGTGGAGACGCATGGTGGCGCTGCAGGATAACATCGCTGGGGGAGAAAAAACATTCTATGCTGGATGCATGTTCTGGACATTGTTACCCAGTGCAAAAAGAGCACTAGGAAGACAGAACAAGGCTTCAAGTGGCAAACTAGAAGTTATTCAACAAGGTTNCGCTGCAGGATAACATCGCTGGGGGAGAAAAAACATTCTATGCTGGATGCATGTTCTGGACATTGTTACCCAGTGCAAAAAGAGCACTAGGAAGACAGAACAAGGCTTCAAGTGGCAAACTAGAAGTTATTCAACAAGGTTAAAATCTTTAAGCCTCGGAAGATTCGGTCGACATTATCAGAGGCACCTTACCCAGAAGTGGGAAGGGTGAAGCGATTCTGCAGGAAGACTTTGGGAAAGGAGCTATGGAGATTGGAGGGGCAGGCGTTCTGCAGATAAGGCAAGTCCTGCTTTTCTTTGTTTTGCTGGGGATGTCTCAAGTGGGCTCTGACTCCGGGCGCTTCTCAGTGGCAGAGGAAATGCAGAGTGGGAGCTTTGTAGGCAATCTGGCAAAAGACCTGGGGCTGGAAGTGGGTGAGCTATTCTCCAGAGGGGCTCAGGTGGTCTCTAATGATAACAAACAGCGATTGCAGCTGGACATAAATACAGGGGATTTGCTCTTAAGTGAAGCACTAGACAGGGAGGAGCTCTGTGGCTTCACCGAGCCCTGTGTGCTGCATTTCCAGATATTAATGAAAAACCCCTTGCAGTTTTTACGGATTGAGCTCCAGGTCAAGGATATAAATGATCACTCTCCTGCCTTCTTAGAAAAAGAAATGCTCTTAGAAATCCCAGAGAATAGTCCTGTCGGTGCTGTGTTCTTACTAGAAAGTGCAAAGGATTTGGATGTAGGAATCAACGCTCTAAAAAACTACACAATAAGCCCCAACTCTCATTTCCACATTAAAATGAGAGTCAATCCGGATAACAGGAAATACCCAGAGTTAGTTCTGGATAAGGCGCTGGATTATGAAGAGCAGTCTGAACTCAATTTCATTCTCACCGCTCTGGATGGCGGGTCTCCACCTAAGTCCGGGAGTGCCTTGGTCCGGGTGGTGGTCGTGGACATTAATGACAACTCCCCTGAGTTTCAACAGCCATTTTATGAGGTGAAGATTTCAGAAGATAGCATACTAGGCTCACCGGTTGTCACCGTCTCAGCTTGGGATTTAGATTCGGGGAAAAACGGGGAAATATCATATATGTTTTCCCATGCCTCAGAAGATATTCGCAAGACATTTGACATTAATCAAAAGTCTGGAGAAGTGAGTTTAACTTCACCCTTGGATTTTGAAACAACTGAATCATACTCCATAATCATTCAAGCCACAGATGGGGGAGGCCTTTTTGGAAAATCAACACTCAGAATTCAGGTGATGGATGTGAATGACAATGCTCCTGAAGTGACTGTGTCATCAATTACCAGCCCAATCCCAGAAAATTCTCCGGAGACTGTGGTTATGGTGTTTAGTATCCGAGATAGAGACTCTGGGGAAAATGGGAGGATGATTTGTTCTGTTTCAGAAAACCTCCCGTTCGTGCTAAAATCATCAGTTGAGAATTACTACACGTTGGAAACGGAAAGAATGCTGGACAGAGAAAGCCAAGCGCACTACAACATCACCATCACCGTCACTGACATGGGAACCCCCAGACTGAAAACCGAGCACAACATAACCGTGCTGGTGTCCGACGTCAACGACAACGCCCCCGCCTTCACCCAGACCTCCTACACCCTGTGGGTCCGCGAGAACAACAGCCCCGCCCTGCACATCGGCAGCGTCAGCGCCACAGACACAGACGCCGGCGCCAACGCCCAGGTCACCTACTCGCTGCTGCCGCCCCCCGACCCGCTCGTGCCCCTCGCCTCCCTCGTGTCCATCAACCCCGACAACGGCCACCTCTTCGCCCTCACGTCCCTGGACTACGAGACCCTGCGGGCCTTCGAGTTCCGCGTGGGCGCCACCGACCGCGGCTCGCCCGCGCTCAGCAGCCAGGCGCTGGTGCGCGTGCTCGTGGCGGACGCCAACGACAACGCGCCCTTCGTGCTCTACCCGCTGCAGAACGCCTCGGCGCCCTGCACCGAGCTGGTGCCCAGGGCGGCCGAGCCGGGCTACCTGGTGACCAAGGTGGTGGCGGTGGACGGCGACGCGGGCCAGAACGCCTGGCTGTCGTACCAGCTGCTCAAGGCCACGGAGCCCGGGCTGTTCGGCGTGTGGGCGCACAACGGCGAGGTGCGCACGGCGCGGCTGCTGAGCGAGCGCGACGCGCCCAAGCAGCGGCTGGTGGTGCTGGTCAAGGACAACGGCGAGCCGCCGCTGTCGGCCAGCGTCACGCTGCACGTGCTGCTGGTGGACGGCTTCTCGCAGCCCTACCTGCCGCCCCCGGAAGCGGAAGCGGCGGCCGCGGCGCCGGCCGACCCGCTCACCGTCTACCTGGTGGTGGCCTTGGCGTCGGTGTCGTCGCTCTTCCTCTTCTCGGTGCTGGTGTTCGTGGCGGTGCGGCTGTGCAGGAGGGGCGGGGCGGCCTCGGCGGGTCGCTGCCCGGTGGCCGAGGGCCACTT